>BDMV01000011.1:31728283-32034247 GCA_008326285.1 Oryza officinalis | reverse complement strand
CGGAATGTTCATCCCTCCTTCATCCATCGCTCCTACGAAAATTCTTAAATTAACCACTAACATACGTATATCATTCTCTATATCTATTGAAATTCTGATATATGTTAATAACAGTTACATTACTCATTGATGATTAATCTCTAAATTACTCCAAAATAATAAGTCATCATACTTTCTCATGCTTCTCATTCAACAAAACAAATTGCAAAAAAAAATTAACTTGACAAATATTATTGCGAATTACATATCGAATCAACACGTACTAACCTTTACGCACGCAAACACATAGACCTCTCGATATTTTTTAAATTTTTGGGCAAAACCTCCTCCCCCAGTTTGGATGAGCTGAAGAGAAGCCACAAAATCATGAGAATGCAGTGAACAAGGGGTATATATAGACTTGGGGGATATAGGTGTCGGTTAATGTTATGAACCGGTACCTATTTAGTTTCCTTCCGAAGGAAGCCACCACATAGGTGTCGGTTTTTAATAAGAACCGGCACCTATGTGATAGGTGCCGGTTTATTAGGTTAAAGCGGCACCTATGTTGCCGTAACATAGGTGCCGGTTCTTATTACGAACCGGCACCTATGTGATAGGTGCCGGTTCGTAAATAAAACTGGCACCTTTTTTGGGCTCATAGGTACCGGTTTTTATTGCAAACCGGCACCTATAGGCTTCTCCCATTCAACCGGCACCTATAAGATCTTATAGGTGCCGGTTCGTGGAAAAATTGGGTCTATTTGTCTTTTAGGTACCGGTTCTAGCAAATCCGGCACCTATGTGGCCGGTACCTATGGAGGTTTTTGTAGTAGTGCATAAAAACCATAAAACTTTCTCCAATTCATTCAGGGTGATAAAAATAAAAATGTGAGCCAGGTAGATAGTTTAATCTTTTCTTTAGTGGTTTGCTAACTGGATTGGCATGTGTTAACACCCAAATTTGACACCTAAAGAGAGAATAGAAAAACACGGTCAAATTTGAAAAGGACAGGGGCTTGCCGCGCGAGGCCAATTTGACCGATGCCATAGGGCCAGTCAGACTGATGTCAAGTGGTTGGTCTGACCGACGACATGTGGCCGGTCAGACCGGCAAGGTCCTACTCCAAGTCCAAATCGACGGTTCTCGAGTTTTCTTGCTTGGGTTATAGGTTTTTTGAGTCCTAATTCGTTTCTACACCTAAAAGAACATGGAGAGGGTCATGTAGGAGGCAAGATCAACTCTTTTTATAAGGGCCATGGCCAGTTCAATTGAAGGAACCAATCTACAACCAACACGATAGCTAGTTGAATCGTTCTTTTAATGTCGCATCTACATTTTGCCTTGTTTTTAGCCTAATTTCATCAATTTTCGCCGGTTTGCACTTAAAGCCATCCATTCTCGTCACAAGAGTAGTGCGAATCCTTTTTGAAGGTTTGTTCCGAAAACCTTTCGTTCCATCCACGAGACAGGTATGTATTCCTATTTGTCTAAATTGACTCCGTTAGCCAGTTTTGATCTTCTAAACCTGTCTTGACCAAGGGGTTTCCTTAAGGTTGGGATGGTTGACGACTCCATATCATCGCAAGATTTTAGGTGGACTGCAGGTCGTGTTGGCAGCGTGTCACAAAAAGGTGTCAACAGCATGTATGCGCAACATCGCAAAAATAGGGCTCTTGATTAGGCTGTGGGTAATTTCTATGTTCTGAGAAGTTTGGGAGCCTATAAAATGTTTGGTGTTATAGTTGAGAGGAGTAAATCATAATTTTATGATAATTGAATAGGTAAATCGGACTTGACTCAATTTAACTTCCTGGGTATCTGCACCCAAGCAGGCCTATCTATAGGAGCCACTGTAAATATTGTCCAAGTTCAATTATTATTTCTCTCACTTTTTTTTAAGAAAAAGGTTGTAGGCCTGCTAGATAGTAGACTAAGTTCTCTAGATCCTGCTAGTGTGCATGTTGACACTTTCTAACAGAAATCAAGGGAAAAAGATGCAGGTTTGATACTATATCTATAAACCAATTAATCCACTGGCTTGCAGAGTACACATATGGATGTAATAAGAAGATTAATATGCCTACTTTCCAAGGAAGGTAGAGGCTAGGACTAGGAGTAAGAGGCACCAGGAAGAGTGTAGGTTGTCCATTGTGAAACTGTAGGAGCTTGTCCTTGCTGGGCATTGTTGAGTTGCTAGCTGCTATTCACACCATGCATGGAGATTTGGCACTACATGTTTTCAGGTGAACAGCT
Source organism: Oryza officinalis (assembly GCA_008326285.1). NCBI lineage: Eukaryota > Viridiplantae > Streptophyta > Magnoliopsida > Poales > Poaceae > Oryza > Oryza officinalis. Next base: position 32,032,011 of record BDMV01000011.1, on the reverse strand, counting down.
TAGCTTTAGAGAACTGCCAAAGAGGACAGCTCACCCCAAATTGCCAGGAGAAGCAATTCAAGCACCACTGCACCTGAACAAGCTTCCACACGGATTGATCTTCTTCTGGGATAATATGGGAAATCCGAAACATTTTGTGGGATCAGGGTAGATAGAATTTAAGCAGATTTTGGTAAATTAGAAATTTGAAATATTTTCACAGAAAAAATATCCTGGTCCTGGACCGTAATATTTTGGAAATTAAATTCAGTCCGAAATACACGTACGGATCCTGGAAATTTAATTTATTGATCAGTTTAATTTGGATTCCCTGTGTGTAACGAGGATAAAAGCATTCATTAATTGTTTGTTTGGGGGTAATATAGGCTCCCGCGTTTGATTGCCATGGTTTAATAACTATTTCTATGGTTCCCATTTTTTCCTCCTGAAACTTGTCTCTTTCTATATCATTCCATATATACTTATTGTCAAAACATATATTGTTTTTTCCGTTGTTTGATTTAAATTATCAAATACCGACATATATACCGGCATAGCGTTAACACATACATGTTACTAGTGAAGCGGTAGTAAATAAAATTAACTAGCCAAAATCAAATCGCAGGCGTATCGGTGGTGCTGACACACAATCAATAAGCTTTGGAAAATGGTGTGCAACTTAGATTTGAGGATTTTTTTTGTGTTTTTCTTATTCTCTTTTGATTTTGTGTTTGTTGTTCATTATAGCTTGCCATGTTGATGATGACAAGCATGAAGAGCTAGCCCTTGCTTCCCTTCTAGAAAACAAAGATCTTCGCATGCATTAATTATTGTCACTACAAAACATTCAGTCCTGGAGAGTTAAATCAACTATTGATCTGTTTAATTTTAACATGCATGTCATAAAATTTGAGTAACTCATCAATCAATGTCTTCTCCACCATAATATGCTTCACTCAGGAGAGAGTTCTGGGATCCTTGTTCTGCAGACTTTGGTTATTTTTGGCGTTGCGGATGAAATTGTTTTTTCTGTCTGCCTGGTGGGATCTATGTCTAGAGGTTTTCTGCAGAAGATGATAAGAGGTGAATAAAGTGGAATCAAGTAAGTTTTCAACAAGAAGATAATACTAGTTGTGTGAGGGATACCTGTTGGATTTCCTGATTTTTCGAGCAGATCTGGTTGATGGTCTGGGTGAGCTTATATTGGCCTTGGGAGTTTGGATTTCTTCAGATTCTTCATCCGAGTCATCCATGACAAGCTTCCTTTGTTTGCTAGCACGTTTGCTGGTTTCTTCGACAGCAGCAGCAGCTCTTTTGCTTCTTGCTTGGGGTTTAATTTTTGGGCCGCCAATCGGTTTCTTGGTAGTCGGCTGAGCTGGTATATCTTTATGATATACTTTGTATAGTTAGGAAATGATCAGAGCATTTGCCTGCAAGCAATATTTTTAAGAAATATTGAAGAGCATGACAAGATGAAAGGAGGTTCGAAATGCAGAGTCAACTTACTGGAGGAGGTGGTCGATGAAGGTTGTAGGGGATAACTGGCAGTTTATTGCTGTAGTCTATTGCAATTCCAGAAGAGAAGATCTTGTACATACGAGCGCATAAGACTTGGAAATTCAGGGATTCTCGATCTTCCCGATTGGGGTCACTTTGCCTTTCATATTCAAAAGCTGGCTTGGATCTTTCTTTAATGGGCGCCAGTCGGCATTTGATGATGTGCCAAGTGATCTGTTCTCCCTGGAGACCCTTATTCTTCATTTCAAGAATTTTTGCCAAAAGATTATTTGCCTCTATCCAGTCTTGGTTCTCGGGCAACACATTCCAGTTGGCCCGTTGGATTGGCGGAAGACTAATGAAATCGGGCAGACTGGGGGCTGGGTTTGAGATATAGAACCAGTTCGCATGCCAACCCTTATTGGAAGATTTTAGAGGAAGATGAAAGTAGCCTCTGCGGAGAGTGCCGTGGAGTTGGAATCCGGCGCCGCCAAGAACCCAAGGGTTATCCTTGGTTGGGTGGGCTTTAAGAGAGAACATGCGGCAGAAAAGGTTGAAGTAGGGATTGATTCCAAAGAAGGCTTCACACACATGGATGTAAATGGCAATGTGCAGTATGGAGTTTGGATTCAGATGGTAAATCTTGAGACCATAGTAATCAAGAATGCCGCGAAAGAATTCAGAAGTGGCAGACCAAATCCGCAATAGAAAAAGTGGGTGAAAACTACGATCTCACCGGTATTCGGAGTCGGGAATTCTTCGCAATACGCTGGGCGCCAGCCGATGATCTCCTTGGCTGGGAGAACCCCATCCTTTACCATCTCTTTCAGAGTTGACTACTTCACGTCAGAAGTTGCCCATTGGTCGAAGGGAATTTCTCTCTCTTCCGCCATGGGTGAGATTTGTGGGGATCAGATTAGGTGCTAGGAGCAGGGATTCTTGGGGGAGATGTTAGGAGCAAGGTGCGCGCGATGAATTTTGATGGAGTTTTGAATATCCGGTTGAATGGATTTGGATGAGCTCGTGTTCTAGGTTTTCTTCGGAGGCGCTTGTGAACAGGAGCGCGGAAGGGGAAATTTTAGAAGATGAAGCGGCGGGAAAGACGACGGCGCTTCAGTGATTTTTTAGGGTATCGGTAGGTTTCCTCATATTTGGGCCAAGGCCGATGGGAAGCTTACAGCCCATAATTCAGGTGTGGCCTGTCACGTGTCTTTTAGGGACTTTAGCAAATTTGCCTTGGCAATATGCACCTGTTCTGTTGCCCAATGCCTTTCAAATCTTTCCATACAGCAGTTATTCAACTTTTTAGGAGTTGGTGCGATGCAACTTGGAAGGTGACAAATAGTAAATTTTTTCATAACTATTTTGGCAACTTTTTTATAAGTTGTTAGAGCTGTTTTGTTCTTTAGAGGCGATTGATTTTATATCAATGCTACTTTGCCGCTTTGGTGTGTTTCTTTAATTAAGACAAATATTATGGCTTAGGCTAATTATATTTTGGTCGTATTGTTTACATGATTGGTAAATCCATTAATGGGTTTTATTAACTCAGATTTATATTATCAATATAACATATTCTTGATGATGGTGGAGTTTTGTGTTTCGAGATGACTCGGGCAGAACAACTTGGATAGCATGAGCTTGCTAGTATTCAGGGTCATTATACACTGTGCCTTGATTATGAGGTTATGTGTTATATGATTTTTGTGATTGCTTTTTGGCTTTGGCTAAGTACTTATTTATATTACTCAGATGAGTATGATTATTATAGTTCTTGACTATATGCTTAGTTTGTTCAACTAAACACATAGTCGGGGGCTATACCTAATTAGGTGCATCTAGTCGATGCACCTGGGTATATTTTTTGTGACTTTTTAGCCCTTCACAGCCTTTTTTATTGGATGATAAAGCACTCGGGAGATTTAGGCAGAGATAATGGAAGCACTCGGCGATGGAAGCACTCGACTAAGGAGGTACTCGGCTATGTATTATTCTGGTTCGAGGCAAAGTTATCTCGTCGACTGTGAAGGTCTCAGGGGCTACTATGGAGATTATGGGTACCATATGCCCACACAGCTAGCTTGTCCGACTGTCTATAGAGGATAGGTTATGAGTCATGATTATGTAATAGGCTTAGGACTTAAGTATTGCGTTACCTTGTGTATTAAGAAATGGCTTATAGTCCTAAGTCGGGAATGTTATGAAGTCTTATACAGTATGTAGTTAGGTCTCCGACTTGTGAGCCTACCCTCTAAACCTATATAAGGAGGGTAAGACATCCCTTGAGGGATATAGAGACAATCGCAATTAGCTAGGTTTTCTTCATACATAACCCGATCAAGAGATCAATATACAACTCAGCGGATCCAATCCCCGAAATAGGAGTATGGTGTTACTTCTTCATAGATGGCCTGAACCTGTCTAAACTCTTTTGTCTACTAATCCATCGTGTTTGGCACTTAAGCGCTACCCACTATTTATTATTGCCAAAATCAGGTTTCGACACCATACTACGACTAGCCTAGCGTGCACTTGCATTACCATCTGAAAGTGTACTCCTTGTCATTATCATTATTCACAAATCACACCTTGTAGCCTGCACAACCATTATATTTTATTGTACGTCTGTTAATTTTGGCTAGCTCTTCCTTCTCTTTGAGTCTTTGTCTTTGGATCTATACATACAGCTAGGAGTCACTACTGAAGAATTGATCTTTGGTCGGTATCAAAAAAAACCGGAATAGTCCCAGTTCGAATAGGAACCGGGTCTAAAAATCATCTTTAGTCCTGGTTAAAAAGTGTAACGAGTAACGATGATCTTTAGTCCCGGTTAGTATTACCAACCGGGACTACAGATCATCTGTAGTCCCGGTTGACACCTTCACTGGCCCTGTCAGGCTGGTGTCAGGGGGCCGGGGATCTTTAGTCCCGGTTGATGTCACCAACCGGGACTATAGATCCTCACTTTAGTCCTGGTTGGTAACACAGACTGGGACTAAAGATAATTTAGATCTTTAGGCCCGGTTGGTGTTATTAACCGGGACTAAAGTGATCTACCTTTTTATACATCTTCATCCTCCTCCAGCCCGAGCCATTGCTGCCAAAAGGAGGAAGAAGGGAAGTGTAGCTAAAATTTTTGATAAAATTGTTTTGGTGATAATATACAACTCAGAGAAATCGAAAAGGTTCGCAAATCCTTTCTCTAATAATGTATGCTTAGCATATTACATTTATAGCTTTGTTTCTATAAAATATTGTCTCCAATAAGGTTTATGCAAAATGATGAGAGAGAAAATATATTAGGCAAAATTAGGTTGATTTTGAAATTAGAAAATTTGGATACATATGTTATTAAAGAGATGACTGAGAGAAAGTATAGAAAACTAAGATAAAAGAATTGAAAACAAAGTTAGTTTAATAAAATAGTTAGAAAAAAGTATAAATCGTTAAAGATATGTTTTCAACTTTACAAACCATAAAAAAGAATAATATGTGGAACTATTGTAAAATTATTGTATGATTATTTGTAAAAAAAGTAGAAAATAAAGCTAATTGAAAAAATGTAATATAGCTAGAAATACTATTCGGATAATAAGAAAATATGTTTAGCACTTTAAAAAAAATTTAAAAATAATTGTAAACTTCTCTTCCTTCTCGTCGCCATCTTTGTAGCTCTTTTCTAGAAATTAGTTTCACTTTGAATCATGATGTTTTAAATTTTTATATGATTATTTAATTAATTTCAATTGTGTGAATTTCATTAGTAACATTGGACTATTTGATATATTGATGGATCGACAATGGATGTAAACCGCGGACCGACAGTCGAAAGAGTTAATTGAAGGCGTGCATTATTTTTGGAATGTGGCCAATGCTAACAAGTACAAGGGTTTCATGTGTTGTCCATGCAAAAAGTACAGTACCCAGAAGGAGTATTCATCATCAAGAACTATTCATGCGCACTTGTTTGAGTCTGGATTCATGCCTAGATATAATTGTTGGACCTCGCACGGAGAGCTAGGGGTTACAATGGAAGAAGATGAAGTAGAAGACGAGAATATTCCGGACTGGGCTCATCAATACGCTGGATTTGAAGAAAATCCGGGAAGCGAGGCAGACGGAGCTATTGAAGATAACGACGCTGTAGATGATCCTGGTCAAATGTTGCGGGACGTAAAGGACGGCTGCGAAAGTGAGAAGGAGGTCCAAAAATTAGACCGTATGTTAGCGGACCACAAAACTTTGTTGTACCCAGGTTGCGAACAGGGGCACAAAGAGTTGGGTACGACGCTAGAATTCTTGCAATGGAAGGCCAAAAATGGTGTGAGTGACAAGACATTTGGCAAATTATTGAAACTCGTCAAGAACATTCTTCCGGAGGGAAATGAATTGCCCGAAACAACATACAAAGCTAAGAAGGTGGTATGCCCTCTAGGACTAGAAGTACATAAGATACACGCTTGTCCGAACGACTGTATCCTCTATCGCGGTGAGGAGTAGGAGAATCTAGAAGCATGCCCGGTTTGTAAAGCACTACGATACAAGATTAGACGAGATGATCCAGGTGATGTGGACGGACAACCTTCGAAGAAGAGAGTTCCTGCTAAGGTGATGTGGTATTTCCCTATAATACCATGTCTCAGGCGTTTGTTCAGGAACAAAGAGCATGCTAGCATGATGCGCTGGCACGCAGAAGAACGTCAACAAGACGGGATGCTGAGACACCCCGCCGACGGGTCGTAGTGGCGAAACATCGATAGAATATTTCCAGACTTTGGAGAGGATGCCCGAAACGTAAGGTTCGGTTTAAGTACAGATGGCATGAATCCATTTGGAGAGATGAGCAGTGGCCATAGCACTTGGCCTGTTACCATATGTATCTACAACCTCCCCCCTTGGCTATGCATGAAGCGAAAGTACATCATGATGTCAATTATCATTCAAGGCTCAAAGTAACCTGGTAACGACATTAATGTGTACCTAAGACCATTGGTTGAGGATTTGCTTCTGCTGTGGAACAAAGAAGGTGTCCCCTTTTGGGACGAGGACAAACAGGAGCAATTTAACCTACGAGCGTTGTTGTTCGTGACCATTAACCATTGGCCTGCACTTAGCAACCTATCCGGATAGTCAAACAAGGGGTACAAGGCTTGCACCCATTGTATGGATGAAACTAAAAGTACGTATCTGGAACACTGCAGGAAGGTTGTTTACATAGGCCATCGTCGATTCCTTGTTGCAACCCATCCTGTACGGAAAAAAGGCAACCATTTCGAACAGAAGGCAGACCACCGTACTAAGCTTAAACATCGCAACGAAAAAACCGTGTTTGCTATGGTGGAAGATTTGAAAGTAGTATTTGGAAAGGGACCAGGAAGCCAACCTATAGAGAGCGAAGATGGTCACGCGGTGATGTGGAAGAAGAAGTCTATTTTTTGGGAGTTACCCTATTGGGAAGTCTTAGACGTCCGACACGCAATCGACGTGATGCACCTTAGTAAGAACCTTTGCATCAACCTATTAGGCTTCCTAGGTGAATATGGGAAGTCGAAAGATACAATTGAAGCACGTAATGATCTCAAGCATATGCAACAACGCGAGGACCTTCACATGGAACCGAAGGATAAAGGAAGCCATTACTTGAGCCCTGCAAGCTACACCCTGAGCAAGGAAGAGAAGGAAAGTATGTTTGAATACCTGGAGAGCATCAAGGTACTGTTTGGAGTGCAGCAAGTGTGAGCCCCCGGTTTTGTATACCGAAAACCCCATGTGTATTACAATACCATTCCCTGGATTAGTAGATGGTACACACATGGCACAGTTGTATATCACAAGCCGACATCATCATACAGGTCTTACAATCTATTAATAATACAAGGGTAGCCCAAATGGGATCCGAATAGACCAAGCATGGTCGACAACTACACAAAATACCAACACAAATAAATGAGGTAGCGGAAGCGAAGCAGCGGCGGTCCATTTTATCCCACATGCATCGACTGGTGAACCTAGGTCCCTATTCTGCCGTCCTCGGTAACTCCTTGCTAGCATAGCACATGTACAGATCGACACCAACACCTTTTCTAAAAGATTTAAATAAGCAAGAGTGAGTACCAACCGTACTCAGCAAGCCACCACTATAGAAATGCAACAAATGTGTATAGGGATTCAAGGCAGGTTTCAGTTTATTTGCGTATAGCCAGTTTTCGCAAGTTATTTCACAAGCCTATCACCTAGTAGTTTTAACCATAAAAAATGTCGCTATGTAAAGGTTGTCATTAATTAGGAGTTCCTTCATCGCAATTCAACCTTCCCGCACATGGGGCAAGGTTACACATGTTTTATTTATCCCAACCTCTTCTAAATAATTTAAACACATGTGAGTCTAGTCAAGAGTAATACAAGTCCCGGCGCTCATTAACCGTGAGCACGGCTATTCGAATAGTTTAATTTACTCACACTGCAGTGGATGTACACTTTTAATCCCACACTCCGTGACGCACCCAACACATGAGACTTGTCACGGCCCGGTTTTTCAGCTACCCTCGCATGGCGGCACCCGCTCCAAGGACTATGAATCCCCATTGCACCCCCGGCGCCACATTCCTACCTCGAGCCGGTTGTGAGGGGAGTCCTGGCGCTCCCGAGATTGAAGGTTACATTATACATATATAAAGCTTTGACGTCATTAAACCACACACTTCCACATTTCAATACCGATATCCAGAACCTACCATGTCTGGGGTGCCACCCCACGAGAATAACCTAGTCCACCGGGTCTAACCCCACTCAACAAGTGTGGTCGTACTCGGTTCGTTTCCTGCTTAGCTTCTTGACTCGGTCCTTAACTGACCAGGGTCGGCGGCTTACCATTGCCAGAACCACCCATATTCTATCCGTGCTGCCCCAGTCGAAATCACTTTTGTTTAATTAAGTTTTTGGGTTTTCGCAAAAGTTTTCATGTTGTGGGTGGCGCCTATGTTTCCACCTGATCTCTAATAATCACTGCCATCGAGTGATCGGTATAACCACATCCACATATCACACATATGGAGTGTATAACGTGTATGTAAGCAGGGCTAAGCAGTGAATAAATAATCACGCGTAAAGTAATATACTCAGGTAACAAAGGTGTGTAAATACATAAGGATAAACAATATCAAAATTAAGGCTTAAGCAAATGTAGGTACGCATTTTATAATTATTATGCAATTTTATTTGTAATCAACACATTTATAAAAATAGGATCAACATGTTCAAGGAAGGAGGCGTAGTGACTTGCCTTGCTCAATTGGGGGTTTGTTCTCGATTAGCTCAGTTTCCTCCTTGCAGATGTAACTTGTCCGGTTGAATAACAAAGTCACCAACTACTCGCTAACACAAAAAGAGCCAAAAATTTCAGAAAAATCAAAAAATAACCAAACCAGTGCCATTGCGTAGATCTTGATTTTAGAAAGATTTTGACGAAAGTTTCGTTCAAATCTGACTTAAAACGAGGGAGATACGGAATTCGAAAGATTGGAAAAGTTTTAAATCAAAGAAAAGGAAAAAGGTCTGACGAGTGGGACCGCCTTTAACTCCTCACGTGCAAGTTCTGTTTTTAAATGGGTGTGGGACCCGTGAGTCAGCCTCTCTTTCCTCCTTCTTCTTCCTTGTGCTTCCTTCTCTCGTTCTCTCTCTCCTGTCGTGTGCCTATGTGTGCTCGGGCTAGCGCTTGGCTGCGAAATGGGATCCTCAGGTGTTTGTGGTTCCCTAGGATGTGCGCATGTTTAGGTGGAGGGCTTGGGCGAGCTGCAAGCATGCATGCATATGCATTCACACGGCTAGCTAGCTGCATGCATGTGAGCTGCTTGCATGCATGCATGCACACATACAGCCAACTGCTTGCATGCATGCACACGTACAGCCAGCTAGCTGCATGGCGCATGCATGGCCGGCGGCGAAGCGGCGATCGCTACGGAGGGCGGCCGCGCAAGGAATGGGTATGGTGTTGCGCCTCATGACGTCACCGCGCCGCGGCAACAACGGTAGACGAGAAATGCAGTAAGGAAACAAAAGCAAGAGGGAGAGCAGGAGAGGAGCTCACCTTGTGGCAGCCGGGTAGCGGCACACCGAGCGGCGGTCCTCGCACGAAACTATAGTCGTCGATGTACAGCCTAGGGACGGTCGACCCGCGGATCGTCCTCGCACACCACGTGTTCGATCGGTGGTAACAAACGAACACACAGCGTTAAGGAGAAAATGTTAGCGGGTTAGTGCAAGTCAAGGGTTAGGGGTTAGCGAGTTAGAGGTCAGTGAGTCAGTAAGTTAGAGTGTCAGCGGGTTAGTGAGTCAATGGGTCGAATGTTAGATGTTAGAGGTTAACCGTTCAATAAGTTAGTCGTTCTCGGGGTTCAGATGACGGCGCGGCGGCCTATCTGTCCTCTTGCTCAACTGAGGCCCAGCCGGAGGCGGCCGTGGTGGAGTAAGCGGAGAGACGGCAGCATGTGCGCGGGAGGGAGTGGCTGAGGGGAAGCGAAACGAGGAGGAGGAGAAGAGAGAATGGAGAGGGACCGGTTGCATGCTCAGCCGCAACGACGCATAAATAGAGTCTGGGGAAAGGGACGTTTGCTGCTGCCTGCATTCATTCCATCCCAGAAAACGGCTGCGTATTGGCGGCGGAAACGTTGTCTACCTGGTCGGGGCACGTGGCGGCGATGAAGTGGTAGTGCGGCCATGGCGGCCGTCAAAACATGGCGCCGTCGAACGTGGTTGCTGAGCGGCCGTCGCCACCTACCCGACCCGAGGAGGACCGGCATGATTTCGAGCTCGTACGACGTCGGCTCGAACGGGGTTTGCCGGGCTGGTGTAGTGGCTTTGGCTGCTGGCAAGGGGAGGAAGATGTAGATGACGACGATGTATCGGTGGCCTGGGCGGTTGCCTGCATGCGTGCTGCATGCTTGGCTAGTGCTAAGCTAGCTGCGTGCAAGCTTCTGCTAGCTTGCTGCATGCATGCATATGCATTGCACTCACGTACAGCTAGCTAGCGACATGCACGCTTGCTTCGCCGGTGAGGTCAGGCAAAGGCGCGGAAGCGCACGGCGAGGTCGCTGGCGCGATGGGAAAGAAGGGCAGCAGCTGGCGATGTCGCAGCGGCCTGGTCGTAGCGGCGCGGCGTGCGGCGACGTCATCGCTGAAAACAGTACCGGGGAGCAGCATTAGACTTTATCTTTTTATTACCAACCCAAGAGGAATGAATGGCCTGGGAAGACAACATGGACTTTTCTAGGAAAGAAGCTTGCAGCAAGAAGGCCCAGGTAGAGTGAGTTTAAGCGGAATTTTTGTAGCAAAACTAATTTCGGTCAGAGTGAAAATCTTGGGACAAAAACTAAAAGATCAAAGGAGTAGAAAAATTGGAAATTTTCAATAAAAGTTTGGCACTGGCATAAAATAAATAAAAGAAATTGTCAGCATGATGCAACATTATAAAAATAAATCAGAAATGATTTTTGGTCGGTGTATTTTTATTTAGGAATTTTCTCAGGGTGTTACAGATTTTTAGTTTGAATCCAGGTGAAATAATTCGGTCGCTCAGTCGCTTGAGAATTAAATTTTGGATTTTATTGCGAGCGCTCTGACTATATCGAAAAAGGAATTTCTAGGATGACGTATGGCATTCAAATCCAACTGTCGCGGTAGAAATAAAATCGGGAATAGTCATATCGACGCGCAATAGGTAAATTCATCGATCGATTGTAAATATTCGAGGGAAATATCGAGGTCGACTCGATAGAGCGGTTAAAATTTAACCATAGAATAAGAGTTTGCGAGAGGGATAATACTGCGGTAGAAGAGAAGAACTTCGGGACTTAATTAGCACCGAAGCGCTAAAAGAAACATACGGATAGGACAAAGAAAGGAAAGGATGTCGGACAGAGGACAACCTTTTAGGAAAAGAATTTAATCATGATCTTTTGGCACTGATCCTAGACACACACAATTAAACAATAAATATTAACAAGCAAGCTAAAATTATGCCTGAGGACTAGACTTTGTCTGAGGAGGAATTTATATTAGGAAGTATCCTATTAGGAATTTATATTTCGAGATTAAGTTTTTTTGGTAATTACTTTACCAATAGATATTATTTTGCAATTAGTTTTCCAAAGGCAGACTCTGCAAGGTTCATAGAAAATAATCAAGCTCTGTTTCTTTAGTAAAATAGCATATGTTTTAATAAGCTATCCCCTATAAGGTTTTATCAAAATGGTGTTACATATATATATATATATAGCTTTATTCATAAAGTAAATATGCCCGATCGTTTTTAATATATAGAGAAGGGTTTTTCGAAAATAGTTGGCACATGCAAAGATTAGGATATCTGATAATCATAGTTCGTTGAATAAATAATATTTGAAATTAAATACCGACATATTCTCAGACGTTCGTCTATTAGCCCACGCATAAAAGAAAAACGACAGATCAAAATAATTAATCCCGGCATGAATGTATTTTGAAAAAGATTTTTGATTATTCCGAATTTTTAATTTAGTAGTTCAAAGTCGAAATTTTCAGGGTGTTACAGCAAGGTATACCGTTTGGTTATATTTTGATTATATATCATTATTGAAATGTAATAGAAGATTTAAACTATTTAAATAGGTCATATGTTAATTATATGTGATTATTTATATTTAATAATAATTTTAAACTATTTAGATCGGGCATATGTTATTTAAATGTTTCAATCTTTAGTCCCGGTTGTTAAACATAGCCGGGACAAAAAAATATTTTGGAAACAACGAGAAATTATTTTTAGTCCCGGTTGGTGGAATCAACTGGGACGAAAGATAATATCATTAGTCCCGGTTGGTAACCAACCGGGACTAAAGATAATATCTTTAGTCCTGGTTGATAGCACCAACCAGGACTAAAGATATCTTTAGTCCCGGTTGATTCCACCAACCAGGACTAAAGATCCCGACTATAAATACCTGTGCACATCATCTTCTCCGGATCCACACTTAGTCGTTTCATTCTCAACGCCAATCATCCGCCTTTGCCGCCGCCGTCATCTTCGTCGTCTCCGCCGCCATACGTCGTCGCCGACCTCACTGCGCCACCCGACCGAGGTTTGCGCCGATCTCTCCTCTGTCAATGTATGTGTCGTTTCCCTCGATCTCTCTCGGCCGCATCCGCGCACGCGCGGCCACCGACGCCATGCATGCCGCCGCAACGACTGAATGCCGCCGCCATGCATGCCACCCCGCGCCACCGCCGCCGCCACCCCACGCCACCCGGCCGCCACCCCGCGCCACCGCCGCAGTCATCCCGCGCCACGGGCCCCACCCCGCGCCACGACCACCCCGCGCCACCACGGTCGTCGCCACCCCGCGCCACCACGACCGTCGTCCCGCCGTCGCCGCCCCACGCCACCACAGCTGCCACCCCGCGGCGTCGCCCGCACTCCACGGCTCAGCCGTCACCCCGCGCTATGTGAGTGGTAGAACATGAACGAACGCAAACGATTGATCGGGAGAACGTGAACGATACAACGGGAATGAACGTGAACAATATATAGAATGATAGAACGAATGACCAAACGAGTGACTGAACGAACGATAGAACGATAGAACGAACGAACGAACAAATGAACGATAGAACGAACGATCGAACGAACGACAGAACGAACGAACGAACGAATGAATGAATGAACGAACGAACGAACGAACGATAGAACAAACGAACGAATGAACGAACGAATGATAGAATGTGGAGGCCGTGTGGGTACTCGGTACCCATATTCTCCACAACCATGTGTATATTTCCTCTGTCTTTATTCATTCATATGTATGAGTGGAACAAATTGTATCAACGTGAGCCAACTCAAAGGAGGACTAACTTAATGGTTCAAATAAAATACATTTATTGCAATAATAGTTCTTTAGATCACCCATATCACACAAAGATTACTATAAATCACCAATATCACACGAAACCAATGTCTCTAGTCGAATATGACCGAACGATGGAAGGTGACCGAGATATGAAGATATGCATATATGTTTTCAATGCAGATATGCAAGCATGATGTGTAGATTAATCATAGATGTATCAAATTGTTTGCAACAGATTAATCATAGATGTGTTTTCAATCATAGATGTACCAGATTAATCATAGCTGTGTTTTCAATGTACATTGTTAATGATATAATGTAACCTTTTGTTTGCAATAGTTTTCATGTTTTCACATGGATACACTGAATATAATATTGCACATTTTTTTACATTTTCCAATAGTGATTTAATTCTTTTTCTTATTTTTTTTCTAATAGCTGCTGACTGCCGTCGTCACTCAAGCTTAAGTGGCCCCAATAACTCCAAGCAAAACTAACGATAGTTTTATTAATTCCTTGGTGTGTGTGTGTATATATATATGACATATGCATGTAGGTTGCATGTATAACAATTAATTAACTGGTCATCGTACGTATTTCTCAACAATGTCAATATATGTATAACAATATGCTCTTAGTTGATGTGTACTAGTTAATGTTACGAACAGATGGCAGATCGCGATGACGAACAGAGCCTCATGGACGAGATCGTAGAGGGCAGCAGCCAATATTGGGCGGATGAGGAGCCAGAGGACCCCAACCAATACCTGAACGAGGAGGAAAACGAGGGCACAAACCAAGAGGAAAGTGAAAGGCAACCGACCATTGGAGAGAAGAGGGCACGCGGACAACGAGGTACCGTGAGGAAGCTAGAGGGCAGACACATTATTAGTGAAGTCACCCCAGACGGCGAACCAGTAGCCCCAGCCGATATACTACGGAAGTTTTTGGGACACAGTGGTTGGGTCGTGAGGGATCACATGCCTATTAGCACAGTGCACTGGCGTCAATCAAGGTCAGCAAAGGTTGACGAAAGTTATCTTCCAGATACAGAGAAAGCTATGCTGTGGACAACCATGCTCGAGACCTTCACAGTCCCTGAGGCAGATCAGCCAAGATTGAAAGAATGGATGATGAAAAAAATGGCTGAACAGTTCCAGAAGTACAAGTCAGCTCTGCACAAGAAATACGTTGTCAAGGGTGTGACACCTGATTTTGACAAATTAACCAAGCTGAGGGATCATTGGGATGCGTTTGTCGCATACAAGACCTCCAAGCATGGGCAAACGCAAATAGCAAAGAATAAAGCCAATGCCGCTAAGAAGCAGTACCATCACTAGCTAGGGTCAGGTGGCTATAAGAAGGCAATCCCCAAGTGGGTAAACAGGAAGCCGGGTTGATAGAAAAGGGTATTGAGCTGGCCACAACGAACTGGACTAAACGTTCCAGAAATTTGTACTATGCTCATGGTGGAACGCTTGATCCCACTGATGGCTCCCTTGTATTCGGCGATGCGATACCCGAGGCAGCTAGCCGACTTATGGAAGCAGTGGAGGCGTCTGCTCAGGGAACATTCCAGCCTGACAGAGAGAAGGACAAGCTTACACTCGCACTACAGAATCCCGAGCATCCAGGACGAACACGAGGAAAAGGCGTGGTTGGTTGGAAATATGGATTTCAAGAGGACAGCCACACTTACAAGAGTCGGATGAGGAGCAAGAGGGATACCGAGACAAAATTAAGATATCTCAAGGAGAGGGTCGCTCTACAGGACATAAGGATGCAAGAGGAGGTCAAACGACGGGTGGACCAATGCCTGGCGGAACGACAGAGCCAGTAGACGGTGCAGCCGTATGCCCCTCCAATCATGGTGAGCCCCTCAGGCAATCGCAGCAGCTGTGCTTCTACAGGGCAAGCAGGAGAACAGGGCATAGAAGGTGCAGTAGGGCCAGTTCACGACGACCCATCGTACCCCGTAGATGAAATCACACGGCGGACACCTTGTGAGCTGCACGGTCCCTTGAAGAACATATCACTCAAGGTATGCTCGTAGTTTTATGATATATGTCTTGTAAATTGCAAAAGGTGGTGCATGCATCGGTTAATTACTAAGATACCAATGGACCCTTTAGGGACATATCATTGCAGACCGATTCCACCTAAGCACTCAAAGGTCGAGGTTGAATTGGTGGAACGAGGGTTCGAGGATCTCGAGCTGGATATCCCCAGAGGAGACGGGGAGACAAAACTTGGAGTCACAGCCCACGCCATTATACTATGGTGCAAGCTGTACATCATGTTTCCCGGGTGAGCAGTGGCGTCTTCTCCTCCGTCTCCTCCGCCTGCACCGGCTCCTCCACCTCCGCCTCCTCCGCCTGCACCGTCATCGTCTGCTCCGCCTTCACGACCTAAAAAGTCGTGCCCACTTCGTCCCGCGCCGTCAAAGTCCACATCACAAAGAAAGAAGTCAAGATTTGACGAGCCAAAACTCCCCGCTCTCAAGAAAAGGGCATACGACCGCACTCCCGAGGAGAATGAGGAGGTTGTACGAGCAGAAGTGAAGGCGTTCTTCGAGGCATGGAAACCACCAAAGAAGATTCCTATAGATTCGGCTGCTAAGAAGTTCTTTCAGAAGATGAGCGAACCGGTCAAAAGGGCTTTACTTTCGGATTATGACCGATCGGTTACGAAGTCGTTTAAGAAACAAAGAGGAAAGACCAAAGAAGTGCCTCTGCTCGGAAAGCAACCAAAACAATCGGTTGAGCCGTTGCTACCACCCGTGAAGAGGAACTGAGGCAATGGATGAAAGAGACGGGTCTGAACAGGGCGCAACTGGTGGGAGACACACCAATAACCATGGTGACTGTCACGCCCCAAACTAGCCCCGAACGGAGGCCAGAATAAGGCGATCCAAATTAACCTGTATGCCTGTACCAGTCCCAGGAAATAGTGCTGGTACCACAGGAAGATAAAATATCACAACAACAGCGATCTCTTTATTAAGAGTAGAATTACAACCAGGGTTGGAACTGCGGACAGAACCCGAGTTCGCAACGACATTACAAAAAGGCGGAAGCGGAAAAGGCGGAGACTGGCCCTAAGCCACAAGCAAAGCCTTGGGGAAATGCCAAAACCCTTCTACTGCTCGTAGACTGCTTGCTCCTAGAAGAACTCTTCATCAGCAGGGTCTACTTCTTCGTCTTCAAGAGCTGGGGGGTCTAATTATATAGAACAAGGGTGAGTACGGGAGTACTCAACAAGTGAAGGGATTTAAGTGTTTGATGCAAGCTTCAAAGGGGAACCAATTGTTTTTCACAGTTGATTTTGGTTTAAAACTTTCGGAAACAACTAAGTGAGTGCTTCACAACGGCACGGACGAGAAAGTGCGTCTGATTCGGCCGGAGCAGTGAAATTGTATCGATTGATTCTTGTCGGCACGAGAGGCTCCCTGCCAATTGTTCATCGACCCCGGCTGCACCAACAGCCACAAGTCTAGCACGTCGGAACAAGAGGCTCCCTGCCAATCGTTCACCAACACCAGCTGCTCCAACAGCCTCAAATCAAGCTTGTCAGAATGAGAGGCTCCCTGCCAATCGTTCACCGACACCGGCTGCTCCAACAGCCACACTTAAGCACAGAAAGGATTTCTCACACCAACAGCAGTTCACAAAGTAACCATTAAAACTACGCTAAGGAATCACCTCAGATCCGCCCATGACCGTGGGCAAGGCTGTTCGAACAGTTATTAACCTCTCCAGAGGGGGTACACTTTACCCACACGACGTTACTAACCCCGAGCCACCCAGCCCGTGACTCTCAGCCACGTCTGGCGACCTTGAGGGTTCCACAACAAGGCATTTCGAAAGCCGACTCAGGGTTATCTTATGCCAATGGGAGGGGTCCCACGGACCAACACCAGATTAGGTCCCAGACCATACTGTGCCAGGAAGCCCAGGGGTCCTCCTCGACACCACCCCAGCGAATCCACTTGTCCCTTGGCATCAAGATTTCCCTGGCCTAGCTAGTTACTCAGCCAGGGGTGTCCCATATCACCCATGTGGTCGTACTTGACATATGCTCGGATATAATTCCCAAGGAATCGGTCCTTAGAGCGAGAACGGGCAGACCGTACCTCCAGTAAGTCTCCCGTACCGCGAGTTTTAGAAACTCACTTTATTTTCAAGGCACCGACCCAAGTATCGGGTTTTCCAAGCATTTTGTAAACTCAAGTTTTACCCAGTTGACCATTTTAAATTTTGAGGGGA
This sequence comes from Oryza officinalis, assembly GCA_008326285.1. NCBI lineage: Eukaryota > Viridiplantae > Streptophyta > Magnoliopsida > Poales > Poaceae > Oryza > Oryza officinalis. The sequence continues at coordinate 32,014,391 of BDMV01000011.1, read as the reverse complement.
GTCTCGATATTCGTATGCGAGATGCGAATACCGAGACTTCACCTGAGGGGTGACAAGGGTGATAGGGTATTCAACATTCAAGGATGGTATATGCAGCAAATGGGTAGGGCCTGACGGTTATATTGCAAACCGAGGCCAAGTGTCAAGTGTAACCTAAAGAATGCATAGTTTGCGGAATCAAAATACTTAATTTTAAATTATAGGTTCAATTGATCAAAGGTGACTTGCCTTGCTCGAGATCTTGAGCTTCTTCGTCGAAATCCACGGACTGCGGGTCTTCTGGCTCTGAAACTACACGCGAAACGAGACGGCTCAACACAACGATAAAAAGAAGCCCTATTAAAGACCACTAATCGTGCCATTGGATAGATCTCGATTTTTGAGGAAATTTGGAAGTTGAACGGAGTCAAACGGACGAACGGTTGAGGAGATATGAATTTCCGAAGATTAAATGATTTTCAGTCTAAAGGAAAAGGAATTATTAATTCCCTGGAAAAGAAAAAGAAAAGAGGGACTTGAATTGGACTTTTATGACGAGGGATTCGGCCCAAGGCCGAATCAGACGCGGCTGGGCTACTCGGGCCGGCGCGCGGGAGGGTGGCCCAAGGCCGAGAGGGGGCATGCGAGAGAGTGGGAGGCCGACTGGGCCGAAGGCCGAGCGGCGCGGCCTGGTCCGGCCTCCTGAGTGACTCGGGGCCGACGGGCTGGACCGAGCGACTCGGGCCGATGGCCCAAGGGGTGAGGAGGCCGAGTGGCCGAGGGGCTCCGGGAACTCGGCACGGAGAAGATCTTCGCGTTCCCAAGTTGCTTCATTCTCGGAGTGGTTGCTCCACTGCACCTTGTAGAACTTGACGGTCTTTCTTCGAGTCTGACGTTCAGCCTCTTCAAAAACTCTGATCGGTCTCTCTCTATAGGTTAGGTTCTTCTCCAGTTCAATACCTCCCAAGGGAACCTGTTCCTCTGGAACCCGAAGACATTTCTTCAACTGGGACACATGGAACACATTGTGCACCTCTGTCAATCCTTCAAGTAGTTCAAGCTGATAAGCAACTTCACCGCGTCTGGCGGTGATGAGGTAGGGGCCGATATAGCGGGCAGCTAACTTGCCGGACATCCCAAACCTCTTTAGACCACGGAGTGGAGACACTCGCAGGTACACGTGATCTCCTACTGCAAACTCGAGATCACGTCTCCGATTATCCGCATAACTTTTCTGTCAGGTCTGAGCTGTCTTCAAACGATCTCGAATTAGCTTGACTTGCTGTTCGGCTTCCTTCAGTACGTCAGGTCCAAACACTTGCGCTTCGCCTACCTCATTCCAACACAACAGGGTGCGACACTTTCGTCCAAACAGGGCTTCATTAGGGGACATTTGGATACTGGATTGGTAGCTGTTGTTGTAGGAGAACTCGGCGTAGGGGAGACAGCGATCCCATGTGCCTTCAAAGTCCAAGGCACATGCTCGAAGCATGTCCTCCAAGATCTGGTTAACTGGTTCTGTCTGGCCATCTGTCTGCGGGTGGTAGACGGTACTGAAGTTTAAGTTGGTACCCATTGCCTCGTGTAACTGTTGCCAGAACCGTGAGGTAAACTAAGTGCCTCGATCCGACACTATCTTCCTTGGACAACCGTATCGGCAAACCACGTGGGTCATGTACAGGTCTGCCAACTTTTTCCCATCGTAGGTGGTTTTTACTGGTACAAAGTGAGCTGCCTTGGTTAGGCGGTCCATGATTACCCAGATGGAGTCATACCCGCTAGGGGTCCTTGGTAAACTGGTAATGAAATCCATACCGATCTCTTCCTATTTCCACTCGGGAAGTCGGAGGGGTTGTAACAGGCCGGCGGGTTTCTGATGTTCGGCCTTTACTCTTGGCCAGATGTCACATAAAGCTACATATTCGGCAACATCTCGCTTCATTCCAGCCCACCAGAAGTATTCCTTGATGTCTTGGTACATTTTGGTACTTCCGGGATGGATGGAGTAAGCAGACTCATGAGCTTCTCTCAGAATGAGGTCCTTTAATTCCTTTTTGGCCGGCACGCAGATGCGGGATCCGAACCAAACCACATCCTGGTCGTCGATGGTAAACCCTTTGAGTCTTTTCTTACGGATCTTATCCTTCATCTCCTTTATGACTTCATCATCTCGTTGTGCTTCTCGAATTTGAGCTTTTAGAGTAGGTTGCACTGTGAGACTGGCAAGGTTTCCGGTAAGGACCATGGTCAATTTCAACTTCTCGATTTCTCGACACAGGTCATCCTGGGTCGGCCAAACTAGGGCGGTAGCACAGTAGGTCTTGCGACTTAACACGTCGGCGACCACATTTGCTTTTCCAGGATGGTAGTTTATACCGAGATTATAATCCTTGATTAATTCCAACTATCTTCTCTGTCTCATGTTCAGTTCGCTCTGAGTAAAGATGTATTTGAGGCTTTTGTGGTCGGTGTAAATCTCACATCTGTTTCCAATCAGGTAATGACGCCATATTTTCAGGGCATGAATCACGGCTGCCAATTCCAGGTCATGCGTAGGATAGTTGACTTCATGGAGCCTGAGTTGCCTTAAAGCGTAGGCTACCACCTTTCGGCCTTGCATTAGGACGCATCCCAGACCTTGTCTCGATGCATCACAGAAGATCTCAAAATCCTTTCTGATGTCTAGTAGGGTGAGAACAGGAGCGGTCGTCAATCTTTTCTTAAGTTCTTGAAAACTGCGTTCGCATGCTTCCGACCATTCAAACTTCTTTTCCTTCTTTAGCAGTTTTGTCATTGGTCGAGCCAGTTTGGAGAATCCTTCAATGAACCTCCTGTAGTGACCTGCTAAACCAAGGAAACTACGGATCTCAGACACCATCTTGGGTGCGTTCCAGGCGAGGATGGTTTTAACCTTACTAGGGTCTACTTCGACACCTTTGGTGGAGATGACGTGGCCGCGGAAGGCTACTTTATCCAACCAGAACTCACACTTCGAGTACTTGGCGAAGAGCTGGTGTTCTCTCAACCTTTCTATCACTTTCCGTAGATGATCTGCATGATCTTGCTCATGCCTTGAGTAAATCAAAATGTCGTCGATGAAGACCACAACGAACTTATCCAGGTAGTCCATGAAAACTTTGTTCATCAGGTTCATGAAGAAAGCCGGAGCGTTGGTGAGTCCGAAAGACATCACTGTGAACTCATACAGGCCGTACCGCGTTGAAAAAGCGGTCTTGGGGATGTCTTCTGGTCTGATCATAAGTTGGTGATACCCAGATCACAAGTCGATCTTGGAGAATACTCTGGCTCCTTCTAATTGGTCGAACAAATCGTCAATTCGTGGTAGGGGATACTTATTCTTTATGGTTACTTCATTCAAAGCTCTATAGTCTATCACCATTCTCTCAGAGCCATCTTTCTTCTTTACTAAGAGCACAGGGGCTCCCCAAGGGGACAAGCTGGGTCGCACGTAACCCTTGTTCTGAAGTTCTTCGATCTGTTTCTTAATTTCTGCTAGTTTGTTGGCGGCCATTCTGTAGGGTCTCTTGGCAAAGGAGCGGTGCCTGGGGCAAGCTCTATGGAGAACTCAATTTCTCGATCCGGTGGCAATCCGGGTAGTTCTTCTGGGAACACATCGGGATACTCATTGACTATAGGTACCATTTCCAAAGGGGTGGCTTGTAGACTATTTAGTGTTGACCGGTTTTTGGAAAGGAGGGGAGTGAAATGCACTTGTCTTCCTCCGGGTCTTTGCAGAGTGATGGTTCTTTCAGCACAATCTATTTGTCCATTGTGCTTAGCCAACCAATCCATCCCTAGGATGACATCCAGACCTTGGGAGTCTAGGACTATGGGTTTGGCTGCGAAGCTAACCCCTTCAATCACTAGGTCAACCATGGGGCATAGTTTATCTGCCCTTATATCCCTTCCAGGGGAATGTATTACCATAGGTACTTGTAAATTTTGTGTTTTCCAACCATTTCTTTTCACAAAAGCTGGCGATATGAACGAATGAGAAGCTCCTGAATCAAACAGAACGAGTGCGGGTATGGAGTTGACAGAGAACATACCCATCACCACGTCGGGGGCCTCTTGGGCGGTATCAGCTTGAATGTGGTTCACTCGGCCTCGTCCAAAGTTGCTGGAGGCGCGAGAACCTTATCCACTTGTCTAAGTGACTAGACAGGACTGCGCAGGTGCTGGGGTCCTGGGGAAGCTAGCATCAGAGCATCCGGGGTTAGAGTTTCCCTGATTTCGAGGACACTGTCTAGCGTAATGTCCCATTTGTTTGCAAGTGAAGCATTGCACATTCGCCATTCCTGAGGGCGAATTGAAAGAGGTGACACTGTTTCCTGCGGTATTGCCACTAGGAGCATGCTGCTGGGGCGACGGAGTTGGGCGAGGTACCGGCGGACGGGGAGTAAAGCCAGGTTGGCGACTGACTTGATGAGCAGGTTGGTGGTACTGCATGGGGTATCCAACTCGAGGGCGAGACGCTCCACGGAACGGGTGCGCTTGGTGAGTAGACTTGCGCTTCTTGTATTCCTCAGTTGCCTCTTTTCTGGCATCCTCCAGAAGCAGGGCCTTGTTGACTATGTGCTGAAAAGTGGGGAAGTCATGGGCCAGCAACTGGATTCTCAAACCTACTGCGATTCCTTTCAAGAACTTCCTGATCTTTTTCTTATCAGAGTCCAATTCCTCGGGTGCATATCGAGCCAACTTGTTGAAGCGACTTAGGTACTCATTGACACTTCCTGTACCCTGTTTCAAGCGATTAAATTCTTCCTTCTTCATGTCAATGGTGCTTTCTGGCACATGAGCTACACGGAAGGCTTCGGCAAACTCTGTCCACTCATTGTTGACTTTGTCCGGATGGGCATTACAGTAATTCTCCCACCAGTCGGCTGCAAAGCCTCTCAGTTGGTGTGCAGCGAATAGAGTCTTCTCTATCAGGGTGCACTGCACTAGGTTGAGCTTTCTCTCGACATCCTTTAGCCAATCGTCGGCCTCGATGGGCTCGATGGTATGAGAGAATTCCGGTGGATGGGATCTTAGAAAGTCTGTCAGCTTAGACCTGTGGTTGTTATTGTTGAAGGGCATTGGGTGCGGAGTCTGCGGCTGCAAATTCTGCTGGATGCCTGCAATGGCTTGGGCTAAGCCCTGCAAGATCTGAGTCTGAACTGCCATCATATGCTGATAATCTGCCTGAAGCTAGGAAGGCGAGGGTAAGTCCTGTGCACGATTTGCACGGTTTGCTGTAGGATCTGCCCGAGCTGGAGCATCAACTGGTTCATTTCCTGACTCATTTTCCGATTCTGATTCTTCCCTGTGGGTTTCGTAACCCAAACGAGCTGGAGCACGAGCCACACGACGCGGATGGCCAACCATCTAATCTCCTAGAAAGAGGCGGGGTAAAAGACAAAACAGAACATAAAAGGGAAGGAGTAAAGTAAACGAGCGTAGAAAGCACATACTAGTCATAAAGCTTTTCTCAACTCGGAAAGCACCTAATACAACGGGTGTGGACAAGCCATAGAGCTACGCCGAGCTTGACCGTACGCACACCACCTCAGAGATCCAGACTACCAGACAACACCCACAACACTACACTCACGCACTACCTCGCCACGACTCCAAAAGCAATGGCGGCGGTACAAAAGGTCTAGCACAAGAACTCCACCTGCAGCAGACAAACTCTATTGCTCTCCTGCCTGGCTGGCTCCAGTGGTCGGCTCGTCTGAAGAGGACACGTCGATCGGCGCACGCGAAGGGATCGGCGGAACCTATCAAGGGCCGGCAGCAGGACGGCCTGCTGGCGGGGAAGGAGCGGGGTAGTCGAAACGGAACACAGAGGAGGAGCCCACAACGCGCTTCCATGCGGTGCGGATCAGTCGGAGCCCACGACGGCTGACGACTGGGGTGTGGCCTGGGGTGTAGGAGGGACTGGCACGGTGGGGGTAGGGAGAGTAAACTGGCGAGTACGGCACACGCGGGCTGGGGGAGCGTGGGCTGCTGGGAGTGCGAGCAGAGCCACGTGAACTGTAGAAGGACAGGTGGCTGGAGTGGCAAAGGCGACCAGAGTCCCAAGAGACGGTGTCCACAGAGGTGACACCCTCCTCAGCAAGGCGAGCCTCCAGTGCGGTGTAGCGGCGAGCCAAGGAGCGGTAAGCCTCAAGGAGAAGGTCGTGCTGAATGGCCTGAGCGCCAGAAAGCTCCACCATGCAAGTCAGCGCAGGGTGCGACTCACGGTAGGGGCAAGGGTAGCGGCTGTATGCACAGCCAGGAGGGAGCTGCGGGATCAGCCGGAAGGCCGAACCAGCGAGGCGACGACGGTAGTCGTAGGCCAAGCGACGCAGAGCGGTCCAGGAGAGGTCCTGGTACGCGAGCTGGAGCGTGGGGCGAGCCAAGTTGAAGTGGTGAGGGCGAAGGCCAGCGCCGTGTGTACCTCCGCGGGGGTAAAGGTACATGGACAGCTCACAGCAGGGAGGGAAACGGTCCACGGAGTACCCAGCGTACTCGGGACATGAGAAGCCAAGGAAGCCAGCGAGGTCTCTCAGCTGGTCGACGTGGTGACCCTCACCAACGCCGTGGGAACTGTGGGTAGCGTTGACTGCCATCTACAATTTTGAAAAAGAAAGAGAAGTCAGTAACCAGTTTTGTAAACAGAGTGAGAGAAGAAGAAAAGAACCGAGCTTTTCGCAAATAGCTTTTTAGAACTTAACATCCTTACGGTCACCTAACGTCGGGTTTCGTCCTAAGGCCAAAGCTGCGCTCTGATACCATCTTCTGTCACGCCCCAAACTAGCCCCGAACGGAGGCCAGAATAAGGTGATCCAAATTAACCTGTATGCCTGTACCAGTCCCAGGAAATAGCGCTGGTACCACAGGAAGATAGAATATCACAACAACAGCGGTCTCTTTATTAAGAGTAGAATTACAACCAGGGTTGGAACTGCGGACAGAACCCGAGTTCGCAACGACATTACAAAAAGGCGGAAGTGGAAAAGGTGGAGATTGGCCCTAAGCCACAAGCAAAGCCTTGGGGAAAGGCCGAAACCCTTCTACTGCTCGTAGACTGCTTGCTCCTGGAAGAACTCTTCATCAGCAGGGTCCACTTCTTCGTCTTCGAGAGCTGGGGGTGGGGTTTAATTATATAGAGCAAGGGTGAGTATGGGAGTACTCGGCAAGTCAAGAGAATTAAGTGTTTGATGAAGCTTCAAAGGGGAACCAGTTGTTTTTCACAGTTGATTTTGGTTTAAAACTTTCAGAAACAACTAAGTGAGTGCTTCTCAACGGCACGGACGAGAAAGTGCGTCTCATCCGGCCGGAGCAGTGAAATTTTATCGATTGATTCTTGTCGGCACGAGAGGCTCCCTGCCAATCGTTCACCGATCCCGGCTGCACCAACAGCCACAAGTCAAGCACGTTGGAACAAGAGGCTCCCTGCCAATCGTTCAACGACACCGGCTGCTCCAACAGCCACACTTAAGCACAGAAAGGATTTCTCACACCAACAGTAGTTCACAAAGTAACCATTAAAACTACACTAAGGAATCACCTCACATCTGCCCATGACCGTGGGCACGGCTGTTCGAACAGTTATTAACCTCGGCAGAGGGGGTACACTTCACCCACACGACGTTACTAACCCCAAGCCACCCAGCCCGTGACTCTCAGCCACGTCTGGCGACCTTGAGGGTTTCACGACAAGGCATTTTGAAAGCCGACTCAGGGTCATCTTATGCCAACGGGAGGGGTCCCACGGACCAACACCAGATTAGGTCCCAGACCATACTGTGCCAGGAAGCCCAAGGGTCCTCCCCGACACCACCCCAGCGAATCCACTTGTCCCTTGGCATCAAGATTTCCCTGGCCTAGCTAGTTACTCAGCCAGGGGTGTCCCATATCACCCATGTGGTCGTACTTGACATATGCTCGGATGTAATTCCCAAGGAATCGGTCCATAGAGCAAGAACGGGCAGACCGTACCTCCAGTACGTCTCCCGTACCGTGAGTTTTAGAAACTCACTTTATTTTCAAGGCACCGACCCAAGTGTCGGGTTTTCCAAGCATTTTGTAAACTCAAGTTTTACCCAGTTGACCATTTTAAATTTTGAGGAGAGTCTCGATATTCGTACGCGAGATACGAATACCGAGACTTCACCTGAGGGGTGACAAGGGTGATAGGGTATTCAACATTCAAGGAGGGTATATGCAGCAAATGGGTAGGGCCTGACGGTTATATTGCGTCGAAATCCACGCACTGCGGGTCTTTTGGCTCCGAAACTACACGCGAAACGAGACGACTCAACACAATGATAAAAAGAAGCCCTATTAAAGACCACTAATCATGCCATTGGATAGATCTCGATTTTTGAGGAAATTTGGAAGTTGAACGGAGTCAAACGGACAAACGGTTGAGGAGATATGAATTTCTGAAGATTAAATGATTTTCTGTCTAAAGGAAAAGGAATTATTAATTCCATGGAAAAGAAAAAGAAAAGAGGGACTTGAATTGGACTTTTATGACGAGGGATTCGGCCCAAGGCCGAATCAGACGCGGCCAGGCTACTCGGGCCGGCGCGCGAGAGGGTGGCCCAAGGCCGAGAGGGGGCGTGCGAGAGAGAGGGAGGCCGACTGGGCCGAAGGCCGAGCGGCGCGGCCTGGTCCGGCCTCCCGAGTGACACGGGGCCGACGGGCCGGACCGAGCGACTTGGGCCGATGGCCCAAGGGGTGAGGAGGCCGAGGGGCCAAGGGGCCGAGAGGGGCACGTCTCACGCGGGCAGCCGGAACGGTGGACCGTGTCCACCGCGCGGGCGCTAGGGCGGGACCCACCGGTCGGCGGCTCGGTCTACGTGAGCTGAGTTCACGGAGGGGGAGGAGGCAGCGTGCCGGCTGGCGCTCGCGTGGCGCCTACGTGGCTGCCACGGAGGCTGGCCGGGCGGAAGAGAGGAGGAGGCGCCGGGCGACAGCGGCGATGGCGGAGGGGCTCGGGCGGCGCGGAGAGGCCAAAAAGGGGAGGAAACGGCGACCACGGCGACGCCCGGGAGATCTACGGGGAGCTACCTACCGGTCCTAGGACGGGGAAGAAAAGAGGAGGCAGAAGGGGGAAAGGATTACCGCGGGAGGGGTGGTGCTCGCCGGGAACGGAGAGGCGACGCTGCGGCCGGCACGGCTCCTTTGGGTGCCCTCGGCTGCAGCGGCGGCGACGTGGGTGGTGGCGGCAGCGGGGAGGAGAGGAGGCGAGCTCGGGGGAGGGCAGTAATGGCGGCCGGGCGGAGGGGATTTAAAGAGGGGAGCGGAAGGCAGTTTGGGGGAGGACGTGGAGGTCGGTTTGGCCAGGGAGAGGCGGTGGAGCGCGCGGAGAGGGACCGGCCTCGTGCTAGCGGCCAAGAAGGCGCTCCGGTGATGTCGGCCGGTCGGAAGAGAGAACAAAGAGGGGAGAAAAGAGGGGTTGCCCCCTTGCCGAAACGGGAAGGGGGAAAAGCTGAGAGGGAGAGGGAAGGAGAGAGAGGGCGCGACTCTTCCCTTTGGCAGCACGTGCAAGCCGACGGAACCGGGCGAAGGACATCGGCGGCGACGGCGTCGGCTTGGCACGACGGGGGGACAAGGCGGAGCAGAGGCGGCCCGGGGGATGGCGGCGGCGTGGACCGGGCGGTCGACCACGGCACGCGGGCGCGGGGGCCACCAGCGGGAATGGGAATGGAGGGCGCCGGCGAGAAGGGAGAGAAACGGGGAGAGAGGCAAGAGAGAGCGAGAGAGAGAGAAGGGAAAAAACGGCATGACTAGGAGGGGGCGACGCGGCTCTCCCTGGCACGTGCGGCGCACATGGCCGGGGAGGGGCGTAGGCCGTAGCGGACCGGGCCGAGACGGCGCGCGGCCCAGCGAAAGGTTGAAGGGGATTGGGGACTGGGCCGGGAGGCAGCCCGGGAAGGAGAGACTTGGCCGAGGGTGGCCCGAGAAGGAAGAGGGAGAGAGCAGGCCGGGAGGGAATCGGCCCTGGAAGGAGGGAGTCAAAGTAGACTTTTCCTGAGAGATTGAATTGGGAGGATTAGGGCTTAGATTTGAAATCCGATTTCGCGGTTTTTTCCCGGATTGAGACGAGAGGGGAGACACAAGACCTTGGCACACCACAAAACTCAACCAAAGAGCAAAACTTTCGCAAATAGAGTTTTTAGCAAGTAGCTTTTCCCGCTAACGCCGCGACAAAACGGGCGTTACAGTGACAGAAGCCGATTTGAAATACAAATTGAAACTCGGTGAACCGCTTGTCAAGCCTGGTCAGGTGAACACTCTCTCTACACAATTGCACCGATTCCATCAATGGTATATGGAACTTTCATCCAACGGTAGAATGATGGTTGGAGCGAGGATAAGAAACACATATTACTATCAAGGAGATGATGTTCTGTGGATCAACTTCGAGAATGTATTCGATGTATACCAACTAGACGCTCTCGACGTCTCCATTCTCAGCTACTGGGTTTTGTAAGTATCGTTTTAGCAAAATTTATTTTGTTCCTTAACTCCTTCTATGTACCATTCAATGGTTACACTCTGCCGATAAGACTGATGCAAATTCCTTTATCCTTTGTAGAATGAAGATTAAATCGTGCCGTAGGCAGGAGATTTACAATATTGAATTCATGGACCCCCGCAAAGTCAATGACGTAAAGATACGGGATTTTGAGAAAGATACAGAGGACAATATTGTTCATTTCCTGGTGCAGCAGCATTATAAGACCTACATACTATGGCCCTACAACACAGAGTGAGTTTTAATTGTCTTTTGAATTTGTACCAACTTCCTCCTCGTACTCATACTGTGACATATATATCGTCTGACACAATTTGAAGATTTCACTGGGTTCTTTTCCTCTTCGACCTTGAACTATGCAAAGTCCATGTCTATGACTCAATGGATAAACCAGAGTATACTTTCACCAAGATTTTTGAAGTGATAGACAGGTAATGCCATCTATTCAACTGTCATTAATTATGAACACTGCTATTGCTACTATGCAGATCTCCGATATTTAATCATAGCTTCCAACTGTACATAGAGCATGGGCAAAGTTTCATACATTGGTCCGCGGGGTTTGGAAAGAAAAACTTGGTAGGAGGTTTAATTTTCCGCTGAGTACATGCTCCAAAACATATTGAATCATTAATTGGTTCTAGAAAAAAATAGTACATTAAATCTCTCGTCGTTTCTTCTTAAGTGTGCAAAACAGGAGCAGGGGAATAACTTATGCGGCTACTACGTCTGCGAATAAACTCACGCACTTGTACACCAAATCAACAGTGACAAGGATCTAGAAGTACGTAAAAATTATTCATAAATTATGTCCCGATTTGTTATTGACTTCATATACTTATATCTTAATTTTTTTTCAAATGATAGATTATTTACATGAGGAAAAAACTATCCAACGAAGAATTTATCAAGGCTGTTCAAGAACAATTGATGAGATTTATCAAAGAACAAATAATTGATCCCGCGGGAGAATTCCACTACAATGGAAGATCTATTGATCATCATCCCCATGTATAACATGTCTTAGGTTTCTTCGTAATATACAATAGAACATTATAATTAACGCAGGATTGTAATATATGTATATATTCAGATGTGCATACATGTACTAATGTGCGTGAGTATATTTCGGTAATATAAGTATATATTTACTTGAGTGCATATAAGTAGGAAATATATATATGTGTAAAACATGTATTTATACATACATATATATATATATATATGCATATTGCATATATATATATATGTATAAATATATATATTACATATATACATATATTATATATACATATATATGTATTTATACATATATATGCATAATATATAAACAAGCAGCTGGCAGAACCAACAATTTTTTTTTTTTGAAAAAATATCATTAGACCAACCGGACTAAAGATGGCTGCGACAACCACATGGCGCTACCATCTTTAGTCCCGGTTATTTCACCCAGGACTAAAGATGAGTAGTTTTAGTTCTGGATTCGTAGTCCCGGTTGCATAACCGAGACTAGAGGGTGTTACGAACCAGGGTTAAAAACCTCTTCTCCACCGATGAGTATTTCTTATCTTCATAGCCATGTAGAGATAGAAAATACAAGGAGGCAATATATATTTATACATATATATATATATATATTTATACATATGCAGATCTCCGATATTTAATCATAGCTTCCAACTGTACATAGAGCATGGGCAAAGTTCGGTACATTGGTCCGCGGGGTTTGGAAAGAAAAACTTGGTAGGAGGTTTAATTTTCCGGTGAGTACATGCTCCAAAACATATTGAATCATTAATTGGTTCTAGAAAAAATTAGTACATTAAATCTCTCGTCGTTTCTCTTTAAATGTGCAAAACAGGAGTAGGGGAATAACTTATGCGGCTACTACGTCTGCGAATATACTCACGCACTTGTATACCAAATCAACAGTGACAAGGATCTGGAAGTACGTAAAAATGATTCATAAATTATGTCCCGATTTCTTGTTGACTTCATATACTTATATTTCAATTTTTTTTAAATGATAGATTATTTACATGAGGGAAAAACTATCCAACGAAGAATTTACCAAGACTGTTCAAGAACAATTGATGGGATTTATCAATGAACAAATAATTGATCCCGTGGGAGAATTCCACTACAATGAAAGATCTATTGATCATCATCCCATGTATAACATGTCTTAGGTTTCTTCGTAATATACAATAGAACATTATAATTAACGAGGAATTGTAATATATGTATATATTCAGATGTGCATACATGTAATATAAGTATATATTTACTTGAGTGCATATATGTAGGAAATATATATACGTGTAAAACATGTATTTATACATATATATATATATATATATAGATGCATATTGTATTTATACATATATATATATATATATATAAATACATATATTACATATATACACATATTATATATACATATATATTATGATAAATACATATATATGCATAATATATAAACAAGCAGCTGGCAGAACCAGCAATTATTTTTTTAAAAAAATATCATTAGTCCTGGTTGGTGTTACTAAAGATGGCTGTGCCAACCACGTGGCGCTAACATCTTTAGTTTCGGTTGGTGTTTAGTCCCAGTTATTTCACCCGGGACTAAAGACGAGCATTTTTAGTTTCGGATTCGTAGTCCCGGTTACATAACCGGAACTAGAGGGTGTTACGAACCGGGGTTAAAAATCTCATCTCCACCAGCGAGTATTTCTTATCTTCATAGCCATGTCGAGATAGAAAATACAAGGAGGCAATATATACAGAGACAATCTTCCGAGTGCGCTACTGCTGTGCGTAAATGTCGTCCATTTCCGCTTCTTTTTCTAATTTTCACTTCCCGTATGGCGTGGTTCATAAGGAGGAGGAAAAATCACATTGGCATGTGCTAATTGCAATAGGAATGATGGGCATATGTAGAAGAACACATAGTAGATAGAGAGAAGCAAGTGGTCTCAACATATAAGGTGGATATGCTCCTTTTTGCTTGCCTGCTGTAGGTAGAACCTCTGCGGTCTCCGCGATGTCAAGCCTCTTAGCGTAGAATATGCAACTACAATCGAACCAAGTGTGATGAGAGTAATAAAAACTTCAAGGTATGAAGTGACAGAATTTCTTTGTTTAGAAGAGATTTTTTTACCATCCATAGTACCTCTACGTCTTGGTATATATCATCTGGTCTGTCCGTTTTGTACCTCTCGGTACTCCTCTCAACAGAAACTCAAGCGTCCAAGGTACAACCACATGAATGGTAAAATTGTAAATTTGCGTAAGGAATAGATTGATCCCCGCACCAAGCCATAGCGTCCTCTCTTTCCCCCCTCGATTGCATCGACTCTACCCTTCCCAGGATCTGATCGCCATTTGCAGCGGTGTAACTAGCTAGTCGTCGAACTTGTTCTTTTTGAAGCAGGTGTGCTTCCAGAGTTAACAATTTTGGGAAGAAAATGTTTTTTCTTTTTTTGGGGGGGAGGAACGTAATATCAGGAATTGCGAAAATTTCAGTCCAAAATAATTTAAATATTGAAAAATTGTTTGTCAACTTTAAATAAATTTGGCTAAATTCACAAAAAATTTGAACATTTTTGGCAAAATTGTTTCATGCGCAGATTTCGAAAATTGTTTGCATCTCAGATGAAAAAAATAATCAGTTCATGATACAAAATTCCCGGCCGTACACCATTCAATATATCCCAATCAACGAGAGAAGGTAGCAGAGGCAAATATTTAACATGCATGTATGAACTATGCGGAGGGAATTAAAGGAGCTAGAGATACAATTGAGCAAGGAAGGCGAGGCACCAGGAAGAGTGTTGGCAATTAATCATGATAGAACAACAGGAGCATCACTTTAGTTTGTCAGAATCGCCTCACTTGAATTGCTAAGTGTGTTGTGCATGAAACAATTAACTTGATTCAGTTATACAGCAGGACACACCAGTATATTTGTTTATCCGTTAAATTTTGGGTTCATAATAACTGCATTGATCACCATGGAAGGAGGATATATAAACCGATGATTAGATCGCATCGTTTGATCGCCATCACCAGGGAGGCACCGACCATGGTTGGTCAATCGTTGTCGAAACGTTCGATCAACATAGTTAAAACCCAGAAAAGCCAGAATGAGCTAGCAAGACAATCTGGACAAATTGTGGGGCTAGCCTAGTTCACTTCTGAGCAGATCTGTGCTGCCTCATCCTGCATTGCGTACGTAGATTGAGATTTTTTTAGAGTAAAAAATTGAAAATTTTTCATACCATCCTTAAGGAGGAGGTACAACAAGAATATAAGTTCTTTACTCTTGTAAAGATAATCTTAAGCAATGCATGATCACCAATTTTTCTTAGGTGCAATTCGGTGTAATGACCTGTGTCAATTGGAGCTATCGATGCCATCTTTCTCTGTTCTTCTACCTCTTAAGTTGAAGTTAGTGAGGAAGCTCATTTTGAGATCGTCTCCTTTATATTATAGGATCGAACGGCAAGAACTAAGCCAACCAGAGAGAATGAATGGTTGGAGTACCCAAAAAACCAAAACTTTCACGAAATAAAAAGCTACCCTTGTTGCCGATGGAGATCGGTCTGACCGGAGTTGATCTGTCGGTCTAACCGATGTAGTCGCTCCGGTCTAACCGCTCGATGTGCCGCCTCCTATCGCCGCTGGTCTGACCGCCGTGGAGTTGCCGGTCTGACTGGACCAATGCCGTCAGTCTAACCGCTGGTGTCCCGCCGGTTGGACCATCGCACCCGAGCAAACACAAATAGAAGATTTCTCAAAAGTAGATTGAACTTTATTGTTACTATATGTCTCGAAAATCTCGACTAAACTCGACACTCTAACTTTTCTCTAAACTCAACTCTCTCAAAATCGATACCGAGAGATCTCAACCTCACTCTCTATTTATACTCATATATCCACAGCCTAAAGTTACGAATCCAACTTATATAAGAAGTCTTAATCCCATAGAAAACCTTCCCGTATAAGAAATAAACTTTACAAAACCAATCATACCAAATTTAGACTCCTCATCCCATACGCACAATATCTTCATCGTATGCTATATGGAATCTTCCCCAACCACGTGTATTGATTTTTAGCCGAAGCATCCCACATGATATCCTGATCATCCGGACGTCATCTTCTCTCAAGTTGACTCATGATCCATCACCGGCAACACTCTCCCGAGGCATCAAGATTCACCTACACATGCATCAACCAAGAAACCATATTCGAGCACAAGTTCTCTCCAACTTGACTCAACGTTAACACACAGCAGTATTACATACGTATAGAAATCATCTCGAAGTCATAATCATGAATTAATCACAGATATCTAAATAAATAACCCGAAACCGAAACCGACACAGTGTAGGCCGGTCAGACCGTTGGGCTAGCCGGTCTAACCGCGCAACATTTGCCGGTCTGACCAGTAGCACTTGCCCGGTCTGACCGGACCACACAGTCAACAACATCCTGTCCATCATCTGAAAATCACACATCTCCAAAACAATTTCGTCAAATATTTTTAAATATCAAAATCAATAATCTCACATACTAATTATTCATCATGAAATACCAATCAAATATACTTTGATTTTATATAGATATGGAAGCCTTTGCAGGTGATCATCCTTCGTTTGCACCGTCTCCTGCAAGGAGAGAATCGCACTATGAAATCTCCTCCAGCAGTTTCATAGGATTGGTTATCTCGGGTTTTATGGGAGAGGGTGATAGAAAGTGAAGAGATCGTCCTCCTTCCACTAGCTCGACTCCTTACTTTTATATCAATGTGGGGCTACTGATCAATTTATCTATACCTATATTAATCGAGCACTTTTTAAGAGCTCTCTCGTTAACCATAAAGATCCGGCCATTAATCAATTAAAACGTATCTTAACCATTGATTCTACTATAGTTAAATCTATATTTAATGCTGTGGGCCTTAAGACCCATTATTCACTCTGTTTGCCCAATGCCCATCATATATACGTGTGTATTCTTTGACGTTGTTGTAATCGATCTCTGGTAGCAATCATCTTATCTATCGATATTGACTCTAGGTACAGATCTATCTCCTTATGAATCTTGGGCTGGACTCCGTCGCCAGGAAGCGCAACCGCGATGATCGAGTTGCATAACGTACGTACTTAACCACCATGTTCCTCTAAATCTCTATATCTTGCATGTGTATATAATGTTGGCGCTGAAGAGGCAGGAAGGAGCAACTGGTAATTGAGAGATCAGAGATCGATTCATTGGTGTGACGCTCATTCATAGTTAAATCCATGGTGTTATTTTTTTTACTGCTTAATTGCATTGTTTGATTTTTTTTCCTGGTCATCAGTGCTTAATTGCATTGTTTGATTATTTTTCCTGGGATCATCTGTGATTTGTATTAGATTACTTGGTTCGAGTGGCCGCCACACGTGGTCGCAACTCAAATCTGACACCATCATGCAGCCTAATAGCATCTGGTAAATCAAATTTCTTGTCATCTCATGTGCTTAGCTGTGGCAGTTCTAATCTAAGGTGCTCCACAACTTAATTAGTTGCTGCCTTGCTGAGCTGTAATGTACTTCGTTCTACTTAATATGAAATGCATACAGGAAGCTGCTCCTGAATATTTATTAGTTGTGCTGCTAACATATATATATCTTTTGTTTCTCTATATCAGTACTACTACACTACAAGAAGAGTCGAGCAATAATGGCGCGTCTGCATCAGCTGCTTGAGGAGAAATCTCCATGTGAAAAAATTCACATTTCCATTCTTCCAATGCTGGGCGAGAGCGAGACACCATCTTATGATTCCACCCGACAGAAAATTCCATCTTTCTTCTTCCTAGGTGATTAGAATACCAGATAATGCTATTGTTTTTTTAAAAGAAGTGTGCACATAGGTAGGATCGATACATTAATTATCAATATCCCTCCTTTATTTAGCACATAGATTTTTGCACATTCATTTGATGTTCCTTTTTTATTTTAGTAAAACCAAAGGATAAACTCATTACACGGAGGTGTGATATGCTTGATGTTATTCATCAAAATATTAGATTCCAGGATACCATAAATCCAACACAACGACCTAGCCCAGAAACATCATACTTTCACGACAAAAAAGTTTGTATGAATATTATATTCTCACAAATAGTAACGATATTTATATATAACTTATCACTTTATGATTGCGGCAGGGCACCGTGATGCATTAAACTATAATTCCATATAGATTTCAGGTTAATGACAAGAGCATCAGTCTTCAATTCATGATTAGAATTTGTAATATTTCATCAGAATATATCTGCCGGTTCCTAGTGAAAAAATACTTATTTTCTTAAACATTACCAAAGTTCAGTTGATCGAAACTCCAGAAAACAGAGAAAAATATAACAACCTTCATATTTTCAAGCACTGGACTTATAAAAAAAATAGGGAGTGCGACAGAATTCTCTGGTAAGATGTTGATTTGAAGCTAGCATTGTTTACTGGCATGAAAGTTGATAAGTTCATATAAATGATACTTTATTTCCATTAACTTAACAACATTTTTTTTCATCTCTGTAGATGCCACTGGCTAGCACCTCACAGATGACAGAAGGAAGAAGCACAAAGAAGTTTGGAAATTGGGATAAGTAAAATATATAAACTTATGCTCTGAACTGACTGAGTTCAATTAAAACTCATTAATCTAAGTATTCGTTTCAATTTTCTACTTTCAGTATATGCAAGGAATTGAAAGTTCAGAATATGGCTATGTAGTGTTAAATTAAAATGAAATGATGATTATTCTTTGGACGAGCCATTATAATTAAATTCTTCAGTGAGAAGGCACGTACTGTAAAAGAAGAAACCTATCCATAGGATAGAAAAAAAAAATTAGAACACTGACCTCAGGACCCTATGATGTAAATATATAAACCACACTGCTGCAAATTAAAAATGATGTAATTATTATTTAACACTGTACTATTGTTTTTAAGAATTGCATCAATAATAAATAAAAGTGAATTTAATTGATTAGTTTAACCATTTTAACAGCCGATTTACCGGTTGTAGCCATGCTAAATACAACTTTAAGAAAAGAAAAGACATTTAACCAAGGTATTAAGCCTCATATATATGGTTAAATTTTATTTTAAATATTAGCATAACAACAGTGAGTTGCACGGGTTAGTGACTAGTGCACTTAATTTGCAACTAAGGAAAATAACCGTGATTTAATCGTGTTAACTACATGGGCCAATGGGTAGAATTGGCCACGGGCGTGATTCTCTCTGCCAAGACATTATTTCCCAACAAAAAGGTACCAAATTTTAATTTGGTTCTATTTAAAATAAAAGAATTTGGTACATTTCTAGCTAGGTGTGTTAATTTGTACCTCGGTTACTTCCTTTAGACACTAAAATTGCACTCATAAATTGGTTGCAAAAAGAAGCAAACCTTCATCCATGACAGTCAACTGGCTAGCCATCAGCTAGAGAACAGCCGGCCATGTAATTTTGGCCTCAATTACACAAGCAGTACTTTGCAGGCTCTTCTTTATTCGTACTTCGTACAGTGAGAATGGGAGGCACCTGGAAGAAAATAAACCATATTTTTGATGATTTGGAGGAGCAGCATGGCTGAAAGAGGCCGTTTTGTCAATTCATCACTACCAACGTGTCTTTGGTCACTGCCGTTGAGCTGGATCAGCTCGCCACCCCCAGCATATGGTTAATTGCGTCTTCTATAGATTGCAACAGTGCCAGAGCCAACGCCCGGCAAGCAACTCTACTTCATCAGTCATGAAGCTACAAGACACTTCGTTAATTTACTGCTTGATCTGCTACGTAGCAGATATTTCTATTGGAGAGGATACAACTCTACTTCTAATGGACCGCTGGATGATCTGCTGCTCATGTAACTAGGGAGGAGGCCTGCGCGGATGCACGGACAACTTATTTATTCTTTATTAAAAAAATGTATTTATTCTTTACTCAAAAATTGTTATAATATGTTTTCTTACCATATTTTATTTAAACACCATAAAATATCTTATAGTTATAAAAAAATATCTCTACCTTGAAATTGATAGTAAACTTTGATACACTAAATTAACTTATAAGAATGTCTCATATTAAAAAAAAGATCACTATGTCCTATGTCCTAGTTATATGTAAACTCCCCTATCACAACTATTTATTATTCTCTTGAAAGAACTGAGTGCGTTTTTAATAGATAGAATTGCTTATTAAAAAACAAACTTAATACATCATTAATGCAATAAAAAAATCATCTCTATTTCATACGGAAGTGCACATGTCTTACTTGTGTCTGAATGTATAAATATTTTAAAATACCGCTTCTATCAATTAATGAGAGAAAACAATTAGAATTAGATATAAATACCCATCTAATGTGTGAAGTTAGCCATAGCCGCTAAGGATTTATTCTCTAATGTCTTGAAACATGGGTCCTGCATTGACGTAGCCATGCCCCTCAAGACTAACGTTGATCACAATTTTAACACCTACCTCACTATCTACACACTTATAAAGAATTGTATCGGTTAATAGGCTAGTTAAGCTCTACTACCAAGAGCGAAAGGAGTCATAGAAGACTCGATGGACTGATCCTATGTAGGTGTGTATAAACATAATAACGTTTTAGTTTTAAATTTGAGGATTAAAAGGGAAAGATTAATATTTTTTTAATCATACATGCATACATATATTTTTTCTAGGGTTTTGGACGAATAGTACTTATTATTTTGTGGTAGCGGTACTTACATGGGAAATTAACAGGGAGGGATTACTTTAATACATCTAATCTAATGTTTAAAAATAATGGGTATATTGGTTTAAGTATAAATCAATGGTAGATGTTTTGCTTTTTTCTCATATTTTTTTATATTTTCATCAATTTATTAGAGCTATCAGGTATTGCCTTAGGAGCGTTTGTAGAGATTAGGTGGGAGTGATTGGTTTAACAGATTTGATCTAATAGTTAAAAATATTGGGTCAACCCGTTTAAGTATAAATTGATCATTAGATGTTTTACTTTTTAAAAAAATTTCTTAGATTTTGTCTAATTTATTAGAACACCATGTGGAGCTTAAGATTGTTTGTAGCAGTGCCACATGACGGCTTAGAAGCATTTGTATGATGTTCAATGAACATTTAGTATATAATAATATTTTTGCCTCAATGATTGGTGGATAGCAGTATATATGTAGAATTGATACATGGGTTTGAGTGTGAGATAAAATTGACACATAAGGTAAGACATGTATGAGTCGAATACATTGGATCTTATATACTATATACCCAGATAAACTTAAGTTTAAACTCCAGAGACTGAAGAGGAAAAGATCAACATATATGCCTTCTATTAGTTTTAATTAAGACATATCAATCCGGTTCATTTAATCATTTATTTTCTATAGTCCTTTAAAAACTAAAGATGTAATTATATAAAATATTTATCTAGACCTATCTAGATTTATATTACTATGATAATTGATATTTTAAAGCGGAGATATTATTTTTAATGGTAATCACAATTAGATTATTTTAGTTTGGGATATTGTAGATTGCTTTAAATGTTAAAGTTTGATGATGCCAATTTTTCATGAAAGATTTAAGTAAAGTTATTTTGTTTTGTGAAAAATAATATTATTTTAACATCTAAATATTTTAGAACGGTGGTATTATTTTTTGGTAGTGCTAATCACAACTAATTAGAATATTTTACTTTTTGATATTATAGAGCTAATCTAATTATGCATGATAGTGAAGTGATATATGACGATGTCAGTGTTATGGATAAGGCATATCTAATGATTTTGGATTTGGTTCGGCGGGGTCCATCATATACTAAGTCTTATACGGAATTATGCCTCATATACAAAAGGTGTTCTCCATAAGGAAGAAGAAGCAAAGTTCAAGTTGGAAACTACAAGGACTACTTGGATCATATCCATATTTATCTCCCTAGTTTTACTGGGATAAGGGGACATCTGTGGGTATAAATACAAGACCCCCTAAGAGGAGAGGGGACAGACCAATATATGTCGTCAGATACCAACATCAGAGACAAGCCTAGATAGACCCAATGTGGAACCACAGAGGCCGACAAGAGAGATATAGCATTATCTCTGATCTCGCCGAGTTTATATTTGAGGAAGAAGACTACTCTATCGTAGACTACGTGTGAAGATCCATGCCGTCAAGTCAACGATGACTAGATAGGTTATTCCAAATATTGAACTCGTGTGATTCCGATATATAAGAGCAACACCGGCTTCGGCCAACAAGAGTAGGGTTATTACCTATCAGCTAAGGGTCCAAAACTTGTATAAAAATCTCTGTCTCCCGTCTCTTTTACCTCAATCTCGCGTATACCTTGGCTCCAACGACCCCCATACTCTATAAATATCATAGTCGCGATGTACTCCGTCGATAAACGATATGATCTACATTTTCTATTTTCTTCACAACCTTTTTTATTGTTGGGATGACATGCAAAAGCTCCGTATATGATTTAAAATAATAGAGGGAATATTATTTGAAATGTCACTCATGATTTAGTGTTTTTTTGTCACATCTATCATATTTAATTTATTTATGCATGTTTTATAAAGTGATATATGATCATATAATATACGTTGTCCATTGTTTTCTATTTTTATTTAACAGCTTCAATTGCATGTTAAGGTTAGGATATGACAAAAATTAAATATTTTTTATGAGTTAAAGAATACAATGGCTTATATGGGTATTTGAATGCTTAATTAAGCATCATAAATATGATTATAAAGAATGATAAAAAGATTTATGTGCAATTTAAATATTATGATTATTTCTCTATAAAAAATTATTTAAAAATATTATTTTTAATTATAACAACTTAAGAGAAAGAAAGAGATAAGAAGACTTGATAGGAGGGGAGGGATACGTACCTACAGTGAGGAGGGGGAGGAGGTTGGGCTGATGGGGGAGAGGGAAGGAAGGTGGATTGTGGGGTGTCTTTTTTCTAAAAATAAATCTAATAGATGAATATAGTGGGTCTATCAATCTAATAAATAAAAGTAATGGGCCTATCAATCTAATAAACGAAAATAGTGGGCCTACCGATTTATTAGAGAGCCATGTGGCAACTTAGAAACGCTTGTAGGAGTCCCACGTAATGGCTTGAGAGCATTTATAGAAAATTTAATGAATTTTTAGTATATATTAATAGATTAATTATATTGTCTGCACTTTGTAGCTTGAAAGCCACAGCGATATGCCCTCTTCTATATTTTTTTTTGTTTGACGTTGGTTAGCTTAACATTTGTGAAAGGAGGCTAGTTTATACTAGCCGCGTATACATGCTATCACTGGATTTATTCAGACTCAAGAAAATTTCTGGATCCGCCATTTGCAACAGGATGTCAACCAGACGATGCAGCGAGTGAGCATACCACTAGTGGAGAAGAGATTTTTAACCCCGGTTCGTAACCCTCTTTAGTCCCGGTTATGCAACTAAGACTACGAATCTGGGACTAAAGATGGCTGAGCCATATATGTATAATATATATATATTATGTGTAGCAATTGATATTTTTTAAAAAAACAATTGCTGGTTCAGCCAGCTGCTTATTTATATATTATACATATATAAATACATATATATATGCATAATATATATGTATATATAATATGTGTATATGTGTAATATATGTATTTATATATATATATATGCAATATGCATATATATATATGTATAAATACATGTTTTACACATATATATATTTCCTACATATATGCACTCAAGTAAATATATACTTATATTACCGAAATATACTCACACATATAAGTACATGAATGCACATCTGAATATATACATATATTATAATCCTTCGTTAATTATAATGTTCTATTGTATATTACCAAGAAATCTAAGACATGTTATACATGGGGATGATGATCAATAGGTCTTCCATCATAGTGGAATTTTCCTGCGAGATCAATTATTTGTTAATTGATAAATCTCATCAATTGTTCTTGAATAGCCTTGATAAATTCTTCGTTGGATAGTTTTTCCCTCATGTAAATAATCTATCATTTGAAAAAAAAATTGAAATATAAGTATATGAAGTCAATAAGAAATCGGGACATAATGTATGAATAATTTTTACGTACTTCCAGATCCTTGTCACTGTTGATTTGGTGTACAAGTGCGTGAGTATATTCGCAAACATAATAGCCGCACAAGTTATTCCCCTGCTCCTGTTTTGCACACTTAATGAGAAACGACGAGAGATTGAATGTACTAATTTTTTCTAGAACCAATTAATGATTAAATATGTTTTGGAGCATATACTCACCGAAAAATTCAATCTCCTACCAACTTTTTCTTTCCAAACTCCGCGGACCAATGTACGAAACTTTGCTCATGCTCTATGTACAGTTGGAAGCTATGATTAAATATCGAAGATCTGCATAGTAGCAATAGCAGTGTTCATAATTAATGACAGTTGAATAGATGGCATTACCTGTCTATCACTTCAAAAATCTTGGTGAAAGTAGACTCTGGTTTATCTATTAAGTCATAGACATGGACTTTGCATAGTTCAAGGTCGAAGAGGAAAATGACCTAGTGAAATCTGCAAATTGCGTCAGACGATATGTATGTGACGGTATGAGTACGAGAAGGAAGTTGGTAAAGATAGTTAAAACTCTGTGTTGTAGGGCAATAGTATGTAGGTCTTATAATGATGCTGCACCAGGAAATGAACAATATTGTCCTCTGTATCTTTCTCAAAGTCCCGTATCATTACGTCATTGACTTTGCGGGGTCCATGAATCCAATATTGTAAAGCCCCTGCCTACGGCACGATTGAATCTTCATTCTACAAAAGATAAAGGAATTTGCATCAGTCTTATTGGCACAGTGTAACCATTGAATGGTACATAGAATGAGCTAAGGAACAAAATAAAGTTTGCTAAAACGATACTTACAAAACCCAGCAGCTGAGAATGAAGACGTCGAGAGCGTCTAGTTGGTATACATCGAATACATTCTCGAAGTTGATCCATAGAACATCATTTCCTTGATAGTAATCTGTGTTTCTTATCCTCGCTCCAACCATCATTCTACCTTTGGATGAAAGTTCCATATACCATTGATGGAATTGGTGCATTTGTGCTGAGAGAGTGTTCACCTGATCAGGCTTGACAAGCGGTTCACCGAGTTTAAATTTGTATTTCAAATCGGCTTCTGTCACCGTGGTTATTGGTGCGTCTCCCACCAGTTGCGCCCTGTTCAGACCCGTCTCTTTCATCTATTGCCTCAGCTCCTCTTCACCGGGTGGTAGCAACGGCTCAACCGATTGTTTTGGCTGCTTTCTGAGCTGAGGCACTTCTTTGGCCTTTCCTCTTTGTTTCTTATACGACTTCGTCACCGACCGGTCATTATCCAAAAGCAAAGCCCTCTTGACCGGTGCGCTCATCTTCTGAAAGAATTTCTTAGCAGCCAGATCTCCAGGAATCTTCTTTGGTGGTTTCCGTGCCTCGAAGAACGCCTTCACTTCTGCTCATACGACCTGCTCATTCTCCTCGGGAGTGCGGTCATACGCCCTTTTCTTGAGAGCGGGGAGTTTTGGCTCGTCAAGTCTTGGCTTCTTTCTTTGTGGTGTGGACTTTGACGGCGCGGGACGAAGTGGGCATGACTTTTTAGATCCTGAAGGCGGAGCAGACGATGACGGTGCAGGCGGAGGAGCCGGTGTAGGCGAATGAGAGGTTGCAGGCGGAAGAGACTGTGGTGGAGGAGCCGGTGCAAGCGAAGGAGAGGTTGTAGGCGGAGGAGACTGCGGTGGAGGAGCCGGTGCAGGCGGAGGAGAGGGTGCAGGCAGAGGAGCCATCAGTGGGATTGAGCGTTCCACCATGAGCATAGTACCAATTTCTGGAACGTTCAGGCCAGTTCGTTGTGGCCAGCTCAATACCCTTTCCAATCAACCCGGCTTCTAGTTCATCCCACTTGGGGATTGCCTTCTTATAGCCACCTAACCCTAACCGGTGATGGTACTGCTTCTTAGCGTCATTGGCTTTATTCTTTGCTATTTGCGTTTGCCCATGCTCGGAAGTCTTGTACGCGACAAATGCATCCCAGTGATCCCTCAGCTTGGTTAATTTGTCGAAATCAGATGTTAGACCCTTCATGATGTATTTCTTGTACAGAGCTGACTTGTACTTCTGGAACTATTCAGCCATTTTCTTCATCGTCCATTCTTTCAATTTTGGCTGACGTGCCTCAGGGACCGTGAAGGCCTCGAGCATGGTGGTCCATAGCATTGCTTTCTCTGTATCTGGAAGATAACTTTCGTCATCCTCTGCTGACCTTGTTTGACGCCAGTGCACTGTGCTAATGGGCATGTGATCCCTCACGACCCAACCACTGTGTCCCACAAACTTTCGTAGTATACCGGCTGGGGCTATTGGTTCGCCGTCTAGGGCCACTTCACTAATAATGTGCCTGCCTTCTAGCTTCCTTGCGGCACCCCGTTGTCCGCGTGCCCTCTTTTCTCCAACGGCCGGTTGCCTTTCACTTTCCTCTTGGTTTGTGCCCTCGTTTTCCTCCTCGTTCAGGTATTGGTTGCGGTCCTCTAGCTCCTCATCTGCCCAATATTGGCTGCTGCCCTCTGCGATCTTGTCCATGAGGATCTGTTCATCATCGCGATCTGCCATCTGTTCGTAACATTATGAGGTACACATCAACTAAGAGTATATTGTTATACATATATTGACATTGTTGAGAAATAGGTACGATGACCAGTTAATTCATTGTTATACATGCAACCTACTTGCATATGTCATATATATATACACACTAGGGAATTAATGAAACTTGCCTTAGTTTTGCTTGGAGTTATTGGGGCCACTTAAGCTTGAGCGACGACGGCGGTTAGCAGCTATTAGACAAAAAAAAATTAGATAGAAAATTAAATTACTATTGGAAAATGTAAGAAGATGTGCAATATTATATTCAGTGCATCCACGTGAAAACATGAAAACTATTGCAAACAAAATGGAGGTTACTTATACCATTAACAATGTACATTGAAAACACAGCTATGATTCATCTGGTACATCTATGATTGAAAACACATATATGATTAATCTGTTGCAAACAATTTGGTACGTCTATGATTAATCTAAACATCATGCTTACATATCTGCTTTGAAAACATATATGCATATCTGCATATCTCGGTCACGTTCCGTCGTTCGGTCATATTCGACTAGAGAGATTGGTTTCATGTGATATGCGTGATCTATAGTGATCTATGTGTGATATGGGTGATCTAAAGAACTATTACTGCAGTAAAGGTATTTTATTTGAACCATTAAGTTAGTCCTCCTTTTAGTTGACTCACATTGATACAATTTGTTCCATACATACATATGAATGAATAAAGACAGAGGAAATATACACATGGTTGTTCCATACATACATACAATTTGGCTTACATTGATACAATTTGTCCCATACATACATATTCTATCGTTCGTTCGTTTGTTCGTTTGTTCGTTCGTTCGTTCTTTCTATCGTTCGTTCAGTCGTTCGTTCTATCATTCGTTCGTTCGTTCGTTCTACTCCTCGTTCGGTTGTCCGTTCTATCGTTCGTTCGTTCATTCGTTCTATCGTTCTATCGATTGTTCGGTCATTCTTTCTATCGTTCGTTCGGTCGTTTGTTCTATCGTTCGTTCGATCATGTTCGTTCTATCATTCTACATATCGTTCACGTTCGTTCATGTTGTATCGTTCACGTTCTATCGATCTATCGTTCGCGTTCGTGGGTGACGGCTGCGCCTTGGAGTGCGGGCGACGCTGCGGGGTGGCGGCTGAGTGGCGCGGGGTGGCGGCAGTGGTGGCGCGGTGTGCCGGTGGCGGGGTGACGGCGGCCGTGGTGGCGCGGGGCGGCCGTGGCGCGGTCTGGCGGCGACGGGGTGGCGGTGGCCATGGTGCGGTGTGGCGGCGGCGGGGGTGGCGGCGGCCATAGCTGGTGGCGCGGCGTGGGCTGGTGGTGGCGGCCGAGACGCGGGGTGCCGGCTGGGTGGCGTGGGGTGTAACATACCCAAAATTTTAAATCTCCTTTTTGCATCTAAAATATGAAAACTGATTTTCGTGAATTAGAGACAATAAAAAAAATTTTCCATACAAAAACTCTGGGCGAGCCTAAGAACTTGAATTTTGATATACAAATCCATGATTATTTTAAAACCTTTAACTTGATAGTTTCAAGAAAGAAAATAAAACATAGTGTGTGCATGTAATTGCATGATGTATGGTTGTGACTTGAGTCCTTTTATTTGTTTTTGGATTTTACTGGCATTTCATATTAGGACTCATGAGCATTAACTTAAAAACTGGAAGCAAATATTTAATGTATATTTACAAGGATGTAAAATATATAAAGTTGAGTAACTAAAAGTATAAATCATTCTCAACAACATCATATTAGGTCAAGAATCATCTAAATATAATTTTACAGCACTTAATTATATTTTATAATGGGAAACATATAAGTAAAGATAAGCTTATTGAATATTTAAAAATAATTGGTGTAATATAAAATCATGGAGAAATTCATGTAGATACTATGTAATATATATATCTCACTAGAATTTTGGTATAATATAATATGTATATTTGATACCCCAAATAATTAGGTCAAAACAGTTAAACTATAGTTTAAAATCAAAACCCTAATCGGCAAAATGGATAGACATCCCATATGTGTATTTTCTTGCATAGAAGTGTATATGGAATATAATTTATTCAAATACTACACTATTTATCAAGAATTAATTTAATTTTTCCAGAATTTATTCTGTAGGTTTGAACATTTTTAAAAATTCATACAAAATTTGGCTGAACTGAATTTATTTATTTTACTGAGATTAAAATATAAATTATTTTCGTGTGAAACCAAAGAAAATGGAACCTAGGTATTTTTATCTACCTCCAGAAAAATCTACATTATTTTATTTTGCACAGAAATTAAGTTTTGGAATTTTTAAAGATGGGAGAAAGAAATAAATATGGAAATCCTTTGTAAACCTGGTCTAACAGTAGTTCACCCAATCTTCTACCCATCCCTCTCACTCTATCTCTGCTTGTATCGCCCTGGACCCACATTGCAGTGACACAGACTAGCCGTTACCTCTGTGCATCTTGTTTCACCGCTCAAGCCAGAGAGGACTGAGAGCGAGTGAGGAAGCAGTGCATGGATCCTGTTCGACACGTGTCTGATGGCGTGGCGACGCCGGGCTCCTCCTTTTTCTTCTCCTAACCACGTCACCCATCTCCAATCGTCGATCCGAAGCTGTGAACACCGAGGGAGAGAAACCCTAGCCCCTTCATCACCCTCGAACTCACTGTCGGCCGTGAGGAAGATGAAGGCCACCAGCGCCGATGAGCCACGGTCACCTCCATCTCTTCCACGTTCCATGCTCACCTTTCCATGCCGAGCAAGTTTCCTTTGGACACTCTCCCATTTCGCGCAGCCGACCGACGGGAACGCCACCATGCCGACGATGCTCAGGAGTGAGCTCCAGACTGTGCTGCTGATGGCATCATCGTCGGGCAGCACGACTGAGTCCACCGGAGGCCGAGCCACTGCGCCATCGACCATGCCTCGAGATCCTCTTCAAAAACCCTCAATCAATTTTATGAATCGTACACCGACGAGGGAGATCGCCGTCATCTCCCCTAGCTCCGGCCAACCGACGCCGTCACTGTTTTCTTCCACTCCGGTGAGCTCCAAGCCAATTCCTTGCATTTATTCCATCCTCTAGTGGTTCCTAACCTCGGGAATATTTTGGTTTGGAAGGTTGTTAGCCGGTTTGCTCTACCGTCATCAACCCGGAGTTTGCTGCCGCCGCCGGAGTTCTTTTCCAGTCACCGTCGATATCTGAGTTCCGCCGACCATGTCTAACCCCTTGGTAAGTCTCTAGGAGTCCTATAGGACCATATGCATGTGTTTGTTCGCATCGATTCGAGCCGGACCTTGTCTTGCACTTGCAGCCGAGAAGCCGTCGCCGCTTGCGCTGTCGCCGCCGTCGATTCCGACCACCTCCGGCGATGGGACGACCACTGTCGGGTGCGCAAGAGGAAGGAGCATCTTTTCCTTTTTGGTTGTACCGGCCGAGGAACCGCCGTTCGCCGCCGACGCCATCCACCAGCCTCCTGTGCCGCCCCAGCCTGCGCCAGCTGCTGCTGCTCCCTTTCTCTCCATTAAGCCGATGACAGGTGGGCCCCACTTCATCTAATAGACTGAGATTTGTTTAGCAAGAAATTAAAACATATAAGGTTCTATTTGTAAAATCTCGATGTATGACATGTGGACCCTAGGACGTAGTTGTAAATATATTAAAACATAAGCACTCTTAATGAAGTTTCTTTCAACACGTGTTAAGGACCTCAGGTTCTAATCCAAGAACACCGAGGGCTTTTCTGCAAAACAACCAGAGGCTGACCTGTGGACCCAATGATTTTTATTTTGGAATTATTAAAGGAAATGGATAAATCTATATATTTTCAACTAAAAATTAGTCCAAACTTGTAAAATTCATATCAAATTAAATATAACTCCTTTTGAGATGAAACCAACTCCAGTAGATCCATAAAATTGTAAACTTTAATGTGGTGTAATAAAATCCTATGCTCACAGTAGGATTTTAATTTCTAAATTTCAAATGTGAAATAGGTAACTTAGAACTTGTAAAAATTATAGAAAATTCATTTATAATCCAAATGAAATGAACTAAATTTCTGTAGAACCAGTAAAGTGTGAAATTTAATTTGGTAAAATAAAATATGGTACTTTCTGTACAGGAAATAAAACTAAAATTGTAAGTCATATAAAAACACTTATTTTTCACGTAGGACTTGTTTAATCTCTAGAAAATTATTATTTAATCTCAAAATTATGAATCCACTACTGTTCACCTTAGAATTATGTACCATTTGACCTGGATAAAAATAATTTGACAAAACTACCTCCTAAAACAAATTTAATTACGTAACTAATTCTCTTTTCATTAAATTTGTAAAATCCATAACTTTCAAAATAGCAATGATAAAATAGAAATTTCTTCACCTAAATTCCTTTTAAGATATGACCAACCCACTATAAGGGCTTCATGCATTTTAGAGCATTTTGGATTTTTCGCATTATTTGGATGTTTATTCGTTTTATACGTTATTATTACTTAGATTCCGACGTTCTGGAGTACGTGGAACCAGAACCTGAAGTTGAGTGCGATTTCTCACAGCAGACAGGCAAGCATCTAAGCATATAGAATCCCTATTTTGCTAAAGTGATTTGATTGCAAAACGATATATATGCATGTGTTGTTTTATTACAAACTTATCGGTAATGGTTAGAATTGGTTATACCTAATTGCTGCATATCCTTACTTGTGTTGTTGTTGCCACTTATCTTTGTAACCTTGGGATAGAAATATTTGGGAATGTTTTACTTGTTTAACCAATGCTTAGCCGTGCTTAGATCGAGTAGTGTTTAAATTGATAGATGGAACTATCGATGGAACTCATTCACTATTTATGATTTATGGGCATAAAATTTTGACTACTTTCACTAAATGATTCTTATGGATAATATGCTTTAACTTGGACGAGTGATAGGGCGATGAAGGGAATGTGGTTTTTCCCTGATGCATGTAGCCTCGTCTGGGTTGTTAAGGACCGAACATGTTGACGTCTATTCAAGCACCTTACGTACTGCCACACGCCGGTATGGGACGGCTTGACTTAGTACTACGTTGCACTGTAATCATCTACGCTACGCTGGTCAATCGTGAGGATGATGTTCCTTTGGAGAACCCAGGTGTGCCGTGTTTTGGCAGGGGGTGTGTCCCGCGATGGTGAGCCCGCATTAGCCACATCACACACGCACGTGGCTAAGTCGTCGAGGGCCTAGGCGGAGTTTAGGTGATTGGGATGGGACTAGGAAAGGGCATGTTATGAGCTTGTGTCACTTGTGAGTCACACCTGTGTGGTGGTGAAAGCATTTGATTCTTGTTCATTTCGTGTGGGTAAAGATGTACCCCTCTGATCAGAGTAAAACTATTCGAATAGCCGTGTCCACGGTTACAGGACGATCGCTTGATGTGTTAGTCATTCTATGTTAGTATCAAACCGGGTTAAATGGGTTGGATTGGTTTTGGATATGGAATGATTATGTTGATAAGCCATAGTTGGACAATGGTTGTCCATGAATGGTATTGAGAGCACCCGTTGTGCTCATTTAAGTTTCATTTCCAGTTTATATTAAGTTAGAAACTTCTTGTTTTCAACTTGTTATTTTGCCCAATTAAATTGGCTTTCATGCAAAAATTTGAACCGTTAAGCCATCTTCTAAGGTAGAAGCTTGCATACTCCTTTGATCTCTGTATATATATGAATGAGTAAGTCTTGCGAGTACATTGTTGTACTTAACCCGATGTCTGCAACTTTCAGACTAGGATGCCGATGAACTTCAGTGTTCTTACTACCCTACTGAGGGCGGTGAGGGTGGTGAGTAATCTTTTCAGCTTGACTCTTGCCCCGGTTGGTTGCCTTGTGGGGTAGTTGGCAAACCACGGGTTTTACTTTTGTTTATGTGAATTTATGAAACTTCCGCTGCTATAGTTTGTGTTGTAAGATGGGTTGTGGAATCCCACTATGACATATGTATATTGCTGTTCTTTTATCTACCTTTATGCATTTGTGATGTTTATCAATTGCTTGCGATGAAAGTGCAAGGCTAGTCACTTTTCTTGGGGACTAGCTAAGCACGAGTATGAATTTTGATCAATTGAGATGTTGTAGAGCTCTCGCAATTTGAGTCAAGTCTCCTTAGATGTATAACACATCTGGTCGCTGCCTTGGTGTGGATTGACGGGCATGTCTCAGGCTGAAGTTGACTGGCATGCGGAGTCCCAGCAACATCTCCTTTGCTCATTATTCGGCATTATGGATTTTATATCGAATAGTGTTAATTTGTGATCATGGGCACATTGAGATATGAGTGGCTATTTATGCACGTATGGATTCCACTCATTCAAAATTATGTGGTGGTCACAAATTGCATTGGATGGTATAATTTCTGGGTACCCACATGGGGTGTCGGCGGCGGTGGCACAGGGTGGCATTCACGGCAGCGGCAGCCGCGCACGCGTGGATGCGATCGATAGAAACGATGGAAAAAATGGCAGAGGAGATATCGGCGCAATCCTCGACCGAGTGGCGCGGTGAGGTTGGCGACGACGCATGGCGGCGGAGACGACGAAGACGACGGCAGCGGCAAAGGCGGAGGACGTGCGCGTTGAGAGAATGAAACGGCTAAGTGTGGATCCGAAGAAGACGATGCACACAGCTATTTATAGTCGTGATCTTTAGTCCCGGTTGATCAACCGGGACTAAAGATATCTTTAGTCTTGGTTGGTGGAATCAACCGGGAGTAAAGATGTTATCTTTAATCGCGGTTGTAAACCAACCGGGACTAAAGATATTATCTTTAGTCCTGGTTGATTCCACCAACCGGGACTAAATATATTTTCTCGCTGTTTCCAAAATATCTTTTTGTCCCGGCTATGTTTAACAACCGAGACTAAAGATTGAAACATTGAAGTAGCATATGCCCGATTGCTATTACATTTAATATATGTATATAATTAACATATGACCAATCTAGATAGTTTAAATCTTATATTACATTTCAATAATGATATATAATTATTGCTTTAACCAATTTAAATACTATTTAAATAGTACTAAACTATCTAATAACATATGACCTATTTAAATAGTTTAAAATTGATATTACATATATAATTGTATTACTAAAAAAACACAAACATTGCATGGCCTTCAATACACTATAAATAATTTGCATCATAGATACAACAACCTATGTCACTGTTTTCCTTATATAATTGTATTAGTAAAAAACACAAACATTGCATGGCCTTCAATACATTATAAATAATTTGCATCGTCCATACAACAACCTATGTCACTGTTTTTCTCACGTACTTTCTCCTCACTAATGTTCCTTCGCTATGATCGTGGCATGAGTAAGGGGTGTCCTCCTTTGATAGGAGGATGCTCGGGTCAACCGTTACCGCGAACGGAGGTTGCCCGTCAAACTAATCGTAATATTCGTCAGTCTTATCCTCGACTCCGACGATTTTCCTTTTGCCTGGGAGAACCACGTGGCGCTTAGGCTCGTCGGGTCCTTTACCCTTCTTTGGTTTGCTAGACATGTCCTTCACGTAGAAAACTTGTGTTACATCATTGGCTAGGACGAAAGGTTCGTTTGAGTATCCAACGTTGCTTAGGTTAATCATTGTCATCCCACTGTCATCAATCGTTATGCCTCCACCGGTGAGCCTAACCCATTGGCATCAAAACAGAGGTACCTTCAGGGGTCCGTAGTCTAGTTTCCTTATGTCCTCGATGACACCGTAATACGTGCTAGTTGCACCATCATATCTCATGGCGTCGATACGAATAGCAGAGTTCTGGTTTGTGCTCTTTCTGTTTTGGGCTCTTGTGTAAAATGTATACCCATTGATTTCATATCCTTGGAATGTCGATATCGAGCAAGAAAACCCCCTCGCCAAGAAGGCTAGTTGTCGGTCAATGGTTTCGGCACCCATTAGATGTTGTCATAGCCAAACGGGGAAAGTATCGATGTGATGACATGTACTCTATGCATCGGACTTGCCATTGTTTTTTGAGCGAACAATCGCCAGGTGCTCCTCGATGTAAGGAGCCACCAACGAAGATTATTGCAAAACCGTGAAATGTGCTTTACGGAATAAATCGTTGTCCACAGTCATTATTGCTTTCCTTCCAAGAGTCCCCTTTCCCCGTAGTCTCCCCTCATGGCTTGATTCGGGTACCCCGATTGGACGAAGGTCTTCAATAAATTCTACGCAGAACTCAATGACCTCCTTTGTTGCATAACCCTTGGCAATGCTTGCTTCTGGATGAGAACAGTTACGAACGTATTTCTTTAGAACGCCCATGTACCTCTCGAAAGGAAACATGTTGTGTAGGTACACAGGACCGAGAATACTGATCTCTTACACAAGGTGACATAGAAGATGCATCATTATATTGAAGAATGACGGTGCAAAGATCATCTCAAAGCCGACGAGACATTAGACCACGTCCTCTTGAAGGGTTGTTAAACTGTCTGGATCGATGATCTTTGCGAAATTGCATTCATGAAAGCACATAGCTTTGTTATTGTTCCCCGGACATTATCAGGAAAAATACCACGAATTATAACAGAAAATAGTTGTGTCATCAACACGTGACAGTCATGAGACTTTAGGTTTGTGAGCTTCTTCTCCTTCATGCTTATTATTCTCTTTATATTTGAGCAGTATCCAGACGATACCTTGATGCTCTCCAGGCATTCAAACATACTTTCCTTCTCATCCTTGTTCAAGGTGTAGCTTGTAGGACTTAAGTAATGGCTTCCTTGATCCTTCGGTTCCGGGTGAAGGTCCTCGCGTTGTTGCATATGCTTGAGATCATTACGTGGTTCAAGTGTATCTTTCGACTTTCCATATACACCTAGGAAGCCTAACAGGTTGACACAAAGATTCTTAGTGAGGTGCATTACATCGATTGCGTGCCGGACGTCTAAGACTTCCCAATAGGGTAACTCCCAAAAAATAGACTTCTTCTTCCACATCGCCGTGTGACCATCTTCGCTCTCTATAGGTTGGCTGCCAGGTCCCTTTCCAAATACTACTTTCAGATCTTTCACCATAGCAAACATGGCTTTTCCGTTGTGATGTTTAGGCTTAGTACGGTAGTCTGCCTTCTGTTCGAAATGCTTGCCTTTTTTCCGTACAGGATTGGTTGCAACAAGGAATCGATGATGGCCCATGTAAACAACATTCCTGCAGTGTTTCAGATACATACGTTCAGTTTCATCCATACCATGGGTACAAGCCTTGTACCCCTTGTTTGACTGTCCGGATAGGTTGCTAAGTGTAGGCCAATTGTTAATGGTCACGAACAACAACGCTCGTAGGTTAAATTGCTCATGTTTGTCCTCGTCCCACACGGGGATACCTTCTTTGTTCCACAGCAGAAGCAGATCCTCAACCAATGGTCTTAGGTACACATCAATGTCGTTACCAGGTTGCTTTGGGCCTTGAATGATAATTTGCATCATGATGTACTTTCGCTTCATGCATAGTAAAGGAGGGAGGATGTAGATACACATGGTAACAGGCCAAGTGCTATGGCCGCTGCTCATCTCTCCAAATGGATTCATGCCATATGTACTTAAACCGAACCTTACGTTTCGGGCATCCTCTCCAAAGTCTGAAAATGTTCTGTCGATGTTTCGTCACTATGACCCGTCGGCGGGGTGTCTCAGCATCCCGTCTTGTTGACGTTCTTCTGCGTGCCAACGCATCATGCTAGCATGCTCTTTGTTCCTGAACAAACGCCTGAGCGGTGGTATTATAGGAAAATACCACATCACCTTAGCAGGAACTCTCTTCTTCGAAGGTTGTCCGTCAACATCACCTGGATCATCTCGTCTAATCTTGTATCGTAGTGCTTTACAAACTGGGCATGCTTCTAGGTTCTCGTTCTCCTCACCACGATAGAGGATACAATCGTTCGGACATGCGTGTATCTTATGTACTTCTAGTCCTAGAGGGCATACCACCTTCTTAGGTTCATACGTTGTTTCGGGCAATTCATTTCCCTCTAGAAGAATGTTTTTGACGAGTTTCAATAATTCGTCAAATGCCTTGTCACTCATACCATTTTTGGCCTTCCATTGCAAGAATTCTAGCGTTGCACCCAACTTTTTGTGCCCCTGTTCGCAACCTGGGTACAACGAAGTTTGGTGATCCGCTAACATACGGTCCAATTTTTGGACCTCCTTCTCACTTTCGCAGCCGTCCTTTACGTCCCGCAACATTTGACCAAGATCATCTACGGCGTCGTTATCTGGAACAGCTCCGTCCGTCTCGTCTTTCTAATTTTCTTCAAATTCATCGTATTGATGAGCCCAGTCCGGAATATTCTCGTCTTCTACTTCATGTTCTTCCATTGTAACCCCTAGCTTTCCGTGCGAGGTCCAACAATTATATCCAGGTATGAATCCAGACTCAAACAAGTGCGCATGAATAGTTCTTGATGATGAAAACTCCTTCTGGTTACTGCACTTTTTGCATGGACAACACATGAAACCCTTGTACTTGTTAGCATTGGCTACATTCAAAAAATAATGCACGCCTTCAATAAACTCTTTTGACCATCGGTCCGCGGTGTACATCCTTTGCCGATCCATCTGTACATCAAATATTCCAGTGTTACTAACGAAATTCACATTGTCGAAACTAATTAAATAATCATATAAAAATTTAAAACATCATGATTCAAAGTGAAACTAATTTATAGAAAAGAGCTACAAAGATGATGACGAGAATAAAGAGAAGTTTATAATTATTTTTAAATTTTTATTAAAGTGCTAAACATACATATTTCTAGCTATATTACATATTTTTCAATTACCTTTGTTTTCTACTTTTTTTACAAATAATCATATAATAATTTTACATATTATTCTTTTTTATGATTTGTAAAGTTAAAAACATATTTTTAACGATTTATACTTTTTTCTAACTATTTTATTAAACAAACTTAGATTTCAATTATTTTATCTTAGTTTTCTATAGTTTCCCTCAGTCATATCTTTTATAACATATGTATCCAAATTTTGTAATTTCAAAATCAACCTAATTTTGCCTAACATGTTTTCTCTCTCATCATTTTGCATAAACCTTTTTGAAGACAATATTTTATAGAAACAAAGCTATAAATGCAATATGCTAAGCATACATTATTAGAGAAAGGATTTGCTAACCTTTTCGATCTCTCCGATTTGTATATTATCACCAAAACAATTTTATCAAAAATTTTGGCAACACTTTCCTTCTTCCTTCTCCTCTTGGCAGCAATGGCTCGGGCTGGAGGAGGACGAAGAAGTATAAAAAGGTAGATCACTTTAGTCCCGGTTAATAACACCAACCGGGACTAAAGATCTAAATTATCTTTAGTCCCAGTCTGTGTTACCAACCAGGAATAAAGTGAGGATCTATAGTCCTGGTTGGTGACATCAACCGGGACTAAAGATCCCTGGCCCCCTTGACACCAGCCTGACACGGCCGGTGAGGGTGTGAACCGGGACTAAAGATGATCGTTAGTTCCGGTTGGTAATATCAACCGGGACTAAAGATCATTGTGACCCGTTACACTTTTTAACCGGGACTAATGTCACACCCTAAATTTCTCCCAAATCGTAAAAAAATCAAATTTAATAATTTATCTGAGAAATTGTTTAATTAAATCTGGAGAAAAACCCAATTAAATAATGCATTTAAGAAGTGGAAATGGCAAGGTGGAATTTTTCTTGAGATCCCCATGTCAAAATACATTAACAGGATTTTTAGTGGAATTTTCAGAGCCCCAGAAATAATTTTAACCAATTAAAAACCCTCAAGCGCAATAAATAAATCCCTGGGAAAAAAATTCCTTTTCTTTTTCCTTTTCTTTTTCTTTTTCCTCTTCCCGGGCCGTCGACCCATCCTTTCCCCCCCCCGGCCCAAGCCGCCGTCGCGCGCGCCTCCTTCCCTCCGGACCGGCCCAGCCGGCCCAAGCCGCCGCCTCCCCGTCGCCCCTCCTCCTTTCCGGGCCGGCCCGAGGCCACGGCCCGAGCCGCCCGGAAAGTCCGCGCCGCCTCCCCCGCGCCGCGCCCGCTGACGCGTGGGCCCGCCGCGGCCGAGTCCGCCTCCGACACGGCCGGCCGCCGCGCCCGCGCCGCCGCGTTTCCCGGCGGGATCCCGCCGCGCCGCCCCTATTTATTTCCCCCCCCCGAGGCCGCCGCCCCTCGTTTTCCCCGCGCCGCCGCCGCCCTAACCCTAGCCGTGAGCGCCGCCGTCGCCGAAGCCGCGCCGCCGCCTTTTTCCGCCGTCGGTAAGCGCCGCCGCCGCCGCCTTTTTTTCCCTCTCCGCCGCTCCCGTGCGCGCGCGCTCGCTCCGCCGCTCGGCTGCCGCCCGCGCGGTCGTCGCGCCGCTCCGCCGCCGCCGCCGCCCGCCGCGCCCGTGCGCCGCCGCCGCGAGCCGCCGCCCCGCCGCCGCCCCCGCGCCCAAACCCTAACCCTAGCCGCCCGCGCGCCTCAGCCGTCGGATCGGCCACTCGGGCCGATCCCGGCCGCCCGCTCCCGCCCCGCGTGGCCGCCACGTGGGCGCTGCGTGGCTGCCGCGTCGGCGCCACGTGTGCGCCACGTGGTGCGCAGCCGCCGCCGCGGCTGACGTCAGCCCTAGCCACTGACGTCAGCAGTGACGTCAGCCCTAAGGGTTTATTGTGCAATAATTAATTAAGAATTTTTCTGTTTTAGTAAAAACACAGATAACTGCAAAAATTCATAACTAATTCATCCGGACTCCGTTTTAGTTCGTTCAAGTCTCAGAAAATTCATAAAAATGCAGAGAATCCATTAAAAATAGTTTTGTTCTTTGTTTCAGTAGACTTATAGCATGTATTGTTGTTTGCTTTGTTTGTCGTGTAGATTCCGGTAATTCCGATTCTCCGGTTTACTTCGAAGTCGTTGCCGAAGTCGACCCAGCGCAAGAGCAAGGCAAGTCATACTTATTCATTTGATCATGTTGTACCGAAATTGTGAAACAGTCTTATTTTTCTCTAAATACTGCATTGTTTTATAATGTCATCTATGGGATAGTTTACCTATTGTACTCAGCCTTATATTGCAATTACCTTATTCCTTTGATAGCTTGGGAAATAATTTGAGTAGTTGCTACAATAGAACTTGCTTAGCCCTGCTTAGAAACATTAGCTCACAATTGGGTTGTTTAAAGCTTCATTAATACTTAATGATGGTTATTGCATGTTGGCTCGCGATGGTTAATCGTGGGTGATTTAATTAAATGTTTCAACTAAAATATTGATTAATGGTGGGTTGTGAGCACATGGTTTTGATGGTCGTGCTCATGACGATTAAGGACCGGTTCGCGGGAAACCCTGGAAGAAGAACCGTGCGTACCACAAGCCAGCGTGGGCAACGGCTGGACTTGAAGTGTAGCTTTCCTCTAGCCGACGTACATTGGTTAGGGTGAGCGTGATGGAGTTTGGATGGGCCCGGCGAGGGTCTATGCGGCAACCGGATTCACCAAGGCTCGAGGAGGGGCTGCCCACTGCCTTTTGAGGAGTGGGGGCGAAACCCGAGGTGGTACGATTGGTTTGAGGGGGTTATGCAAAGGGTCCTATCACAGCTCCTTTTCCGGTATACCGTGGTGGTATGTCGGCGCACAGTAATGTGTTGTAGGACTGTGTCTCGTGGGTACAGATGTACACCTCTGATCAGAGTAAAACTATTCGAATAGCCGTGCCCGCGATTATGGGCGATCAACCAGATTCACCGTGATTAGTTGAACTCTTTAATAATTTGACTTAATAGAAATGGTTTAGTTCAGGTGGATGGTTGGGCCTGTCGCAACGTGGTGTAGCGTTGGACAGTGGTGGTTTAATTATGACTAATTAATTCAACTGTTTTACTGTTTTCAACTATTGTTTTTAAATGCGTATTTTATGCAAAATAACCATTGCAGCTATCCTTTGTTATTACTTGCATCATTATTTTCCTTTCCGGTATGACTTGTTGAGTACAGTGGGTAGTACTCAGTCTTGCTTTATTTTTTCCCACACCAGAGTTGGAGGTTGTTTCAGAGGAAGATTTTTCAGAAGAGTAGGCTTGTTGCTACCGTCGAGGAATGCCTGTGGTTTGGAGTCGCTACGTTGCGAGTGTTTAGTTTTTTTTAGATTAGTTGTTTCCTTTTTTCGCTGCAGTTTTGTAAGAGATTTTTATTGTTTTGTAAGACGTGCATCTGTATGGCAACTTTGTCATTTGTGTACCCTGGCTGGTCCTGGACAGGGATTTTAATACACAATTTGCTTTGAAAATTCTGGTAGTGAATTTCTGGGCGTGACAACTAAAGATGATCTTTAGGTCCGGTTCATATTCGAACCAGGATTATTCCGGTTTTTCTGATACCGACCAAAGATCAGTTCTTCGGTAGTGTACCACAGTGTAACGACACTTCCACAACTCATGGTCGGACAACTAGCAGGATGCATGAGTCGCCAGCTGAAAACAAACCGACACGATTAGAGAGGACAGCCAGCAAGACAGTTTTCAGGATAGAATACCTAAAATGAAAGTGAATATTTCGTTAAATCCGAGACCATATTACACGTAGAGTCAAGTATATTTTTTATTCAAGCCAATAAAAAACAAGTTTTCTCCTTGAGTACACAGGTAACAGCAATTTTTTTTCACAGCAGTGAGAATAAGTAATAGAGGCTCTTGAATCAGTATATATACACCCATCTGCAGTGGTACCCTAAACGTAAATTAAACATGTTCCTCACATTAATCCTTCCGAACCCTTAAACACGTTTGCTTAATTTCCACTTATTTTTCCAAAGGTTTCACTCAGATTTCATGAGACCACAACTGGAGAGAAAAAG
Source organism: Oryza officinalis (assembly GCA_008326285.1). NCBI lineage: Eukaryota > Viridiplantae > Streptophyta > Magnoliopsida > Poales > Poaceae > Oryza > Oryza officinalis. The sequence goes on along the minus strand of BDMV01000011.1, from coordinate 31,973,231 downwards.
AAATTTATTTTCAGAAGCCCCTAGTGCAACGTGACAAGTATGTCATGCTAAACTGTGCCCCCAAAAAAAAAATCAGACTAAAGCCACAAAATGATGATGTATTTTTTTTTTAGTTTACGTCTGTGTTGGAGAAAAGATCTCACGTTGCTGAGCCGCGGAATTCAATCCCTTTGTAAGTTGTAACTACATCTATCCAATAAATACATGGACAGAACAACGAACATTATTTGTTTTCTCCTATCTAGCTAGCTAGTAGCCACCAACTCACCTGTTGGCTCTTGCATTTCCAAATTGCAAGATACCTCCACAAGAAACACCTAAGTGCAAATGCTATTTATGTTGTGCATATTCTCTTCCTTCCAATTTCCAAGCAGTACTAAGGTAGCATTCGGCAGCCCTGTGTTCCTCGCGCACGGAAAACAGAACGGTCCATTAGCACGTGATTAATTAAGTATTTGCTAATTTTTTTTTCAAAAATGGATTAATTTGATTTTTTTTAAGCAACTTTTGTATAGAAACTTTTTGGAAAAAACACACTGTTTAGTAGTTTGAAAAGCGTGCGCGCGAAAAAAAAGAGTGGTGAGTTGAAAAGATAAGTTGAAGAACTCAGACTAAGCCTTTCATCCTTGTGAATCATCCCTGTCTAGTTGCATGAATGCTAACTAACTATATATGTGGCCATGGGAATATTAGGTGGCATCCGGGGAAGAACGCTTAGGTGCAAACAGAGTCAGGTTATAGCTGATTCTTCCTCCAAGGGTTGGTAAAGTATGTGCTCACCTGTGGAATATTTTTTAGAAATAATATGAATTTAATGGAAAATCACAAAAGTAGTGGGCTCTAGCACCAAATTACGCAAATATGGGCCTGTCGACCGGGGGTAAGACGACACAAGCACCTGTCGAACGGGGGAGAAACGACAGGCCCTGTCGAACGCCCGCAGTTCGACAGGACCCACGCCACCGCCTTGTCGGCCAACGGGAGCGCGACAGCTGTCCCTGTCGGCCAGCCGCATGCTGACAGGGCCCCCCATCGCCCCTGTCGACCAGCCGCGTGGCGACAGGCAGCGCTCACCGCCCCTGTCAACCAACCATGTGCCGACAGGCCCCCCTGTCGAGCAACCGCGTGCCGACAGGCTAGCTTATAACCCCGATTCATTTTCACCGAGGACCACTTCGTCTCTCGGCTCTTCACCTCAGCTTTGCCTCACACGCCGGCGCCAGCTCCAGCCGCCGTCGCGCTAGCTAGCCGTCGCCATTGCCGTGGGCTGCCGGTGCACCACGTCGTCGTGAAGATAGCACCACGAGAAGAGAAGGCAAGTAGCTGCAGTGATTAAGGTAAAAAACTGCAATCCCTAAGTTAGGTTGTGAAATTTTAATTTGTAAATATGAGGTTTGTTATTTCGATGTTATTATTTTTGAATCGTTAGTCATTGTTGTTAGTACATATAATCTGTTGAATGTGTTAACCATTAGTCATCGTGTAATGTTAGTAGATATAGTTATTTAGTTGTATGTTGCAAATAATTCGAAGTTAGTATATGTTTGCTGAGGTGATTAGCAATTTCGTAATGGTGAAATAGTTATCATCGGGGAGAAATCAATGTTGAGCGTTGGTACGAATCGAAAGGAAATTATATTTAATTAGTCAAATTTACGATGCAGAGCTGTGTCACTTGGCCAGAGGGAATTACTACGTGGTTGGGTAGGAGACGTCCGCAGTTGTGCAGGAAAGAGCAACGACAGTGAAGGTATAAATTTGTAATCCCTTTGGACGACGATAATTTTTTTTTATTAATCATTGTTGGTTGTTAGTACAGGTATTATACATTTATTATTAGTTAAAATGGAATGGAGGTATTACACATTTATTATTAGTTAAAATCGAATGGAACGTACATTTAAGTAATGAAATATAGTTTGAATACGTTAGAGCAATAACGTAAGCATAGAGCATACGACACCTTACTGGGTAGTGACGTATTAATAGCAATTGGCATGCTATTTCAGGATGTCAGGTGGTGTGCCTGTTCGGGTGTATTATGGTGACGCTCCAATACAACTCTGTGATAGCAGGGTAGATTTGACCGTATATGCATTCGTTGATACTACCCTAAATACACCAGACCAGTTGGTTTTGAACGAAGTGCTAGGGTGCTTGCATAATATGTTCGGGATAGATCCTTTGATTGAGAAATTCATCATAAAAGCCGTGTGGCCGGTAAGGAGTGAATACGGATGGCAGTGGAGAGTAGTAGAGGTTGCATCTACTAGGAGTTGGAGAAAATTTGTGGCTAAAGTAAGAGAGAAAGGTTATAGCCTGGTAATATTGGTGCAAAAGAAAATAGATATTGTTGGGACCGGCGAGAGCAGCCGCACGGAGGTGGAACAAGCGCATATCGTGGAAGAGGCTAATATTTCCAGGAGTGCTGAAGAGGAAGCAGTAAAGGAGGAGGCTACTGCAGATGTAGTTGTGCCCGGTGGCAATTGTCCGGTTAACGAATTGGATGACGATGAGCCGGACTCACCTATGGCTGTTGATGCAGCGGAGGAGAACGATGCGGTAGTGGAAGAGATGGAACTGGAGAACGAGGAATATATTTCGTTCGTGGTGCAAGGGCAAGACACAGCACAGTGGGACGAGGAAACCAACGTACCTGAAGATTGGACGACCATATCCATGAGCCGTCTAGGGGTTAACGATGGTTTAGATGCCCACTGGCGATATGATAGAGAGAAGGTGCAAGTTGGACAGATGTTTCGTGACAAAGGGAACCTACAAGACGCGGTGAAGAGGTGGGCTTTTCTGCAGAAGCGGGAGTTCAGGGTGAAGGTTTCAAATCGAACGACGTACGACGTGAAGTGCACAAAGCCCGGATGCCCTTGGAGAGTGCATGGTTACAAGGCACAACATGACAACTTATGGGTAGCTTCAAGGGTTGAGGAGCATACCTGTTTGTTGGACAATACTCCTTTGGTACACAGGAACATGACGGCTGTATTCGTGGCACAAATGGTGTACACGAAGGTTGTTAAAAAAACCTCTTTGTCGACATTCACAATAATGCATGACGTGGAGAAAGAGTACGGGTATGAGATATCGTACGACAAGGCTTGGAGGGGTAAGCAGAAAGCACTGGAGATGAGATTTGGAACTTACGAAGATTCATACCACAACCTTCCCCCACTCTTGGAGGTGTTGCAGGCCAGAAACCCAGGCACACATATGGCTATTCTCGATGAGGTTAATGACAATGGGAAAAACGTCCTTCGTCGTGCATTTTGGTCATTTGGGTGCATGATAGAGGCCTTCCGAAATTGCATTCCGTTGTTGTGTGTTGACGGTACTTTTATGACAGGCAAGTATAGGGGAACAATTTTAACCGCAATCAGAGTCGACGCTGATAGCCATGTCGTCCCCGTTGCCTTTGCTTTTGTTGAAAGCGAGAACACATCGAGTTGGCTATGGTTCCTGCGTCACATTAAAAGGTGTGTTGTTCAAAACAGACCAAATGTGTGTGCTATCAGCGGTGCAGCAGCTAAAGGAAAATGTAACAGAGGAGGTTTCCTGGCCAGATTTGCATAGCAGATGGTGTATGCGACATCTCAGGGCAAATTTTTACAGACAATTCAGGAGTAAGAGGTTAATGGACCTGTTCAAAAAATTATGCAAGCAGAATCAGCAAAGAAAGTTCGATGCCATATGAGAACAGCTGGATCGGCTGACCACTACTCACATGCAAGAGGTTCGGAAAAAACCCGTTCTTGCCCGACAAGAGGAGCCGAAAGGCTTGGAACCCGTTCCAAACGAATCACCATCTGTTACTCGATGTAGGAAGCGGGGGAGGGCTACGAAGTGCTTCACTGACTGGATAGAGCATGAGCCCAGGGAAAAGTGGTCCTTGTTGTATGATACCAATGGTTCACGGTATGGTGTGATGACAACAAATCTTGCTGAAGTGTATAACTGGGTGATGAAAAATACACGTCCTTTACCACTTGTTGCTATCCTGGAGGGCATCACAAGGGGTACACAGAAGTATCTTTGTAAAAGATACTCCATGGCTAGTCTTATCCTTGCCAATCCTAATGTAAGGTATAGCCCCGCTATCACACAGTACATGGAGGAGAAAAGCAAGAAGGGCGGAATGCACAGGGTCTGGCCTGCTGGGAATAGAGAGATGTTGTTTGAGGTACGTTTGCGTGACAAGAGTGGTGTCGGTATTGGGAGTACGGACATCACATTGGAGTGCACGTTGTGGCCAAACTATCATGCTTACAAATACAACTGCAACAAGCCTTTCCTTCGACATCTGTCATGCTCTCATGTTCTTGCCGCATCCGCTAAAGGTGGTGTCGATGCGAACATATTCGTCTCGCCTTACTTTAGTAAGGAAGCATGGGAGGCAACCTGGCGCGGTGAATTGCGTGGTTGGCGTGCGGTATGTGAGTTCACTCGCCCACCCCCAGGGGAAGCCAATTGGGTCCCTGACTCAAATTTGCTAGTTGGAATGAAGGGGCATCGAAAGACCCGTTGAATCAAGAACCACATGGATGAAGCTGAAACGAACTCCCGTTCATGGCGTCCAAAGGCTTGCATTGTATGCGGCGGAGACCATAGCCGTAAAGATTGCAGCATGTACAATGTAGGCAAAGATCCAGAAGGTGGCGATATTCGACGTGTTCTAGGGCGGCGGTCGACTTCGAGAAATAATTCATAGTTATTCGTCTTGTAATATTTATATTTACCAGTCCTATAGTGTGTTCACTTCAACTTGTTAGTATTTTTCATGTTTCTGGATTGTAATATTTATATTTACCAGCACCGTAGTGTGTTCACTTCATTTTATCAGTATTTAACTTATGCTATTAAAATTTTGCTTTGCATAATTGTTCACGCTCATTTCGTCATTTTTTAATTCATTTCTAATGCTCACGACACTGATATTCCTGCATTTTGTAGATATGGCTGCCAGGGATGACGTATCGCTGATCGACGAGGTGATCGATAAACATCACCGATCGAGACGACTTAGTCAGGGGACGTTCTGCAGCGTGCTGAAAATGCGGGGACCGGATCAGTGTTGGCGTATCGATCCTCGTTGGGTTTCAAGGCATGTGAAAAACCATTTGTCACCTCGTACTGTCATTTAAATTTTCTTGCATTGTTTATTATTTATTTTTGACATGTAACAGGTTGAGAGCCGCTGGGTTATTGACCTTCGCACGCTTGGTTGAGCCTTCACGTGGAAGATCACCCCGTATCAACATTGATGCGGCCCTGCTTAGTGCTTTGGTGGATAGATGGAGGCCCGAGACACACACCTTTCACCTGACAATTGGAGAGATGGTACCTACTCTGGAGGATGTGTCTTTTTTGTTGGGCCTACCAATAGTGGGTGCAGCAGTTGGCCCGACACAAGTCCATGCTGGATGGGCGGATGATCTGTTGGCCAGTTTTGGTGGAGTGGTGGCTGCTCCGCTGGAGGATCTCACAGATGGGCATGGGCCCACGAGGAGTTGGTTGCACCAGTTCCACCAGGAGGTGTTCCCAGAGGACCAGGAGGACTAGGTAGTGCGCCGACACTTAATCGCATATCTACTGTGGTTGTTTGGGTGGGTGATGTTCACGGGGACTCACGCTGACTCCGTGGACAAGCACTTCATCCACTACGCTGAGCAGATCGCCGAGCTACCTGTTGAGCAGATTCCGTAGTACAGTTGGGGGTCGGCTGTTCTTGCGGCGACGTACGCCTGTCTCTGCGATGCTTGCACCAGGAACAGCAAGGCAAGTTCTCTGACAGGATGCCCTTTGCTTCTAATGTTATGGGCGCATGAGCGCTTTGACATTGGGAGGCCACAGCTACAGTCGTACAGCTGCGGCGCTACTTCGTCGTGTCTCCTGCCGGAGCGCGGCTGATGTGGTGCAGCCTTCCAGGCGGGCAGGATCGCCACCACTACCACGACGCTCTAGTGTGGACTAGTTCTGCTCCTCTACTTCACGTCGCCACTACGACGACGCCAGTCCATCGCACGCTCGGCCTTCGCTTCAGGAGACGCCGGCCCCAGTTTGCCCAGGGAGATCGTCTGACTTTGGGGTTCTAGCATCGAGTATGCCACCACCGCGGCCTCAGGTACGACACATTTGCCTTGCTTAACATCCAGTTCATATCGTACTCAACATTCGTTTCATACCATTTCGTAACCTCCGCAACGTAAACAGCCATAGCAGGTGTACGATACGCAGACAGCTTATCAGGAGCCAGACTTTCCCTACCTGCCGACAGGTGACAATCTGGCGCCCACACCGGGTTGGGGACTCTACTGTACTCCGCGCGCACCGGAGTCCAGGTACACACAGCACACAAGTAAGTATTGTTTACAACCAAGACTAGCATCATCGTTCGCTTAATTTTTATGCGTAGTTACTAACTATTATAGTGTGGCATCGCCTCTATTTTGCAACAGGTTACGACTACGGGTTTTCCCAGGGGCATTCTGCAGTTCCTGTTGTCTCTCCTCGAACACAGTTCGTGGACGATTTCTTTGCGACGGATGCACCCGATGCGCAAGGTGGCATAGACTACTGGTACGGTGCTCCTCCGGTCACGCATCCTACGTAGCAGGGGGAGTCCGTGCAGCCAGAGGATGCCACTCCACAGCAAATGGCAAGACATAGGCACCCACCTGATAATTTGACCTATCTCACAGAGCAGATCAGACAACGTAAGAAGGGAGGGCCTAGTAAGCATGCGAGAGGGGGGCATTCTTGACTTGTAGTGTTATTTATTTGCTGGATTAATTTTTTCTGCATTTACTACTTATGTCATATTATATGTCATACACTTTCGGCGCATGCACGAGTACATGTCACAACTACTTATGCATACGACAACAAACTTTCGGCGCTTGGGTGTCCGGTCCATGACATCGCACAGTATACCACATTGCACGGGCACACTGTCAGTTCGACTTGTCACGATCAACTTTCGGCGCTGCTTTGTAAGATAAAGTAATTCTAATTCACGCGTGTGTTGATGCCGAATCCGTACCGCCGATGAGGACCCAGCGCGCGGACACACGAAGGCCTGGGAGATCTGCTTAGCTCCAGTGCAGGCCCTAAAATTGATGAAGCGTGGGCATGCCAGTCAGTTTGATCCTGCCACTGACAACATATGCAAAATAGCAGAACAGAAAATCTATTGGCCGATAGGCCGATAGGGCAAAAACGTATCGGCCGATAGGCCGATAGCCAAAACAACCGATCGGCCGATGGGCCGATGGCATAGTTCCAGCCGATGCCGATACCAGCCAATGTAATTAGGGTTTCGAACCATCGGCTGTGTACTGAGCAAACATCTTTATAGAAGCGATCGGCTGACGATAACATGATGATATAGCAATGTGATATAACATAATCCAAATATAAAATAAACATTGATCTGAAGATTAAAGCACACATCGGCTAGAGGTCCGATGGCATAAACTCTCAATAAGCAGATAAACAATAAATACTCTGTTGTCATCGGCCAGATCCAATCTATATGTAAAACTCTTGGGCCGATGCAACATCCAGATAACTCACCAGCTGAAACCCCGGTTAAACCCTTATTGGCAATGGATAGATAGACTAGAGATTATGGTTCTAATCACGACTTAGCGGCACTAAGTATGAAAAGAAACGCAAGATCTAGACAATCAAGCCCTCGACTGATTTTCGGGGTGGTAGATGCCTTAGCCAATCTAATCTAGCGAGGCGATTTAGTCGATACCGCCGTAAACCCTAAAGCAAATCTCGGCCGATAAGACTAAATCGAGAAGCCAAATCAGATTGACTAAGATATATGATAGTAGGTGCTTACGTTGATGTGATCAGAACGTCAAAGCCCTAGCCCCGACAACGCAGGCAGCCATAACGAGACTTACCCCTCGTGGGAAGGGCATGAACTCGCCAAAGAAGACGAAAAGTAAAGGTTGGTGATGCGCCGAAGTTGTATTGATCGTGAGATGATTTTACATGAACCTTGGGCTTACATATTTATACCCATAGACTAAAAAAGATCCTAACAGAATACGACTCAAACTTTCCTAAAGATAAAAAGGAAACTAACAAATTCTTCCTAATTAATAGATACAAGCCGCATCCTCCTCAAACTCGGTCTTCTCTGGATAAGATCTTCCCCAATCTAACAAGAATCCGACTGCTGTTGGTGGCTGGTTTTAAAAAAACCCCCATCGGCCAATATAAGACTCTAGGCCGATACCAACCTAGAGCTGATATGGATCCTGAGCCGATGAGGACTTTGGGGCTTACCAAATTCTGGTGTTAACAGCGTGCTAGTGTTGTCACATACGGTGAAGAAAACTTGCTCTCATTAAGTCATACGTCCAATCTAGCTTGCGGCTCCATCCAACACTCTAAAAGGGCGGACCCATCGTGGCCCATGATGTACACATGTAAATGTTATCACTGCGATTTTGGTGCCTACATAAGTCCCCATAACGAGCGATGCAGCACATAATTTCTTCATCTGTGTAGGCAACAAGCGCTACCACAGCCCTTCATCGCACCAGCTTTCGGCAATGTCTAGACGCCGCGGCCTTGAGGATCTCAACTGGCATAGCGATCCACTTGTACGGCTATTCCCACCTTGGTGCGAGCGGCCTCTCTGCCTTTGCGGTGACCGATGCCAACTAATGGGTTCGAGGAATCAAGACACTCGAGGAAGGCGTTTCTTTAGGTTTCCTAACTATGACTGTGAGGTATTTCATTCTCTGCATATGCTTATTCAGTTTGCATGAGCGATTGTTTATTCTTCATTAAAATCTATTCGTCAGGCCTGCGCTACGGCTTGTGGATACATCGAGTGGGTCGATACAGAAAATCCCGTTCTCGACCTAACCACTTGTTTACAAGAAGGACGCTGGTATTTCGCATCAGAAAGTACTGAGAAATACTTGGCGTTCAAAGCAGCTTACGAACAACAATGTCGTGAAGAACAGTGTGATTGGCGGGTCCTAACGATGGCACTCCCTCCATGGGAAGCCCGTCCAAAATGCAGATGCGGTGATCATTGCCAGGTTCTCCGTTCCACCAAGCCAAGAACTTTGGGTCAGAGGTTCTTTGTTTGCCCAACTATTACAGACGACAATTTCATGGTGAAAATATTTTCATTATCATGAATCTTTATTTTGTCACAACATTCAGTAACTTTGTTCGCTTCATGTCTATTCGTTTCTCGCAGGAACCGCCAAGAAGATGTCAATACAAAGAATGGATAGACACTAAAAAGGTTCTAAGTGATCCAACTTCCCGTGTGGTTCTAAGCTTGAATTGCCAGAGCAATACAGGTTTACTAAAAAGCAGTTTGAGAGGGGAGAGAGATCCTCACGTAGGGGTTAGCTACTATCGGACAACTTACGTTAGTCAAATATGTGATGTCATGTTTCGTTGTCCCATTACTATATCGTCGTTGTGTTTAACTCTTGCACTACCTTCCTTCTAGTTCGAATCTAATCTTATCTATGTAACCGCAATGGAACCAGATGTATCATGTTTAAATTGTACTACAACTTCTCCTTGTTTCGGTACGGTCATGGATGTGCTCAACATCAATTCTAAAAAAATGCTTCTTCTCGGTTTCTAAAAACATGTTCTATGAATTTCAAATTTTTTGAGTCGTCCGAAAACGATTTTCCGAATTTCCGAAAATAGACAAAACCAATTTTCGCTTCTGCAAATTTTCGGCCCTATCCGAAAGTGATTTTCCGAATTTCCCAATATAACCGATAAGCAAAATAAGGTTCTGTAAATTCATAAATTACAAATGGATATATCTAAAATTATTAAATTATAACTCCGATATGTTTCTCCAAATATTCAATTACAAATGTGTATTAATCAATTATAATAAGTTATAATTATAAAACCTACTTAAAGACTTAATGATAGTAACAACTTGAAAATTATAATTAATCAACTATAAACAATTCTGTCATTAATTAATTACAATTCTTACCAAATTTAAAAAAATGTTCTAAAGATTACAATATTAAAAATGGATATATCTCAAATTAATAAATTATATATCCGATGTGTTTCTCCAAACAATCAATTAAAAATGGGTATTATTCAATTATAACAAAATTATATTTACAACAACTACTTACGAACTTAATTATGAAAACAACTTACAAATTATAATTGATCATTTCTAAACAAATATGTCATTAATTAATTTCTACAAAGTTAAAAATAACTCTTAACAAAATAATATTAATTAATAACTAAAAAACAATACTTAACAAAACAAAATCGGCCGGCAGGCCAGGCCTGTCGAACGGCCGTTGTTTGACTGGGCGGCCTGTCGAACAGCCGCCGTTCGACTGGGCCGGCTGCCCGGTCTGTCGAACTTCCGCTGTTCGACTGGGCCCAATCGAGACTCGGCCGTTCGATCGGTCCGGCCTGTTATTGCTCCGCCGTTCGATTGGGTCCTGTCGAACCTCCGTGGGTCGATAGGCCCATATATTTGCGATTTTCTGCAAAAGCCCACTTCCTTAGCGATTTTCCATTAAATTCATATTATTTCTAAAAAAAATTCCTCACCTGTGAGCTTAGCAACAAGCAGTCAGTGACCAATCCCATGTAAATCTCAGCTGATTTTTCTCAGTGCAAAACCCGTCTGATCAGCCTTTTATTTCCTTTTTTTTTAACTTTACCCAGGATATTATCTAGTCCAGCCGATCTCTGCAGCTACCAAAGTAATAAGCAAACCAGCACAAACTATACTATTGGGCTCTTGAACTGTCCACATTAATTATCTCTGTTCCCCTCTCTATATAAATAAATTACTTTGAACCATACATGATTGAAGAAATGAACCATTTGGGTATGCGGGGTAGCCAAATACTCCCTCCGTTTCATAAAATTACATCTATAAATCATGATTGCAAAAAGAAGCAAACATATGCATCCATGAGAATTAACTACTACCTAGCCAGCTAAAGAACGGCCGGCTTTGTGAGTCAGCTTTATTCGCACACTGAGAATGAGAGGCACCTGGAAGAAAATAAGCCGTCTTTCTGTTGATTGGAGGAGCATGCACCATGGCTGAAGGAGGCCATTGGGCCAGTTGATCACCACCAGCATGGCCTTGAGTGCCATTGAGCTGGATCAGCTGGCCACCTGCACATACTTGACTGCGTCTTCTACTTATCGATTGCAGGATTGTGACTCCCAGACCAAAAAATAGTTGAGAAAAGAAAGAAAACATATATAATTTTCTAGTTTTATATTAGGATTACACTAATTCTATGAAGTTTTATGGGCTAAGCCTGCGCAGATGCGCGGACATGCTATTTATTGATCATAAAATAAAAGGATGTTAAAATAAATCCTATTTCGTCGTATTCATTATAATCAGAAAACATTGAAAAAGAAATAACTATATTGTGAAATAGATTATAGACTTTGATATATTGAATGTCTCTCATATTTAAAAAAAATCACTTTGTCCCCATTACATCTACACTCGCCAATCACGACTATTTATTATCTTTGTCTTGAAAGCTGAGACCCTTTTTATATATAAAACTACATCGGACAAAAGTAAGCATAATACATCATTAATATAATATAAAATCATTTTCACCATGTGCCAGGTTACACTACACCAGAACCCTACATCTGTGACGGCATACCAGTGACGGGCCTATGGATTGGTCACAGATAACCTTCACCTTTGACGGGTCCTTATGTTTGCCGTCATCGGTGAGACATCCGGCTGCGGCCCGTCACAGGTATGACCTCACCTGTGACGGCTTGGAACCGTAAGCCGTCACAGGAATACCAGTGACGGCTTCTAACTCCCTTGCCGTCACAGGTATCACCCCACCTGTGACGGCCAGGGAGTTAGAACTCGTCAAAGGTGATTGGCCGACATCTTTGACGGGCTGTATTTATTTAACCCGTTTAAGATGAGTTGGATCTCTATAAATACCACCTAACTGCCAACTGCTTTCCATCCCGACCAGTGCACTGTTCACAATTCGGTTGGGAGGGTAAGGGGGGCGAATTTGTGCTGAAATTAAAGACAAAAAATACATTATTCTCCCTTCATTTCCAATTGATTATAATATAGTTTTTTTCCTATGTCGTTGATTGCAGATGAATCGTAGTTGGATGTACCATGTTCATCGTTCGTCTAAAGAGTATAGGGAGGGGGTCACTGAATTCGTCACATTTGCGGACAATGACAGAAAAAGCAGGATGGCCATGCACATATTATGTCCATGTAACGACTGTAAGAATGAACAGATGTTCCATGATAGTTCAGAAGTGCATTCTCATTTGATAAGGAGAGGTTTCATGGAGAAATATACATGTTGGAGCAAGCATGGAGAGCAAGAGGCACCTGATGTCGCAGCTGAAGAAGGCCCGGATCAGAATGTAGTGAACACTGCTGCAGCTCAAGAAGACATGTTTGTACCTTCTCCGTTAGACGGAGAGACCATAGATTTGGACACTCAAAGTTTGTCTGAAATGTTGCATGACGTTGAAGACGCAGATGACAATGACAGAGATTTAGTTGGAGGCCGTCACAGGTGATATCACCTATGACGGCATTTTAGTTGGAGCCCGTCACAGGTGTCATCACCTGTGACGGCCGTTTAGTTGGAGCCCGTCACAAGTGTCATCACCTGTGACGGCCGTTTAGTTGGAGCCCGTCACAGCTGTCATCACCTGTGACGGCTGTTTAGTTGGAGGCCGTCACAGGTGTCATAACCTGTGACGGCCATTTTAGTTAGAGCTCGTCACAGGTATGGTTGACTAGGGTAACATTGGTGCCTTTTCTAGATCCAGATCCACTTTACACCGCCACCGAACTCGTCCTCCATTGCCCTCGCCCTCCTCCAGCGCCGCCGACCTCCACCACCGCCGCCGAACTCCTCCACCGCCGCCGAACTCGTCCTCCACTGCCCTCGCCCTCCTCCACCGACGCCGACCTCCACCACCACCGCCGAACTCCTCCACTGCCGCCGAACTCGTCCTCCACCGTCGCCGCCGAACAAGCCCTCCACCGCCCTCGCCCTCCTCCACCGCAATCCATTCGTCCTCCGTTGCCGCTGCCGCCGTCCTCCGTTGCCCTCCTCCACTCGTCCTCCGTTGCCGCCGCCGAACTCGTCCTCCACCGCCGCCGCCGAACTCGCCCTCCACCGCCGCCGTACACCACCGACGCCACCGTACACCACCGATGCCGCTCCACGCACAAGCGCTGCGACCCCAATCGCCACTCCAAGCCCTAGGCCACTACGCCGCGATCTGCCATTGCTGCAGCAAGTACAAGGTACATTACATCCTATCACTACCCACCCTTCTCCCACCTCAATCATTGTAGAATTTGAGAAATTTGCTTGAATGGAATCTCAGCTAATCATAGTGACCTCTTTGGTGATTTATGGTTTGTGTTCATTGCTTGGATCCTGAGATTCACAATAGAATTTTGGTCCTATGTGCAGAACTGAACTTCTAAAATATCAGAACAATCATTTGAATGTATAGATCCATTTGCTAGACAATGATCGATTTACTTTTGTAGAGAATATAACTACTGAGTTGCCTCTTCTAGTTAGCTAGTTGATTAATGATACATTATTACTTAAATCAATCATGTAGATGTATGAATATTATATGCATGGCTCTTTACTACTCCCTCCATTGTCAAATTATTTGTCGTTTTTTATGACATGCGTATTTTGCGTTGCCCTGTTGTGCCGTTCATTTGGATGGACTTAAATGGCCAGTGATGAATAAGAACATATTATCTACACTTGTCCATTTTTAGGTTTCAGTGTTGGTTGTTTTATGCATAAAAACAGACTATCTACACTTGTCCTTTTTTCTGGATGCATAAGAGGAGATTATGTACAAATGTCCATTTTTAGGATTCACCTGTGGGTTGTTTTATAAATAAGAACAGACTATCTACACTTCTTCTTTTTTATGCATAAGAACATATTATGTACACTTGTTTTTTTTGGGACACTTGCTTTTGCTACTGCTAGCTGATTCCCTCTGTTTTTTTGTCCTTGATGCAAATGATAGTAATTGATGCATAATGCTTGAACAGAACTAAGGCCATATCTTAATACTTTCATATAGTGGATCTGAAATCTCATAAGAACAGACTATCTACACTTGTTCTTTTTTATGCATAAGAACATATTATGTACACTTGTTTTTTTTGGGACACTTGCTTTTGCTACTGCTAGCTGATTCCCTCTGTTTTTTTGTCCTTGATGCAAATGATAGTAATTGATGCATAATGCTTGAACAGAACTAAAGCCATATCTTAATACTTTCATAGTGGATCTGAAATCTCATAAGAACAGACTATCTACACTTCTTCTTCTTTATGCATAAGAACATATTATGTACACTTGTTTTTTTTGGGACACTTGCTTTTGCTACTGCTAGCTGATTCCCTCTGTTTTTTTGTCCTTGATGCAAATGATAGTAATTGATGCATAATGCTTGAACAGAACTGAGGTCATATCTTAATACTTTCATAGTGGATCTGAAATCTCATTTGAAATTTATAAGCGTATTCAAACAATAAGTCGATGACAACGCCCGGCGCATCCCCGTCCTCAACGACGCCTGCGAGGATACAGGTAGAAGCAGACCCAGCCACGGTTTTCGCAGGTCATCCATCGATGACGACAGCCGAAGAACCCGAACCTCGTGGTAATTTTATAGGATAACTTTTCAATAGATGACAACAAAATTTGTAGCTACCACCCCTTAGCAAATGCTCCTTCTGTCTTAGCTGCAGAAGTGCCTCAAGAACAACAATCGTCGCCTTCGGCCGGGACAAGTGCATCTAGGTCAACTAGAAATCCCCGGACACAAAATAGATGGCCGACCACAGTGCAGGTTATAAGAGAGGTTGACACAAGTGGTAGGCCCACGGCGCCGAGGACTATCATAGGAAGATGGTCTAACTGCTGTGGGCTGGCAGCACGTGAGAATTTCGGCATCCTCCACAAAAATATCAGAAGGATCCCAGAAGCTGAGATGGAGCGAGCTTGGACGGCTATGGAGAAATGGTTCACATTTCCGGATGAAGCAAAGGAAAGGCTTAAGCGGAAGGCATTCCATAAGATGGGCAAAGCCTGGAAGAATTGGAAGTGGAAACTCTTCACGGAGTATGTCATCCCACCTGGCAATCGTACTCCGTTCGTTGAGTACCCTCAAATAACGGAGATGGTGTGGGAGCAATTTTGCGAGCTAAAGAACAGCGAAGATTTTAGGCAGTCAAGCGAGGCACATCGCCTACTGCAAAAGCGGAATGAGCACCCGCATCGACTGGGCACGGCTGGGTACATCGGCAAGGAGCAAATATGGGCCCAAGAGGATGCAGCCGCTGCAGCAGCGAATGTCCCTGCCCTATTCGCCGACATCCCTGAACGAAGAGCTCGCAACTGGGCGAGGGCTAGGGGTAAGGTCAACCCTGACGGCTCCATCACATTTGAGAATCAAAGTGACGCCAACGTCTATCAGGAGCTGGTGAGTTCGCTAATTAACCTCATTAATTTCCGTTCATATTAAGCAAATGATTAGTAACAACGAATCCTGTTTTTTATAGTTAGGGTTGGTTGCCGAACAAGCTTCGCAGAGCGAGGTCGAGTCCACGCCGAAGAGACGCGAAGATGACATCCTCACGAAGGCGCTCGGAACCAAAGAACATCCTGGTCGGACTCGGGGAATTGGCGTCGATGTGCCCTGGAAGCATGGCCTGGCCCAGTACAGCTCCCAATACAGGAAACGGAAAGTCTCCAAGGAAGATAGGGATGCTCGTTTGAAGGCCGAGCTTAAGTTGGAGGTCATTCAAGAACTCCAAGCAGACATGGACGCCAGGGTGGAAGAAAGGGTTCAGAAGGTCCTCGCAGAGATGAATATACGTCGAGCCGCAACACAAGTTGTCCATCCAACTCCTCCTGCACAACACGAAGCGAGTCCGTCACAACACAAGAGTAGCTGTGCGTCCACAGAAGTGACGGCCCCTCATCTCCCGGTCACACCACTAGATGCGGTGGACAACATAGAGGTAATCGATTATATCCGATCCATATCTACTCAAATACCTTTACATGTTCCAATATTAAATTCATACTTTAAAAATGCAGGACGTAGCTGTTGACGCCGAATCCGTACCGTCGATGAAGATCCGGCGTGCGGACACACGAACGCCTGGGAGATCTGCTTAGCTCCAGTGCAGGTCCTAAAATTGATGAAGCGCAGGCGTGCCAGTCAGTTTGATCCTGCCACTGACAAGACATGCAAAATAGCAGAACAGAAGGTCTATCGGCCGATAGGCCGATAGGGCAAAAACGTATCGGCCGATAGGCCGATAGCCAAAACAACCGATCAGCCGATGGGCCGATGGCACAGTCCCAGCCGATGCCGATACCAGCCGATGTAGTTAGGGTTTCGAACCATCGGCTATGTACTAAGCAAACATTTATATAGAGGCGATCGGCTGACGATAACATGATGATGTAGCAATGTGATATAGCATAATCCAAATATAAAACAAACATTGATCTGAAGATTAAAGCACGCGTCGGCCGGAGGTCCGATGGCATAAGCTCTCAATAAGCAGATAAACAATAAATACTCTGTTGTCATCGGCCAGATCCAATCTATATGTAAAACTCTTGGGCCGATGCAACGTCCAGATAACTCACCGGTTGAAACCCCGATGAAACCCTTATTGGCAGCCAACAAGCAGGCTAGAGATTACGGTTCTAATCACGACTTAGTAGGTCAAACCGAACTGATGCAGCACTAAGTATGAAAAGAAACGTAAGACCTAGACAATCAAGCCCTTGACTGATTTTCAGGATGGTGGATACCTTAGCCAATCTAATCTAGCGAGGTGATTTAGTCGATACCGGCGTAAACCCTAAAACGAATCTCGGCCGATACGATTAAATCGAGACACCAAACCAGATTAACTAAGATATACGATAGTAGGTGCTTACGTTGACGAGATCAGAACATTGAAGCCCTAGCCCCGATAACGCAGGCAGCCATAACGAGACTTACCCCTCGTGGGAAGGGCATGAACTCGTCGAAGAAGACGAAAAGTAAAGGTTGGCGATGCACCGAAGTTGTATTGATCGTGACATGATTTTACATGAACCTTGGGCTTACATATTTATACCCATAGACTAACAAAGATCCTACTAGATTACGACTCAAACTTTCCTAAAGATAAAATAGAAACTAACAAACTCTTCCTAATTAATAGATACAAGCCGCATCCTCCTTGGATTCGATTTCTTTCGGATAAAATCCTCCCAAACCGAATCTAACAAGAATCCGACTACTGAAAATATGGATAACTCCTATCGGCCGCTTGCAGACCTCCGAAGCCGATACATACTTTGAGGCCGATATGTACTCTGAGCCAATACACAAACTAGGCCGATGATGACTTTGGGGCTTACCAAATTCTGGCGTTAACAGTAGCACAGTGTGTCCTAGTGGTGAGGGTCCACCCAACTTTCGCGGCCGAAGTCGCTGAGGGCATGGCTTTCAATCCCTCGGACACAGAAAAGGTGCACGGCGTAAACCTACGTCATGGGTATGCCAAGGTGTCCATAGATTCAGTCAAGGACAACTGGTCAGCCTTTCCACTGCCTGTGCCACCTAATGATGAAATCACGACTTTGGGCGATGCATGCAAGATGTACATACAATGGCCCAAAGAAGACATAATTGTGAAGATGACTCCTTGTCCAAGTCGACCGACGGAGCGAATACCTCCCACGTCTAAGCTATCAATTGAGGCTCCCCGTGGACCAGCGTTGTCAGAACCCCATTCACCTGATGCAACCGATATGGATTTGACACACATAGCTCAAAACCTGCCTCCAATAAAGACCACAGGGAAGGCTGATAGCTCTCCACCCATTGTCAACGGACAGAAACGTGAACGCGGGGGTGCTACAGGCAAAGGGAAGGTTGAGGAGTCGGCGCCGGTGAAAAAAAGGGGGAAGGCTGCAGTGTCGGCGCCGTTGACCAAAATGGCGAAGGTCGTGAAGGCCCCGGCACAATTTGAACTAGGCATGCCGTTGGTGAAGGACAATGTGTTGGCCGTGATGGGTATTGCTTGCCGAGAGCTACACAAACAGTACATGGAGCTAAGCAATGCCAAGCGGAAAATGAGGGAGTCATCTATACTTGGACATCACGACCACCAGCCCTTCCTATCGTCGCCTGCCTATGTAACTGTAGGCTTTGATTTCCTCTTCGACCTATTCAGGATTCGGAAGTTAGACACAGGACTTCTAAAATGCTACTCCTCGTAAGTGCAAACCTTCCTCCTTGTGATATTAATGGACTATCGTCTAAATTAGTGCTAATACGTAACTGTTTTAAGGTTGTGTTGGATCGAGGGTCGTTGCCTTGGTAATCAGGTTGGGTTCCTTGATCCATCGATGGTCAATGAGGTCAATCTGCAAAATAACTTCAATGATTTGGTTGACTACGTGAACCGGTGCTTATGGGCCCACCAAGACAAGAAGTACATCATGTGCGCGCACAATCAAGAGTAAGAAGACAATACTCATTTCGTGTATATTGTTGTTGAAGCTAAGTTTATTATTACTAATGCTACATAACCACCGCGTAGGCGACATTGGGTTCTCCTAGTCATCGTACCGAAATGGAGTAGCGTCTACTACCTTAATACAAATAAGGCAAAGGATTATAATTTCACTGAAATCACCAAGGCCTTAAATATGGCTTGGGGCCCATATGTGAAAAAGGGTGGTAGGTACAAGGAGGGCAAGGACCAGCTTTATCATGACACCAATTTCGCATGCGCACAACAGATCGGGGACCAGTGCGGTTTCCACGTGTGCCACAATATGTCAACACTTCTAAGAGAGGTCAAAAATTTCAACCCTGAGGTTGTTGCTAATGGCAAATTAAAACATTTCAAAACCAAATATTAATCTTATAAACGTGCTAACTTCTGTATTATTGAACAGAAAGGTAGAGCTGGCTGGAAGGTTTCACCCATCAACCCCCCTGCTATCAGAGGCGAACTGTGCGCCTTCATTCTAGCCGAAATAATGAACAAGAAAGGACGTTTTCATGTCAAATAGACGATTGAACTGGGCTAGATGTGATGTCGTGAACAAAACAGTTATCCAATTTTCTGTGATGTAAAAACAGTTGTTTCTACGATTCTGTGGTACGGAATGCAATGTAATTTACTTTCACCGGTTGGATATGGTCACTTGTGTATATTTTCTTAGAAAAGAGATTTAAAACTGATTTGGAACATTAGCTATGGGATCTATCTAAAATAATCTCCCATAGTGAAAGCATTGAAATATAACCTTGAAATCTTTCACTTCCTGTTAACGACGGATTTTAGTAATTGACTTCGAAGTAAAAAAGAAAACCGAAGCAGAGAAGAAGGATTGAGTTGGAGTCGGACCAGGCTTTGTATCGGACTCGGTGACCGTATTGGACTAGGGAGGTGCTGCCAGAAAGGACGTATCGGCCGATACGGATTCGATGTGATTGTTGGCCGATACGGGTTGTAAGTTGACAGAGTCAGCGTGGGCTAGGTCTGGGTTCAAGATAAGTTTTAAGGAAGTTGCCAAATAGAGATAAAGCTCGGTTTTAGGCAATTGTATCTTGTAAATCAAGTAGGTTTAGATCTAATCTGTGGCAAGAGTCTGTCGTGAAGACTTGTTGTTTGTTAGAGATAAGATCGTGTCCTACAAGGACCCTGTTGTAATCTCGGGTATAAATATCCCGGTAGTTTGTACATAGAAACTCTCTCACAATTCAATACAACAAATCAGTTTAATCTATTTCGGCGCATGGCCAACCCTCGCAAGAGGTCTTCTTTGACGAGTTCTTGCTTCCTCGGAGCAGAGGTAAGAACTCGTTCCCGACGATTTGCATTGTCGGGGCTAGCGTGTCGCTTTAGACACGTTAAGCCTCGATGATGTGATCGTCGTTTATCATGTTTTGGATAGTTTTGATAGGTGTTTTAATTACGCCTCGCCAGTGACTTACTCGTTTTAGGGTTTGTTGCCGACGATGGTTTAATTCTTATGCTTGGCTAGATTGTTCAATGCATCTACCATCCCCAAAAGCAATCGACGGCTTGATTTTCTTTGTGTTAAGTCTCAATTCACACTTTGAGTTGCCATCGACCTTAGTCGTGTTTTGAGATATAACACAAAGCCTGCTTTTGATTGTAATTAAGGATAGCGCCGGGGTTTCAGCCGGTTTTATTTAGTGCATGTGATTATTTATGTTTTTGCATGTATTTGCCACTTATACATGTGGATCGACGAATATAAACATATCGGTCGCAGGGTGTTCTTAAGATTTCTCTGTGGTTGGTGTATTTATATTGGCCGATTGGCTTGTATAAGTTTACACTAGGGTATTAGCTAGTGTATTTATCTTCATGATACCCTCATCGGCCGGTTCTAGTAATTTGCTTTAGACATGTTAATATGGGCCGATGAGATTAGATTTGTTTAAATTTACTTATTATCTTGAGTAAGCTGATACAGCTTTGCCCTATCGGCTGGGCTATAACAATGTGACATCGGCCTATCGGCCGACCGACTATTGTTTTCTGACGTGGTTTACTTGTTTCTTATTGATTGCAGATCAAATCAACTGGCACGCTCCGCGCATC
Organism: Oryza officinalis; assembly: GCA_008326285.1. Lineage (NCBI taxonomy): Eukaryota > Viridiplantae > Streptophyta > Magnoliopsida > Poales > Poaceae > Oryza > Oryza officinalis. The sequence continues at coordinate 31,952,488 of BDMV01000011.1, read as the reverse complement.
GCCGGGCAAGCCATTTGGACCTGCACTGGAGTTAAGCAGATCTCCCAGGCCGCCGTGGTAACGCGGAACCCGTTTGGTTGCTGGACGGGTCGAAATTCTGCGCCAACACGCTTTTGGCACGCCCGGTGGGACCAAAGAACGCAAACTCTGCAACAGCAACAAATCTCCTCAAGATGTCGAAGCAGGCCGAGATCTCCGAGGAGAACGTCGTCCCTGTAACCGCCGACCAGCTCAACACAAAGCAAAAGGCTGAGATGGAGAAGCTGGTCGAGCAGTTCCAGAATATGTACCTGCAAACATATTCTAGGACTCGGCAAGGCACCTTGATCTAGAAATCCAAGGTAGTTATGCCGAGTCCTGGAGATGGAGCTGGCACGTCGGTGGCAGCGCACGACCACACCGTCAAGACTGAAGATACTGCAACGCCGACGTTGCAAGACAGGATTGACTCCGCAGTTCATTCTGCGCTAGTCAACCAGTCGGGGATCCTGGTGAACACATTGACCAATATGGTCAAATCGATCCTAGATGGGTCAATTCACCAGTACAATCCTCAGGGGCCGATTTTTTTACCAGAAAATAAGTTCCTTGCCTATCGGACCCTGAGGAACGACCTGAGCACGGCTCAGCCGACAGCGCTGATGCCACCCCCATCGGCGTAGCCAACAACAACACTGCCACTGGTCCTCACCAGTCAGACAGGAGGGAGCCCTCAGCACATCACGGAAGAACAATATGCATAATGGACCAAGGTGAAGCAACTAGTGATCGAGCCGATGCAGCAAGTTCCTGTTCACCAGCCATCGGCCGGACAGCCACAAGCCCCGGTGTTCAACAATCCTCCATCTCAAGCTGCATACAACGTGCCACAAGGCTATCAGCAGCACACCGCAGGGCAGTATGGCGCACAGAATCTTGATCACCACTACCAGCCGTACTCCCCCAAGCAGTATCAAGTAGAGGGCTTGCAGCAATCATATCAGCAAGACCTCCCACATCGGCCCGCAGGATACTGGGCCGATATGATAGCCGAAGTGATGCGAGATCAATTCGGCTTGAAGCCCAAGGAAAATTATACTGTGTATCGGCACCCGTATCCCGAGGAGTTTGACAGAGTGCCATTGCCAGGCCGATACAAGATCCCGGACTTCTCCAAGTTTTCGGGGCAGGACAATGTCTCAACATATGAGCATGTCAGCCGATTCCTAGCATAGTGCGGGGAGGCATCGGCTATCGAGGCGTTGAGGGTGAGGTTTTTCCCTCTGTCCTTATCAAGGTCTGCATTCACGTGGTTTTCATCTTTACCCTGCAATTCCATCAGAGGATGGATAGATCTGGAGAAACAGTTTCATAGGTATTTCTACAATGGCGTACAAGAGATGAAACTGTCCGATCTAACTGCCATCAGGCAACGAGTGGATGAATCGGTCCCAGAGTATATCCAAAGGTTTAGAGACATAAGGAACAGATGTTATAGCCTCAGCTTGACCGATTCCCAGTTGGCCGATTTGGCATTTCAAGGATTGCTAGGGCCGATACGCGAGAGGTTCTCCTCGCAGGAATTTGAAAGCCTAGCCCAGCTAGCACAACGGGTATCGGCCCACGAACAATGATTCCAGGAGGCAAAGAAGTTTGTAAAGAAAATCAACACAGTTTATCAGTATGCCTCCAAAGACGACGACGAGGAAGATGTTGATGTCGACCTGGCCGAGTGGGCCCGGACAAGGAAGCCGACAACTTGCCAATGGGCCAAGAATGGCGACAAGGAGGATAAATACGACTTCGACATCAACAAGGCCGATAAGATATTTGATCTACTGTTGCAAGAAAAGCAAATTCAGTTGCCCGTAGGTCACGTATTGCCATTGGCCGAAGAGATTAAGAAGAGAAGATATTGCAAGTGGCACAACTCTTTTTCACACCATACAAATGAGTGCAAGATCTTCCGACAACAGATTCAATCGGCTATCGAACAAGGCAGGATTAAGATTGACGACGCCAAGAAGCCGATGAAGATAGAAGGACACCCGTTCCCAGTCAACATGGTGCGGGCGGACAGGGCCGATGGCGGTGGCCATCGGACTGGCAAGCGACCTTATCAGACCTCTGAGGGCCTGATCAGAAAGTACCAGCGAAGGCAGGAAGAACAAGCTCAAGACTACGCTGATCAAGACAACTCTTACGACCCACATTGGGAGTGCGAGTTTTTCCAGTTCTGCTGGAATGAGGGGATGAGGTTGTCATCCATCCAAGAGTGCCCTATGTGCAATGAGGCAAAAGATTCCTATAGGGCAGCTCAAGCAGGCAAGCGCATCGGCCGGCCAAGCAAAGAAAATCTGTGCATGAAAGGCTAGGGCCGATGCGTCAAGAGCAACATATAGAAGAAGAGGAGCAAGTCCAGAACCCCCAATGGTGCCCAAGCGATGTATTCACAAAGACACAAAAACGACAAGTTCAGAGGCTAAGGAGGAAGGAGCAAATCCAGGAGCAACAGTTCCAAGACCAAAAAGGAGTGGAGGATAAAGTCCACGGTGGTCAAGGCCGATGAGGGCACTTCCAACACAGCTCGGGCTTCTTCGGCTTCAAAAGGTAAAAGAGTGGCATCGGCGCCTGTTAATATGGTTTTCATATTGCCAGCAGAGTACAGCGTGCAGGTGGCTGATGAAGCGATGGCCGACGACGAACAATCTTCGGCCAGACTACAGTTGTCACCAGATCAAGCCATCTTCGACAAGCCAGTTGACGCCAGTTACAGACACTTGCGGCCATTATACATCAAGGGATTCATTAATGGGTGGCCGATGACAAAGATGCTGGTCGATGGCGGCGCGGCGGTCAATTCGATGCCATACACAACCTTCAGGAAGCTTGGAAAGGTACCTGAAGACCTTATCAAGACCAACATGGTATTAAAGGACTTCGGTGGCAACGCGTCCGAGGCGAAGGGGGTCCTAAACGTGGAACTCACCATGGGTAGCAAAACAATACCCACCACCTTCTTCGTCTTCGACGGAAATGGTTCCTACAGCCTGTTGTTGGGACGGGATTGGATCCACGCAAATTGTTGCATCCCTTCAATGATGCACCAATGCCTCATGCAATGGCAAGGGGACCAGGTCAAGATCATGCAGGCCGATCGGTCAGTACACGTGGCCAATGCCGATCTCGCAGTATGGGAAATGGAGGGAATCGACTGCTTGTCCGGGCGAGTCTGGGACGCCGATTTCCTCAAGGTAACTGATTGCGATATCGAGACAATTGAAGATCAAGACAAGCGGTTACTTTAGCACAGATGAGCCATCCGCCGTTGAAGATGAACAAGCTAGTCCCTACACAGATGATGCAGTGGACGAGCTAGATGGCAAGTTGGGACAGGGTTTTACGTCGGCCGATGAACTTGAAGAGATTGATATAGGGATAGGTGATAGGCCTAGGCCGACGTATGTAAGTGCTAACCTGCCAAAGGAATACAAGAATAATTTGATAAATCTTTTGATGGAATTCGTAGATTGTTTTGCATGGGAATATCATGAGATGCCAGGATTAAGCCGATCGATTATAGAACATCGGCTACCAATTAAACCAGGCTATCGGCCTTTTAAACAAACTCCTCGGAGATTTAAGGCCGATATGCACGAAGCTATCAAAGCAGAGATCACAAGGCTTTATGACGCCAACTTTATCAGACCCTGCCGTTACGCAGAGTGGGTCTCCAACATAGTTCCAGTGTTGAAAAAGAATGGCAAGCTAAGAGTATGCATCGATTTCAGAGATCTCAATAAGGCAACGCCAAAAGACGAGTACCCTATGCCATTGGCCGATTTACTAATCGACGCTGCATCTGGGCATAAGATTATCAGTTTTATGGATGGAAACGCGGGCTACAATCAGATCTTTATGGCTAAGGAAGACATTCACAAGACAGCTTTCCGATGCCCGGGGGCAATCGGCCTGTATGAATGGGTAGTCATGACATTTGGTTTGAAGAATGCTGGAGCTACGTATCAGAGGGCTATGAATTATATTTTTCATGATCTTATCAGCTCTTTGATTGAAGTTTATATTGATGATGTCGTCGTGAAGTCAAGAGAGTATGATATACACTTGGCCGATTTACGCAAAGTGCTAGAAAGGGCAAGGAAATATGGTTTGAAGATGAACCCTAACAAGTGTGCCTTTGGCGTATCGGCCGGCCAATTTTTGGGTTTCTTGGTCCATGAGAGAGGAATTGAAATTACACAGAAGAATATTGATGCCATCCAGAAAATCAAGCCTCCAGAAAACAAGACCAAGTTACAATCTCTGCTCGGGAAGATTAATTTCGTCCGGCGTTTTATATCAAATCTATCAAGCAGAATAGAGTCATTCACTCCACTGTTGAAGACAAAGGACGACCAGGATTTCGTATGGGGTGATAAGCAGCAGAAGGCGCTGGACGATATCAAGGAGTATTTAACCTCTCCACCAGTTCTAATCCCTCCACAAAAAGAGGTTCCATTCAAACTGTACCTATCGGCCGATGAGAAATCCATCGGCTCAGTCTTGGTTCAAGATATTGATGGTAAGGAAAGAGCTATTTTTTATCTCAGTAGGAGGATGTTAGACGCTGAGACAAGGTACACGCCGGTGGAGAAATTATGTTTGTGCTTATATTTTTCATGTACTAAGTTGAGGCATTATTTACTTTCCAACGAGTGCATTGTGGTAAGTAAGGCCGATGTGATGAAATACATGTTATCGGCCCCTATGTTAAAAGGAAGAATTGGGAAGTGAATTTTTGCCTTAACAGAGTTTGATCTCAGGTATGAATCGGCCAAAGCAGTCAAAGGACAAGCCCTGGCCGATTTCATTGTTCAACACAGAGATGAGTCAGTTGCATATGCAGATATTGTGCCATGGACATTGTATTTTGATGGATCCGTCTGCAGACATGGATGCGGTATCGGCTTGGTTATCATATCCCCTCGGGGGGCAAGCTTTGAGTTTGCTTTTATTATCAAGCCTTATTATACTAACAATCAAGCAGAGTATGAAGCAGTGCTTAAAGGTTTGCAGTTATTACAAGAAGTCGAGGCCGATTCCGTAGAGATCATTGGTGATTCACAACTGATAATTAATCAACTTTCTGGGGCGTATGAATGCAAGAATGATATTCTCAGAGTCTACAACGAGGAGTGCAAGGAGTTACTACAAGGTTTTAAGATTGTGACGATGAGGCATATACCCAGGAAGCAGAACTTCGAGGCCAACGATTTAGCTCAGGGGGCATCGGGATATAGGCCGATGGCTAAAGATGTTTAGATTCAGATCGCTCTCGTGCATGCCGATGATTGGAGATTTGATATCATCGAGTATTTGAGAAATCCTTCTCAATCGGCGTCACGAAAAATGAAGTATAAAGTTTTACATTATGTCTTACTGGACGATGACCTGTATTATCGGACGATTGATGGCGTCCTACTCAAATGCCTAGGTCCCGAGGGGGCCAAAATTGTTATGAGTGAAGTACACGAAGGGATTTGTGGAACCCATCAATCGGCCCATAAAATGAGATGGCTGTTGAAGCGCGTCGGATATTTTTGGCCAACCATGCTAGAGGATTGTTTCAACTATTATAAAGGATGTCAGGATTGTCAGAAATTTGGAGCAATTCAGAGAGCACCGGCATCGGCTATGCATCCAATCATAAAGCCATGGCCGTTTCGTGGATGGGGAATAGATATGATCGGCCAGATCAACCCGCCATCAAGCAAGGGACACAAATATATCTTAGTGGCTACAGATTACTTCACAAAGTAGGTTGAGGCCGTTCCCCTTAAGAAGGTTGATTCCAAAGACGCAATTCAGTTTGTCAAAGAGTATATCATATATCGGTTTGGGTTGCCTCAGACAATAACCACCGATCAGGGATCAATCTTCGTGTCCGATGAGTTCGTCCAGTTCGCCGACAGCATGGGCATTAAATTATTAAATTCTTCTCCTTACTACGCGCAAGCTAATGGGCAGGCAGAGGCTTCCAATAAGACTTTAATCAAGCTAATCAAGAGGAAAATCGACGAACAGCCGAGGCAATGGCACAAGACGCTGGCCGATTCCCTTTGGGCGTATCGAATGGCTTGCCATGGTGCAATTCAAGTGCCTCCGTATCAGCTGGTTTATGGACATGAAGCTGTGCTGCCGTAGGAAACCAACATCGGCTCAAGGAGGATTGCTTTGCAAGACGACTTGACAGCCGATGAGTACTATAATCTTATGGTTGATGAGTTAGATGATTTGGCGCACGTCCGATTACGGGCCTTAGAGAAGATCAAACGTGATAAAGATAGAGTGGCTCGTCATTACAGCAAAAAAGTTGTTGCCAAGTCATTTGAGGAAGGAGACCTTGTATGTAAATTAATAATGCCGATTGGCTCCAGAGATAATAAGTTCGGCAAGTGGTCACCTAATTGGGAAGGTCCTTTTCAAATTCATCGCTGTTTTCCTCACAATGCTTATTTGCTCAAGGGGCTGGATGGTGAGATTTATGGACGAGCTCTTAATGGCAAGTACTTGAAGAAATATTATCCTAGCGTCTGGATCGATTCATGATCGGCCTTCCAGCCGATTCATGATTACAGCCGATGTGTTATGCATCGTCTTTAGATGGCCGATATACACTATCGCCCTTAGTTCAAATTTTACAACATGAGCCCTTATCTTCTAAAATTTAGGGGGCATATATATATATATGAGCGCGGAATTTTTCATGGAATTTTCTTTTTCTTTTTCAGAACAAGATCGAATTCGGCTTTCTGGCCGACGAGATTGATTATAGTAAAGGGATATTTGTTTGCAAAGAGGATTTCAGAAGTAATATTCAGATTGGAATTTCCAGATCAAATTCGGCTGCTTGGCCGATGAGGTTTGTATTTACACAGTATAAAGACAAGATATGTTACATCGCCCTATGAAGTCTGCAATAGCTGCAATGGCTTTACGGCGAATCTGCTCGATGTCTTCTATAGCCTGGGCGTCATCGGCCGTCGACTCTGGGATCGGCTTCAGCGATCTGCTCAGGGTTGCAAGGTACTTGGCCGATGCCTTCAGCTTTGCCGTATGGTCTTCGATGGCCTTAGGCGAGGTAGCTATCCCGGCTTCGACTTCTTGGATTTCTTGACGAGTGGATCTCAGCTTCGATTCTAGCTCCGCCTCGAGACGACGGAGTTCTTCAAGTCTATTTTTCAAGATGATCGGCTCCACCGCTAGCTCGTCCAGTTTGGTCTTGTCAGCGTTAACTTGAGCCTTGCTGGCGGACAAAGCCGATTCCAGTTGGTCACGCTCTCGTCGCTCTGCGAGTCTTTCTTTGGCCTTGTTGAGCTTTAATCGATATTGCTCCAAGAAGATGGCTGGTGTTAGGACCTCCATCAGGTCTTCACGCAGTTCGTCTTGAATTTCTTGTACCCTGACCCTGATGGGGGTGTAATCTTCCACCAAGTACTCCAGCGAGGACTCCAGCCGATTGGCGATATCGGTCAGCCGGTTCTTTAGATCATCAGAGATTGGTGCCCTGGCTGTGCTGGGTAACTCCTTGTCCTCTTCGTCAAGAAACTGGCCGATATCAAAGGAGAACATATCGGCTAGTTTCTGCAAATATCAACATGGGACAAGGTCAGCCTCGTTAAACAGGAACCGACAGAAAGGGGATCAGAGTAATCCTAGTTACCTGTGTTGGAGCATCGGTGGTGCTCGCGTCGGCCTCCCTTTGCTCTGTCGATGCAGTAGGCGAGGGGGTTGGCCGATGTGGTGAAGGTGACGCAGCCCTAGGCTGAAAAAGTAGGAAATTGGTGAATAGGGTTATGTGATTAGAAAGATAATGCAAAAATCAACTCTTACCGAGATAATCGGAGAGGGTGGTGGAGAAGGAGAAGGAGTCCTCAATCATGCCTTGGCTCATTCGCGCCGTTGTAAGGTTGCCTTTTTGGTTCTTGGTAAAGGGGCCGATCGAGTTCTCTCCTTCAGTACAGATGATACCGCAGCCTGAAAAAGATATCAAATTAAAGTGTAGCAGTGGAAGGGGATTATGTAAATGCGGAGAAGAGGTTGTATTGACCTTGCGAACTGCATGTCTGGTCCTTTTTGGTTGGGGGGCATCGCCTTGGTCATCGACCGGTGGAATCTCAGTAGATTCGGCCGATGGGTCTTCTTCTTCATATGCATCGGCAGCCGCTGCATCGACTTCCTCCTCCATCACTTGTTCTTCGAGGAATTCTTCCATGGAGGGGTCCAGCTCTTCGAGATCGGCTTGGTCATCAATTTTAGCCTTCTTGCTGGATTTTTGGGATTTACCCTTGGTTGGCGCTTTCCTCTTGAGGTTTTCTTTGATCATCGGCCCCTGAAGTAATGATGATATCTTCGGGGCAGTAAGGCCGATGATGGATTCCAGGATAGTTGATCCTGATGGAGCTATGGCTTGAGCATAAAAGATTTTATGGCCACTGTTGCTCACGGATGGAATCGGCTCGTCTGGGACTTGAGGGCTGATACCCTGGATAAGCTCTGTCACATAAAATCTGGCCGATTGATGGAAAATGTGAGCGGCCCACTCTTGCCACCATGTCTGGAAACTGATATGGACGAAAGCGTTCAGATGCAGCCGGTCGCAGTCGCCGAGGTTTGGGAGCTCGATTTCCAGCGCTTTGCTCATGATCAGCGCCGATGGAATTGTGCCTCTGCTCTCTAGGAGTTTATGAAGGTACAGACTGATGGGGAGTTGCCCGAGCCCGCACTGTCTAGCAGCCGCCATTGGGTTGTAAAACTCATAGGACAGGCTGGTGCTCCTTCCCTGAAAAATGCCTACTGGGAGCAGGCTCGGAGTGAGGCCGATCATGAATAACTCCCGTGACTCCATGTCGTCATTTATCAAGCTCAGCTGAAGATCGTCGGGGAGTTCAAAATCTCGGTTCGATGTGTAGACAAACATGTCCATCCTGGCTGATAGAGGGCCAATGAAGAAACGAATGAACCATGTAGCCATGTCATCGGCCGATTGGTCTACGCCTGGGTAAACAGAGGCCGCTTCCCCATAGGACATGCATCTTCTGCTCCTGGGATCTTCGTGATTGGCGTATTTTGATGGAAAGCGAGAGTCTGATAGAGGTGGCCGATCAACCATGGTGTTGGTGTGAATGGTTAGCCAGAGTTGAATAAACCACCATGGTCCTCCATGAGCTACAGTCTGTTTTAGAATCAAATCTTGGGTGGCGATATGGAGTAGCCGATATATAGCTCCCAGAAGGTATTGGCCTAGAGGGATTTGCTTCTTGTCGACCAAAGCTTGTGCCAAGTGTTGGCAGTTTGTAGTGGGGCCGCAGGTCGATCCACAAAAGACAAATCTTTCCAGCCACAATGTCTGGAAGGCTACGTGCTCTCGTTTCGAGATTGATCCTTGTTCCATGTGCTCAGAAATGTACCCAGACCAACCTCCAATTTTCTTGGTCTTCAACTTGTGACTGCTGTTTACCAGGAGGCTCAAGGGGTTGATCTCGGAGTCGATATCCAATCCTGTTAGTATCTTGACATCTATAAGGGTTGGGGTCATCGGACCTTGCTTGAACATGAAGGCATTCAAGGTACTGGACCAGAAGTAGCTGGCAGCCGACATGAGTGGTTCATTCTTCTTGGTATCGGCCAGGGATAAAGTGATGCATTGGCCGATCCCAATCTCGTCCCAGTGGATTTGTTTGGTAGCAGCAATCCTCTTGTGCCATGTTCTGTATCTGTTTAGCTTTGATGGCCAGGACCTGAAGGTATGTTTCCATGAAGAAACATTGGGCTTGGCTTGCTTGCAGGGGATTCTGTCTGTTTCAGCATTGATTAGCCAAGTTGAGTCGCAATCGCCCATGGGGCCTAGCAGAAAGCGATGGGATTTGTCGTCGGTGGGGATCAAGATTTGGTTTTTGAAAACCTATATCATGAGAATGATGATGAAAATATAAGACCCGGGGGGGGCAGAGAGTAAAAACCTTAACTTGGAGAAATCGGCGGAGAAAGCGATAATGCGGATTTTGAAGGAATCGACTTACCGTAGGGATTTCGGAGGCGTAGAATGGAGCGGAGGCCATCGTTGTCGCTGAAGGGGTTGCTGTGAAGGGGGTCAATGTCGACGAGACGCCAAGGGGTCGCCGGAGGTGAAGAACGCGATGTGTTTGTTGAATCGGCGGCGGAAGGATTTGAATCTGGATCTGCGCGGTTTTCAGATGAGGCCTAGCGAAGAAGTCGATGGGTTCCTCGGAGCTAATTTTGCCACATTATATAATGAAGCGGAATTGAGGGGCATGTGTTAACGACGGATTTTGGTAATCGACTTGGAAGTAAAAGAGAAAACCGAAGCAGAGAAGAAGGATTGAGTTGGAGTCGGACCAGGCTTTGTATCGGACTCGGTGACCGTATCGGACTGGGGAGGTGCTGCCAGAAAGGACGTATCGGCCGATACGATTTCGATGTGATTGTTGGCCGATACGGGTTGTAAATTGACAGAGTCAGCGTGGGCTTGGTCTGGGCTCAAGATAAGCTTTAAGGAAGTTGCCAAATAGAGATAAAGCTCGGTTTTAGGCAATTGTATCTTGTCAATCAAGTAGGTTTAGATCTACTCTGTAGCAAGAGTCTGCCGTGAAGACTTGTTGTTTGTTAGAGATAAGATCGTGTCCTACAAGGACCCTGTTGTAATCTCGGGTATAAATATCCCGGTAGTTTGTACATAGAAACTCTCTCACAATTCAATACAACAAATCAGTTTAATCTATTTCGGCGCATCGCCAACCCTCGCAAGAGGTCTTCTTTGACGAGTTCTTGCTTCCCCGGAGCAGAGGTGAGAACTCGTTCCCGACGATTCGCATCGTCGGGGCTAGCGTGTCGCTTTAGACACGTTAAGCCTCGATGATGTGATCGTCGTTTATCATGTTTTGGATAGTTTTGACAGGTGTTTTAATTACGCCTCGCCAGTGACTTACCCAACAGGTGTTTTAATTACGCCTCGCCAGTGACTTACTCATTTTAGGGTTTTTTGCCGACGATGGTTTAATTCTTATGCTTGGCTAGATTGTTCAATGCATCTACCATCCCCAAAAGCAATCGACGGCTTGATTTTCTTTGTGTTAAGTCTCGGTTCACACTTTGAGTTGCCATCGACCTTAGTCGTGTTTTGAGATCTAACACAAAGTCTACTTTTGATTGTAATTAAGGATAGCGCTGGGGTTTCAGCCGGTTTTATTTAGTGCATGTGATTATTTATGTTTTTGCATGTATTTGCCACTTATACATGTGGATCGACGAATATAAACATATCGGTCGCAGGGTGTCCTTAAGATTTCTCTGTGGTTGGTGTATTTATATTGGCCGATTGGCTTGTATAAGTTTACACTAGGGTATTAGCTAGTGTATTTATCTTCATGATACCCTCATCGGCCTGTTCCAGTAATTTGCTTTAGACATGTTAATATGGGCCGATGAGATTAGATTTGTTTCAATTTACTTATTATCTTGAGTAAGCTGATACAGCTTTGCCCTATCGGCTAGGCTATAACAATGTGACATTGGCCTATCGGCCGATCAACCATTGTTTTCTGACGTGGTTTACTTGTTTCTTGTTGATTGCAGATCAAATCAATTGGTACGCTCTGCGCACGACTAGGCAAGCCATTTGGACCTGCACTGGAGTTAAGCAGACCTCCCAGGCCGCCGTGGTAATGCGGAACCCATTTGGTTGCTGGACGGGTCGAAATTCTGCGCCAACACTTCCCTGTTTGGCTTACTCCATCTTGATATTGTGCTAACTATGGACAGCATATGCATGGCTCTTTACTACTTCCTCCATTTTCAAATTATTTGTCGTTTTTTATGACATGCGTATTTTGTGTTGCCCTATTGTGCCGTTCATTTGGATGGACTTAAATGGCCAGTGATGAATAAGAACATATTATCTACACTTGTCCATTTTTAGGTTTCATTGTTGGTTGTCTTATGCATAAGAACAGACTATCTACACTTCTCCTTTTTTCTGGATGCATAAGAGGAGATTATGTACAAATGTCCATTTTTAGGTTTCACCTGTGGGTTGTTTTATAAATAAGAACAGACTATCTACATTTGTTCTTTTTTATGCATAAGAACATATTATGTACACTTGTTTTTTTGGGACACTTGCTTTTGCTACTGCTAGCTGATTCCCTCTGTTTTTTTGTCCTTGATGCAAATGATAGTAGTTGATGCATAATGCTTGAACAGAATTGAGGCCATATCTTAATACTTTCATAGTGGATCTGAAATCTCATGCATTTTGGGTGCTTTTGGGGGAAATGGGATGCAAACTGGTAGAATTGATGAATGAATTGATGAATTGATGAATGCATGTGATATTGGTGCTGCCTGGCATGTATCTGTGATGTTTCTATTTTTCAGAGGGCATGGCTAGCAAATCCTGAGGCTAGCCAATATTTAGCATTTATTTTTTTCGGGATTTAACACATCAGTGACAGGTAAAAAAAAAGACGTCACAGGTAACCATACCTATGACGGATTCGTAAAACGGGGCCGTTACAGCTGACTCTCATGTGACGGGCCTTTACTATCTTGCCCGTCACAGGTAGGCCAGCTGTGACGGCTTCTAACTACTGGAGACTGATACCTCTGACGGCCTTTTGTTTTGTTGTCCGTCAGAGATGATACACCTGTGACGGGTTCTAACTGGTCCTAGGCTAGCGGAGACCAACCACTCTGACGGACTTCTAATTATTTGACTGTCAGAGATGAGTGTCACCTCTGACAGCCGGCCACCCGTCAAAGGTGACTTGACTCACCAGTGACCACTGATCACTGACCAAGCCCAAACCCGTCAAAGGTGAGGGTTTGGGCCCGTCACAGGTGATCATATCCAGTGTAGTGTTAGGAGCATTTGTAACTAAATGTCTTAACTAAATTAGAAAGGAACTAAACCCGACTGTATTTCTCCTGAGTTGAAAGAAAAGATAAGAAATCTCTCTTTTCAGGAAAAGATAAGAAATCTCTCTTTTCAGAGTTATCGTCCCAATAAAAAAATATTCTTGTGATAGATCAAGTTTAGCAGTGCATTTTTTGGGTAATTTATGATGGTATATTTTATGTTAAGTTTGTTTTTAACTTTTTTTAACTATTTGGATAACACGTAAATTAAGGGCTAGAACATAGTCCCACATACCTCTTTTTAATCAAAACATAGTGTTAATAATTGTTTTTTAAAAAAGTTGGTAGTTTATTCAATTCCATTGTCCAACAATTTGCCTTAAAATATCTCGGTGGTAAGAATCATATGAAAAATATTTGCTATAGGGTTAATATCGAAAACATGTGAGTTAATATGGGCTTTGATATTTTTTTCTTCTATTATAGATCTAATTTAGCTATAAATATTCTTGGAGTAAAATATATTCAATAATCTATGTTGTCAGTTTTGTTTTACTAACTGTAAGATTTTGGATGAGAATAATATGAAAAGGGTTATAGTTTGCTTATATGTGATATTTTTAAATCCAAATATAATTAATATATTTGTAAAATTTGTTCGTAAATGAATGTAATGCCCGTTATGAATTACTTAAAAACAAACAAAGGGAGTAATTAGCAAGAATATTTGGATGAGCAAGACGTAAAGGACTACGTTTCCATGTGATATTTTGTAATTAAAATATAGTTAATGTGGGATGTACTCGTAATATTTTTCTCTTGTGTAAGATCTAATTTAGATCTTCTGTTTTTGTTACTTTTTTTTTTCTTTGTAAAACTAAAGTACTGTACAACAGGTGCTTGTGATGTGATGCAAATGCAATGGTGATGAGATCATAGTGTTTTTCTGTTTGTGGCGGCAACGAACTGGAAGAGCGCTATATGAGCTCTGAACTAATAGCATTAAACGTGATTAACTCAATAACAATGAAATTTACCCTTTTTAAATAACTTTTAGAATGTTAGGTGTCTTCTAATCTAAGCCATTATATTCATCTTCTTTAAAATCCATTGTAGCGCCCGTTCCGTCGTGGCGTTAGCGGAAAAACCTATTTGTTAAAAACTCTAATTGCGAAAGTTTGTTCTTCGTTCGTGCTTCACATGTGTGCCAAGGTCACGTCTCTCTCTCTCCTCCCTGTTCAAATCCCAGAGAAAAAGTCCCAACTCAAAATTCAAATCCAAACTCCAAATGCTTCCAAATCAAATTCTTTGAAAAAGTCTAGTTTTCCTCCCTCTGTTTTCTTGGGTCATCTCTTCTCGGACGGCCCGTTTCGCCTCCCCCTCCCCTCGGCCTTTGCCCTCCTCTTGAGCCACGCCGGCCTAATCTGCATCGGTCCGCTCCCAGGCACGTGCGGCGCACGTGCCGCGGTAGAGCGTCGACCGAGCGCGCGCCTCCATCTTTCTCCCTCACGCGCGCATTTTCCCCTCTCTCTCTCTCTTTCTAGCACCACCACTGCCTTGGGACCTCGCGCTCGCGCTGCTCCAAGCCGCTAGCGGCCAAGTCGGAGGCGCGGAGCTCGCTCTCCCGCCCGTGCCGCCCAAAACGGCAAAGTCCACTCTCCCCTTTATCCTTCCTCTCTCTCCTTTATCATTTCCCGGCCCAGCGAGTCTGTCCCCGCTTGGGCGTAGCGCCGGCTACCGTGAGCTTGTGCGTGTGACCGCGCCGAGTCCCTTCTCCTCGAAGCCAAAGACAGAAGCCCCTATAAATTCCACCATTTTCCCTCGTTTGCTCGGTCCTCGCCTCCACCTCCAAAACCGCCGCTCCGCCGCCATGCCATTGCCGCCGCTTTCGTCGTCCGCCGCTGGTGCTCGTGGACGCGGGATGCGAACTCCGAGTGCTCGCTTCCTCCCCTTCCTCGACCCGAGGCCGAGACAATCACGTCTTGCGCCACCGGCCGCTCTTCACGGCGAACCGCCTCCCCATGGTAAAAGCTCCCTCTGACCCTCTCCTGTTGTCTCTCCCTCCTCCTCTAGGCCGTAGGGTAGCGTCATCGCTATTTTCCCGTGCTCGTAGACGTGGTAGAGCCGCCGATTAGTGCTGTCGCAGCTGTCTTCGCTCGCAGATCCAAGCCGTTCGCTCACCCCCTCGTGTGCCGCCTTCCGCTCCGGTGCCCTCCCTCCTATCAGGCTCGCGCTGCGCCGTCCCATATCTCTGCCGCCGTCGCACACCGTCGCATACCGGCGCCCTCTTTTTCCTCCTCCCGCCATCCGACGTGGCGCCACGTCGGCGCCACGTGAGCGCCAGCTGCCACTTCTCCCTCCGTCCCGTGCGCGCGGCCCACAGAGAGCCGTGAGGTTGCGCGTGGGTCCGCCGCGCACGCGTCCACCTGGTACACACGCCCGCACCGAGTCCAACCCTAGAGTCCCTCCCTCTCTACACTTAGTCCTCATGAGCCCGATCGCCGATAGGCGGGCCCCGCTCGAGACCCTGCGCGATGGACCATGGTCCACCAATCCGCCTCACTCGCGCGGCGCCCGCGTGGGCCGCGCCACGATCCGGCCCAGTCGGCCTCCTCTCTTGTGGCCACGTTTCCCCCCGTGGGCCGTCTTCCCCGAGTACCGGCCCGCTTCGCTCGGTCGTGCTCGTGCCAGCTCTCTGGGCCGCGTCTCGCGACTGGCCTAGTTACCCCCGTGCGCGCCCCGTTTGGCCGTGGGCCGTCCCTGTGCACGCGCCGGTCCCCATTGCTCGGTCGCGCCCATGCTTTGCATTGGGCCATACCTAGCCGCCTAAAACAAAGTCCAATCTTAGAATTTAATAATACTTTTTCCTTTAGACGGAAAATCATTAATCTTAGGAAATCCATATCTCCTCAACCATTCGTCCGATTGACTCCATTAATCTTAGGAAATCCATATCTCCATGTCGTCATGCTAAGATGATTGCTTCTTCACATACTCCTATATTTTCTGTGATGACGGATGCACCAAGACAGCTTTTACATATGGACACTGTTGGTCCAGCTAGAGTACAATCCGTTGGAGGAAAGTGGTATGTTTTGGTTATTGTTGATGATTTTTCTCGATATTCTTGGGTTTATTTTATGGCAACTAAAGATGAAGCTTTTGAACACCTTAAAAGTTTATATCTTCATTTGGCTCTTGAATTTCCAAACTCCTTGAGAACTATTCGAAGTGATAATGGTTGTGAGTTTAAAAACGCTACGTTTGAAAGGTTTTGTGATGAAAAAGGTCTTGAACATCAATTTTCATCTCCTCGTGTTCCTCAGCAAAACGGTGTTGTTGAAAGGAAAAATCGTTCTTTGGTTGAGATGGCTAGGACTATGCTTGATGAATATTCTACTCCTAGAAAATATTGGGCTGAAGCTGTTAACACTGCTTGTTATATTTCCAAACGTATTTTCTTAAGATCTAAACTTGGAAAAACTTCTTATGAGCTTCGCTTTGGACACACACCGAAGATTTCTCACTTGCGTGTTTTTGGGTGTAAATGTTTTGTGCTAAAATCTGGAAATTTGGACAAATTTGAATCTCGCTCTCTTGATGGTCTTATGTTGGGATATTCTGTGCATTCATGAGGTTACCGTGTACTTGTTTTAAAGACTAATAAAATTGTTGAGACTTGTGAAGTCACTTTTGATGAGGCTAGTCCAGGTACTAGACCCAAAATTTCAGGTACTCTATCACAGGTTCAGGGGGAGGATATTTTTGTGGAGGAAAGCGATGATGAGGACGATGAGGCGTCGGCCGGTCAGACCGGGGCTGCGGCCGGTCAGACCGGTGGTATACCGTTGGTTAGACTGGAGGCAGAGGAGCGGTCAGACCGGCGGGATGGCGATTCTTCGG
The DNA here is from genome assembly GCA_008326285.1 of Oryza officinalis. Classification (NCBI taxonomy): domain Eukaryota; kingdom Viridiplantae; phylum Streptophyta; class Magnoliopsida; order Poales; family Poaceae; genus Oryza; species Oryza officinalis. The sequence continues at coordinate 31,935,670 of BDMV01000011.1, read as the reverse complement.
GAGCTTCGGGTACAGATGCTAATAGACCTCCAGAAGCTTCAACTTCGTCAGAACCAACTACAGAAAATGAACAATCGTCAGATTTGAGTGCTCCACTTCGTATTCAATGACTACATCCTCCGGAACAAATAATAGGTAATTTGGGTGAACGTACTACAAGATCAAAGGTAACGAATCGTGATTTTCATGCAAATTCTGCTTTTACGGCTAATTTTGAACCCAAAGATGTTACTCATGCTCTAACTGATGAATCGTGGATTAACGCCATGCATGAAGAACTTGAGAATTTTGAAAGAAATAAAGTCTGGTTTTTAGTTGAACCTCCTGTTGATCAAAATATTATTGGAACTAAGTGGGTTTTCAAAAATAAACAAAATGAGGATGGTTTAATTGTTAGGAATAAAGCTAGACTTGTTGCACAGGGTTTTACTAAAATGGAAGGGTTGGATTATGATGAAACTTTTGCTCCTGTTGCTAGGATTGAGGCAATTAGACTTTTGTTGGCTTTTGTTGCTTCAAAAGGTTTTAAATTGTTTCAAATGGATGTTAAAAGTGCTTTTCTTAATGGCTATATTTAGGAGGAAGTTTATGTAAAACAACCACCAGGTTTTGAAAATCCTGTTTTTCCCAACCATGTTTTTCGTTTGTCAAAAGCTTTGTATGGTTTGAAATAAGCACCTAGAGCATGGTATGATAGGCTTAAAAACTTTTTACTTGCAAAAGGTTTTACAATGGGAAAATTTGATAAAACTCTGTTTGTTCTCAAGCATGGTGATGATCAACTGTTTGTTCAGATTTATGTGGATGATATCATCTTTGGTTGTTCATCTCACGCTTTGGTTGTGGAGTTTGCTGAAACTATGCGCAGGGAATTTGAGATCAGCATGATGGGAGAATTGACTTACTTTTTGGGATTGTAAATTAAACAAACACCTCAAGGTACATTTGTTCATCAAACAAAGTACACCAAGGATCTTCTACGACGCTTCAAGATGGACGATTGCAAGCCTTTGACTACGCCGATAAGAACTTCTACTGTTTTGGATCCTGATGAAGATGGTGAAGCTATAAATCAAAAGGAATACAGGAGTATGATTGGATCATTGCTCTACCTCACCGCTTCGAGACCGGACATACAATTTGTTGTGTGTTTATGTGCTCGATTTCAAGCTTCTCCAAGGGCTTCGCATCGACAAGCTGTGAAACGCATCATGAGGTATTTGAAACACACTCTTGAATTTAGAATTTGGTATTCTACCTCTTCATCCATATGCTTGAGTGGTTATTCGGATGCGGATTTTGGAGGTTGTAGAATTGATAGAAAGAGTACTAGTGGTACATGTCATTTTCTTGGTACTTCTTTGATTACATGGTCTTCTCGAAAACAATCAAATGTTGCTCAATCAACGGCTGAGTCTGAGTATGTTGCCGCTGCTAGTTGTTGTTCCCAGATTCTTTGGCTTATTTCAACTTTGAGAGATTATAATATTGCTTTTGATAAAGTTCCTCTCTTTTGTGATAATACTAGTGCTATAAATATTGCTAAGAATCCTGTTCAACACTCACGCACTAAGCACATTGATATTCGTTTTCACTTTTTGAGGGATCATGTTGAGAAGGGAGATGTGGAATTGAAATTTGTGGATACAAAGTTGCAACTTGCAGATATTTTCACTAAACCATTGGATTCTTCTCGCTTTGCTTTTCTAAGGGGAGAATTGGGAGTTATTCATCCTTTTGGCATCATTTGAGGGGGAGAGTTGTTGGCTCTTTGTTGTATGCATATTTTCTTTCTTCTTTTATTTTCTTTTGCATTCATGTTTTAATTCATGCATGGTGTCAAAAAAATATGAGAAAAAGAAAAAGAAAATGATGGATGAGCTTTGTTTTATATCTTAAGTATATTCTAGTGCTTGCTAGCAATGCTTGTTAGATAATTTGATTACTATAATAGCTTGTGAGCATTTTAGTAATTATATGAGCTTTGAATATTGTTTTTTAAGTGATATGATACATGACACATAATTCTTTTACTTGAATTAATGAAATATGCAATATTAAAGCAAGTGCTTAGGTTGACTGATAAATGCTTGTATATATATTTTATGGCTTGTTATTCCTCACGATAATCCTTTTGTTCCAATCACTGCAAGAGTACATCCGTGCTTTTTATATAAAGAAATCAAAAAAATGAATACCGAATCCTTGGAAACAGTCTTGACGACAAGGACGTATTCGTAGTGAGATAAAAAAGGGTGCCAAATCCTTGGAAACAGTCTTGACGACAAGGACATACCCGCAATAGTTAAAAAGTTCAAAAATAAAAAGCTTAAGGTTCTCTTGGTTATTTTTGGAGAAGAAAATTAACTTGAGAAAGAGTATCAATGCTATAGGTTTATATATTTGGGTTTTTCCTTCAGGCTTTGCAATTGTGAATATGTTGCATTTTGAATCGTTGAAATCATAAATCATTAATGTTGACTTGATCTTAATTATAATCTTTAAGGTTCATGTTTTTACTTTAGTGCATGTTTGTTAATTAGCTAGTCATTTTTTCTATCTTGTTATTGCAATACATGTACTTGAGTTACTTTTGGTATACTGCAATGCTTATCCCTACTCACGATACATTGATGAACTCATTGTCAAAAGGGGGAGAACAAGGTAACAAAGAAAAAAACAATGTGCATCATTATCATATTCAAAGGATTTTCTTTCTTTTCAGTGAGAGATTTTTTTCTTTGAATATTTTCTGGCATTTGTAATGCTTTTTGGGTTGCTTCACAAAACAACATAAACCAATTGATTTTGTTGGGTTTGCCAATGGTTTCATCAAGGGGGAGATTTGTTGATGCAAAAAACACACACTGGCCTGGGAGATCTGCTTAACTCCAGTGCAGGTCCAAAGCTTGGTGAGATGCGGGCGTGCCAATTGGTTTGATCCTGCAACCAATAAGAAACAAATGAGAACTTTGAAAAATCTGGAACCTTGTATCGGCTTGGTAATGGCACCCTCTCAAAATACTCTGGATACGGATGCCGATACAGGTTGTCACCATCCCTTGGCTTTAATCCGAATTGTTCTCTCATTATATCAGCTATCATATCGGCCCAAGGTTTCTGCCGAGTCCCATCTTGATGCTGTGGCTGTATCGGCTCATCCTGATAATACTGCGGTTGATGATATGGCTGAGGAGACGTTCTCTGCCGATACTGCACCTGTGGTGAATGAGGTTGAAATTGATAATCAAAATTACCACCTGTGTGGGACTGAGGAATCCGCGGAGCAGTAAAATCTTGCTGATTAGAAATATACTGAGTGTTGGCAGCCTGTTGCTGGAAGGTTGGCACTTGCTGTCTTGCCGGTGTATGCATGATCGGCTGAGCAACTGGCTGATTGGAATTAAACATAGTTGCAACTTGCTCAGCTGATATCTGTGGTATATTATGCCCTACATGCTGAGGTTGTTGTCGGACCAGTACATGAGGATTGAACTCTACGTGCTTCTGTACCGATGTTGGGATCTCCTGTTGACCTGTAGCCGATGTTGACGCCATCGGCTGTCCTGGGGCTACATTGGCAGGCTTTGGTTGGCTGGTCATAAGCGGCCTGTATTGCGGGAAAACCCCATCTGGCAAGAATATTGGCCCTTTAGCTTGATGTTCAGCGATAGTACCGTCAACCACAGACTTGACAATATTTGTTAAAGTATTGACCAGCACTCCTGACTGGTTGATCAAAGCATGATGCACAGCGTAATCGATCCGATCTTGCAAATTCACGGGATCTTCAGGAGATTCTTCTTGCTTGACCCCTTTTTCCTTCCCAGAACTTGACTCTGGTTCTTCGCTGTTGGGCAAGGTCACCTTGTATCTCTGAACCACCGTTCCTGCTCTAGTCTGGACAAAGGAATGCAAGTACTGGTTTTGGAGCTTGTTCATTATATCCTCCAGCTCTGCCTTTTGCTCCGACGTCAACTTGTCCACTGTCATTGGAATAATATTTTCTGGGTCAACGTCAGTTTTCTTGGAGTCTACCATGATGAAAATTCTTCGGGTCCCACTGGGCGTGCCAAAAGCGTGTTGATGCAAAAAACACACACTGGCCTGGGAGATCTGCTTAACTCCAGTGCAGGTCCAAAGCTTGGTGAGATGCGGGCGTGCCAATTGGTTTGATCCTGCAACCAATAAGAAACAAAGAAAGTGCAATTAAATCCACCAATGATAGCCGATCGGCTGGTTTACCGATGACATATCATTGAGCATTGAGCCGATGCAAGATGCATTAAATCGGCTATAACAGATAAAGCAAGATAAAGCTAAATCTACTCAATCGGCTGTAGATATCAACAAAATATAATCTAAGTCTCAAAATATATTTAAACCAAGTGATTGGGATAGATCGGACAGGGCGCCGAGACAGTATAAATCACTTATGCCTAAATATATTATGAAGCAGAGATTACACAAGCTCATAGCATAGCCGATTAAGCAAATCTAACATGTATCGGCTAGTACTCCGATACCACTTTATACAGAGATATTACCATGAACAAAATATATTAAACAAACTGTCAAACTAGTGTTAAGATGATCCTAACCAGATTTGACAACAAGCTCAATATATTTTATTAAGTTAATATCTCGATATAAAGGGCAGATTTAATATATCAAGATAACGAGATAATTAAACCAGGTAAGGTCGGCTGAAACCCCGACGCTATCTCTATTAGTAATCATAGACAGGCTAGGGACTATGGTTCTAAACATGATCTGGTAGGTCAAACCTAACTGATGCAGCACCAAACATGTAAAGAAACACAATGCCTAAATGATCAAGTCGATGAAAACCTTTTCGAGATGGTAGATATATTGTATAATCTAAACCAGCATCAATATATAATTCTATCGGCTAGTTTTCTGTAGAACAGTTATTAGCCAAACCTGAGTTATATGCTGATATCAATCTAGATTATACAATATATATGATAACTCGACGATTTGCGCAAACAAGATTAGAGTGTCATGAAGATGGAAGCACTAATCCCGAGAGCGCAAGCCGCCATAACAAGTTTTACCTCTTGCTGGAGATCGAAACCGATGCAGCCCAACTCGAAAGCAAGAACTCGTCGAAGAAACGATGAAAAAGTAAAGGTGGCGATGCGCCGAAGTTGTTGTATTGTCTGTTGTTGTTCTTACACAAACCTGGGTTCAATTTATACCCAGAATTACACAATCTGTCCTTGTCGGACACGACTCTTACTTCTATTACAACTCATACTAAGGATGATTCCCTAATACAAACTCTAACCGACAATATCTATTAGGAAACTAACATTATATCCTAATTAATAGATACAATTCCCTTCTCCGGACCCAATCCGTATGTGGGAATCCTCATGAAGCTCACCAACCGAACCCGACAAAGACTCTGTTATCCTCTCGTCGGAATCGGCTACATCGGCTACCCTTGTCCGACTCTGTCTCAGCCGATGTCACAATAGCCGATTCGGTCACCAGTCGATAGACACCGAAGCCGATCCAGTCACCAGCCGATTCTTGCTCTGTTTTGATAACCGCCAGCCTCCTCCAAATCCGCTTCGATTTTATCTTCAGATCTGATATTTGATTTACCAAATTTGGTCGTTAACACATGCCCCCCAAGTCCGCGATATTTGGAATGTTGCGGATTTGCTTGAATCCTCTCCGAATCGATCTAGGGTTCCGCCTCTATTTCAACCGTTATCACACACCCTCTTTAAATAGCAACCAACACTTGAAGTTTTTCACGCCGTTACTTCCGTCCTCACCGCTTCAGCTATAATCGCCTCAATTCTCGCAATAGCCTCATCAGATTCTCCGGCGACCACACAAGCGATTCCCGGTCAGCAACAACTCCATCTCCGACAATGTCGTCTTCCGCCGCTCCTTCAAGTGCTCCGGTCATCGAGTTTCCTGAGGTAACCCTATCTGCCGAATTCCCTCCTTTGTCATAGATTAATTTTCCTTTACGATTCATTTCTTCTCCCCCTTCTTTTCTGTAGCACCTCTCGCACCAAGTTGCAATCCCAAGTCTAATTCATCCCAATCGGTACTTCTTGGGCCCAATCGGCAACAAGGATCCTGTAGAAATTATCAATGCCGAAACAAACAGGATCCCTTTTAGGTTAACCAACCCTAACCTAAACCATTGGAACAACACCTTTAAATCCTGGCCATCGGCTGTCAAGACTTGGTCTGATTGGTACAAGAGAATATCAGCTAGCAAACAGAGTCATTGGGAAGAAATCGGCATTGCCCAGTGCTTAGCCTTATCCATAGCCGATTTAGCCAAAGATGAACCCATGCTATCGGCTGCCAGCTACTTTTGGTCCAACACCCTGAATGCCTTCCTCTTCAACCAAGGACCAATGACCCCAACTCTTCTGGACATCACCATGATAACTGGGCTGGATGTCACCTCATCGGCTAACCCCATCAGCTTGAACAGCAAAAATCAATTTTCTTTCAAAACCAGAAGCATTGGAGGCTGGAGTGGATTCATCTCTCTGAATATGGGATCTGGCCCTGTCACCCCTAAGGAACACGCAGCCTTCCTCTTGATGTGGTTGGAAAAATTCCTGTTTTGTGGTTCAAGCTGTGGTCCCACCACCAATTGGCAACATATAGCCGAAGCTCTAGTTAACAAAAAGCAATTCCCACTAGGCAAATACCTCCTGGGCTATTTATATCAGACATTAAGCAATGCATCGGCTAAGCTTGCCACCAACTCAACAATCGGCACAGGTGGACCTTGGTGGCTATTGCAATTATGGCTCAATCTGCACACCATCAAAGTTGCCAAGAGATCAGCACTGCCTGAAGCCGAGTTCCCTCTGGTTGAGCCGACCAAAGATGATGACGGAGACGAGGTCACAACCAGAAGATGTATGTCCTTTGGAGAGGCAGCATCTTCATATCCTGGATCAGAACTTTCGGCTGAGCCCTTTGTCGACTGGTTTGGCAACTTTTATGATGGATTTCCAAAAGACTCTAGAAATTGGTTTGCATATGAATTCTTTGCAGATTTTGAATTGCCAGCCGATTTCAGATTTGATGAAATAAACTCTGAAAAATTTGAGAAATCCAGAGAAGTTTTCACAGCAGCTATCTCCCCCTGTATCCTTCCTGTCGGCATCCATCAAGGCAGGAATATTCAGATATCTTATGAATTTTATCACCCTATAAGTGCTGCCAGACAACTGGGAATGGGGCAGATGCCAATCGGCTTGTTCTTCTTGGAAAAAATCCAAACCAGAGGAGAAATCTCATCGGCTCTGATGATGGATAGGCTACTGAGCATAGAAGGACCTCCCCTTGGAAGTCTGGAAAACATTGAGTTGGCTATGCTAAGGAGCTCCACTTTTGATCATTGGTGGGTTGAATGGAAGAAACATCTTTTTCACCAATCAGCTTCCATGTATCTGACTGACATCATTCCAGACATGATTCCACAGGTAAACACACTTCTTTTCCAATACCCTTATCAATAGCCGATTGTTTTTAGAAAATACCTTAACCTTCTCTTCCTTTGTTTGCAGACCACAGAGTCTTCTCCTCCTCATGTCAGCAACAATGGAGCCAGAATCAACTATGCTGCCGGAATTCTCCCCAATGGCGGTGGGTTAGCCCCTTCAATCATCGGCTACAACGCTCCCAAAACATCTTCCCTACTCCAAGGGCAAATGCGTGAGCCGATTCCTTCTGAAGCTGGCAAGAGAAAAAGAACCAGGCCATCGGCTACTGCTCTATTGGCTACAAAGAAGAAAATCACCAAAAAGCAGAAAAGCTATGAGCCAGATGAAGAAGATATAGAAAAAGCCATCGATGAAGCAGCTGCCGAGCTGAGTGAAACCATAGAAGAAACCCCAACAATTAGCATCCCTATTCCTCAGCAAACCCCACCAACGCCGATTCACAAGACATATCAACCTCGGGTATGTACTTGGTACTCTTAGCCTTTTCACAACTTTCTTTGCCGATCTCATTGTTAACCCTTCTTATGCAGAAAAAGAAATTGGCTGCCAAAAAGAAACCTGCACCACCTCCATCGGTAACACTTCCTTCAGAATTTGCTTAACCCTTATTTCTTCATGTATTAACTTGTTTTATATTTCAGCCGATCCGCTCTGCAACTCCTATTCATCATGATTCAAGCGAACATACTCCATCGGCCAGAGACAGTCACCATGTTGAAGATCAGCCGATTCCTCCTATTCCTGTAAGTATTTGTATCAAAAATATAAATCGGCCATCAATATTCTATTAACTAACAACCTTGTCTCTTTCAGGCCTTAGCCGACATGTTCTCTTTTGACATAAGGCAATTCATGGATGAAGAAGAGGAAACATCAAGCAAGGCTACTGCTCCCATAGCCGATGACTTAAAAGCTACTCTCAAAGATATTGCTCATCGGCTTGAAGGCTCCCTTGACGCTTTGGTTGTCAACTGTGGACCAATCAGAGCACGATTTGAAGACATTCAAGACCAGATCCCAGATGATGTAGCCGAAGTCATCTCTCCAGCAGTTTTCCTTGAACAATATCGCCATAAGCTGGAAAGAGCAAGGCAGAGGATAGCCGATAGGCGAGAGCGAAAAGATCTTGAGACAACCATCCATGCCAATCGGCAATCCATAAACGAGGAAAAAGCCAAGCTTGATGAAATGATATCTGGGCCAAGTTCTATCCAAAGCAATATAGATCGGCTAAAGAATAAGAAGATCGAACTATTGGCTGAATTAGAAGCCTGCAATGCTGAGCTATCACTGGAGGAACAGAAGCTTGCTGATTTACCAAGATCCATTGAAGAACAAAAATCCAAGCTGAAGTCCTCAATCAGACACTTGGCCGATCTGAACAAATCCATGAAAGTCATCCCAGGAAGTGATGCAGCCGATGCCCAAGCCATAGAAGAAATAGAACAAATTAGGCAAAGGGCCATATCGGCTATCCAAAGACTTGTAACATGAACCTGTCGATGATAATATGAACTCCATACGTGTAATTTTGATTGAAATTTTGATCTGAAATTTTGAAATTTTGATCTGAAATTTTGAGCTGCTGTATGTATATGCCCCCTAATTTTGTTATGGAGGACGAAACATCACAAAATTACAATCGGCTAAGAACAAATAACCATGAAACAACCGATTATACTAAAAAGAATTGTGCTAAGGGCGATATAACTTATATCGGCCATCTAAAGGCGATGTCAACACATCGGCTACCATGTATCGGCAATACACAACCGAATCATGAATTAATCCAAACACTTGGGTAATACTTTTTCAGATATTTTCCATTAAGAGCTCTTCCAAACACCTCTCCATCAAGCCCTTGTAACATGTAGGCTCCTTTAGAAACAGACTTGTAAACCCGAAAAGGTCCTTCCCAATTTGGTGACCACTTGCCGAACTTATTATCACGAGTTCCAATCGGCAGAATCAATTTCCAAACCAATTCTCCCTCCTCAAAAGATTTCGGTACCACCTTTTTATTATAATGTCGCGCAACGCGCTCCTTATCCTTTGTTATCTTTTGTAAAGCAGACATCCTAGATTGAACCAAGTCCTCTGACTCATCGACCATAAGATTATAATAGTCATCGGCTGTCAATTCATCTTGTAAATCAATCCTCCTTGAGCCGATGACATGCTCCCATGGCAAAACTGCTTCATGCCCATAGACTAACTTATATGGAGGAACTTGAATTGATCCATGACAAGCCATCCGATAAGCCCATAACGCCTCAGCCAATCGGTTATGCCACTGCCTTGGAAAATCGGCAATCTTTCTCTTAATCAACTTAATCAAGCTTTTGTTAGATGCTTCTGCCTGTCCATTAGCTTGCGCATAATATGGTGAAGAATTTAACAATCTGATTCCCATGCTCTCCATAGATTGAACAAACTCATCTGACACAAAAATAGACCCTTGATCAGTCGTAATTGTTTGTGGAAGACCAAATCGGTATATAATATGCTCTTTAACGAACTGAATTGCATCTCCAGAATCAACTTTCTTCAATGGAACTGCTTCCACCCACTTTGTAAAATAATCGGTTGCTACCAATATATACTTATGTCCCTTACTCGACGGTGGATTGATCTGGCCGATCATATCAATTCCCCAGCCTCTGAACGGCCACGGCTTGATTATTGGATTCATAGCCGATGCTGGTGCTCTCTGAATAGATCCAAATTGCTGACAATCGCGACATCCCTTGTAATATCTGAAGCAATCCCCCAACATTGTCGGCCAAAAATACCCAACTCTCCGAAGTAACCACTTCATTTTATGAGCCGATTGATGAGTACCACAAATACCTTCATGTACTTCTCCCATCACAACCTTGGCTTGATCAGCACTTAGACATTTCAGCAACACCCCATCAATCGTCCGATAATATAATTCACCATCTAACAAGACATATCTCAAAGCCTTATACCTCAACTTCCTTGAAACCGATTGAGAAGGATTCTTTAAGTAATGAAACACATCATACCTCCAATCATCGGCTGCAATCGTAGCAATCCCCATCTCAACATCTGTCGTCATCGGCTTGTATCCCGATGCCCCCTGAGCCAAAGCATTAGCCTCTAAATTCTGCTCCCGAGGAACATACCTCAACGTTACCAGCCGAAACTCATCTATTAATGCCCGACACTTTTCATAATAAGCCATCAATACATCGTTCTTGCATTCATATTCTCCAGCCAGTTGACTAATCACCAACAATGAATCACCCATGACTTCAACAGCATCGGCTTCAAATTCCTTCAAAAGTTGCAAACCTTTGAGAACTGCCTCATACTCAGCTTGATTATTTGTAGCATATGGCTTGATGGTAAAAGCAAATTCAAAACTTGCCCCTCTTGGTGATATAATAACCAAACCGATGCCGCAACCATGAGTACAAACCGATCCATCAAAAAATAATGTCCAAGGCGCAATATCCACTGAGCCGATCGAATCATCGCGATGCTCCACAATAAAATCGGCTATAGCTTGCCCCTTAATAGCTTTAGGTGACTCATACCTGAGATCAAATTCTGTTAAGGCATAAATCCACTTTCCAACCCTTCCTTTCAACACTGGAGCCGATAGCATATATTTAACCACATCGGCCTTACAAACGATAGTACATTCATTGGATAACAAATAATGCCTCAACTTCGTACATGAAAAATATAAGCATAAGCACAACTTCTCCACTGAAGAATACCTGGTCTCTGCATCCAAAAGTCTTCTGCTCAAATAAAAGATTACCCTCTCTTTACCTTCGAACTCCTGGATTAGGATCGAGCCGATTGACTTCTCATCGGCTGACAAGTATAATCTGAAAGGCACCCCTTTCTGTGGAGAAACCAAAACTGGAGGAGAACTTAAATATTTCTTAATATTATCCAAAGCCTTCTGTTGCTCTGCCCCCCATGTAAACTCCTGATCGGCTTTAAGTCTGAGTAAAGGTGTGAAAGGCTCTAATCTCCCAGACAAATTAGAAATAAACCTTCTGATAAAATTTATCTTGCCGATCAAAGATTGCAACTGTTTCTTGTCTTCTGGAGGCTGGATTTTCTGTATTGCGCTAATACTCCTTTGCGGTACCTCAATACCCCTCTCATGCACAAGAAAACCTAAAAATTGCCCAGCCGATACACCAAAAGCACACTTAGTGGGATTCATCTTTAAGCCATATTTCCTTGTTCTCTCAAATACTTTCCTTAGATCGGCTATATGATCAACAACCTCCTTAGATTTCACCACCACATCATCAATATAGATTTCAACCAATAAACCGATCAGATCATGAAAGATATAATTCATGGCTCTTTGATATGTAGCTCCAGCACTCTTCAACCCAAAAGTCATGACAACCCACTCATATAAACCGATTGCACCAGGACACCTAAAAGCAGTCTTGTGAATGTCTTCCTCCGCCATCAAAATCTGATTATATCCAGCATTGCCATCCATAAAACTTATAATCTTATGTCCCGAAGCAGCATCTACCAATTGATCGGCAATCGGCATTGGGTATTCATCCTTAGGAGTAGCCTTGTTCAAATCCCTGAAGTCGATGCAAACCCTAAGCTTGCCATTTTTCTTAATTACCGGAACTATATTAGAAACCCACTCAGCATATCGGCATGGACGAATAAAACCAGCATCATATAAACGAGTAATTTCAGCTTTAATCGCATCATACATATCAGCTTTACATCGTCTAGGTGGCTGTTTATATGGCCGATATCCCGGCTTGATAGGAAGCCGATGTTCAACAATCGATCGGCTGAGTCCTGGCATCTCAGAATACTCCCAAGCAAAACAATCGCTATATTCTTTTAAAAGCTCTATTAACTTAATCTTGAAGTCAGATAATAAATTTTTACTGATGAATGTCGGCCTAGACCTATCTCCTGACCCAATATCAACTTCTTCTAACTCGTCAGCCGACATAAAACCCTGACCTAACTTGCCATCGAGATCATCTACAGCATCTTCAGTATAAAAATTGGGACCCTCCACAGCACCCTCAAAGCAACAATTGGGGTTCTCCATCTCCGATCGGCTGTATATCACAATCAGACACTTTTAGATAATCCCCTTGCCAGATTTTTCCTGATAAACAATCAACTCCATCCATCTCCCAAACAGATAAATCGGCATTAGCAACGTGTACTGACCTGTCGGCTGGAACAACCTCTATCTTGTCACCTTGCCATTGGATTAAGCTTTGATGCATGGTTGAAGGAATACAACAATTAGCATGAATCCAATCCCTTCCAAGCAGTAAGCTATATGAACCTTTCCCATCAATGACAAAGAATGTAGTAGGAACCGTTTTGCTGCCGATTGTCAATTCTACATTAAGAACTCCCTTGGCCTCTGAAGGATTGCCACCAAAATCTTTAAGAACCATATTAGTCTTGATGAGGTCCTCCGAATTCCTTCCCAATTTCTTAAACGTCGCATACGGCATTAGATTCACTGCAGCCCCACCATCAACTAACATTTTGGACATCGGCTTGCCATTAACAAATCCTTTGACATACAATGGCTTAAGGTGCCGATTCTCTGTTCCTTCGGGTTTCTCGAAAACAGCCTGTTCCGGTGACAATACCCATCTGGCACAAGATTCTTCCATGATGTCCGCATTGTCTTGATTAACCCCAAACTCTGCGGGTAGCACAAATACCATGTTGACCGACGAAGAAGCAATGGCTTTTCCTTTAACTATCCTTCTTGCCTCATCGGTTTTACTCTCATCGGCTGGTATTATTCTGTTCTTAACACGCCATTCCTGTTTTGTTTTTGCTCTCTTCAGCCGATGATCGATCTCTTGTTCAACTTCCTGAAATTGTTCCCTGCTCCTCATCCTCTGAACCCTTCTCTTCTGACTTTTGGAAAAAATCCCAGAAGGACACCATTGAGCTCTTGAAGTATCTTCAGCATCCTCCTCCTGGAAATAATCTTGATGAATTGGGCCCAACCTCTGATGAACAGGCAACTTCCTTTGCATCAGCCGATCTTCTTTAAGACGAAATCGGCTAAAATTCTCATTATAATTTGTATCGGCATTAGAACAACCTGGGCAATCTTCTATCGATGGTAACCTCATGCCTTTGTTCCAACAAAATATGAAAAATTCGCAGTTCCAATGTGAATCAAAGCCATCATCATCCTCATAATATTGGCTCTCTTGCCGATCATATCTCTTTTGATATTTATTGATCATGCTTGTAGAGTCAAACTTATTGAACCGATTATCCCTTCTGTCGGCTGTCCTACCACTTGCATGAACCATGTTGATAGGAAAAGGATTACCATCAATCTTCATCGGCTTCTTGGAGTCATCAAATTTTATCCTGCCTTGTTCAATGGCCACCTGGATCTGTTGCCGAAAAACTTTGCATTCATTAGTACTATGAGACCCTGTGTTGTGCCACTTGCAGTATTTCCTCCTCCCTAATTCCTCAGCCGATGGAATCACATGACCAGCAGGCAGCTGAATTTGTTTCTCCCGAAGCAAAAGATCAAAAATTTTATCAGCCTTATTGACATCAAAATCATATTTTTCCTCTTTCCCAGAGCTCTTGACCCATTGGCATGGAATCACCTTCTTGTTTCTTGCCCACTCGGCTGCTGCTACTTCGGGAACCTCCTCTTCCTCAGAATCGGAAACATAAGAGTTAATGAAGTTCACCTTCTTGAATGCTCTATTGGCCTCTTGAAATCTTTGTTCGTGCGCTGTTATCTTTTGGGCCAAATGAGCCAAACTATCAAAGTCTTGAGCCGAAAACCTCTCTTTGATTGGGGTTAACAAACCTTGGAAGGCTAAATCGGCTAATTGAGAATCTGTCAATGTCAGGCTGTAACATCTGTTTCTGACTTCCCTGAATCTCTGGATATAATCTTGGACAGACTCTTCTCGTTTCTGCCTAATGCTTGTCAAATCAGACAATTTCATCTCATGCACCCCACTGTAGAAATATTTGTGAAATTGTTTTTCCAGATCGGCCCAACTGTGAATAGAATTGTAAGGTAAAGATGAAAACCACGTGAAAGCCGATCCAGACAGAGATAAAGGAAATAGCCTGACTCTTAACGCGTCCGTAGCCGATGCTTCACCACACTGAGCTAAAAATCGGCTAACATGCTCATAAGTTGATACATTATCTTGTCCTGAGAACTTTGAAAAATCTGGAACCTTGTATCGGCTTGGTAACGGCACCCTCTCAAAATACTCTGGATATGGATGCCGATACAGGTTGTCACCATCCCTTGGCTTTAATCCGAACTGTTCTCTCATTACATCAGCTATCATATCGGCCCAAGGTTTCTGCCGAGTCCCATCTTGATGCTGTGGCTGTATCGGCTCATCTTGATAATACTGCGGTTGTTGATATGGCTGAGGAGACGTTCTCTGCCGATACTGCACCTGTGGTGAATGAGGTTGAAATTGATAATTAAGATTACCACCTGTGCGGGACTGAGAAATTCGCGGAGCACTGAAATCTTGTTGATTAGAAATATATTGAGTGTTGGCAGGCTGTTGCTGGAAAGTTGGCACTTGCTGTCTTGCCGGTGTATGCATGATCGGCTGAACAACTGGCGGATTGGAATTGAACATAGTTGCAACTTGCTCAGCTGATATCTGTGGTATGTTATGCCCTACATGCTGAGGTTGTTGTCGAACCAGTACATGAGGACTGAACTCTACATGCTTCTGTACCGATGTTGGGATCTCCTGTTGACCTGTAGCCGATGTTGACGCCATCGGCTGTCCTGGGGCTACATTGGCAGGCTTTGGCTGACTGGTCATAAGCGGCCTGTATTGCGGGAAGACCCCATCTGGTAAGAATATTGGTCCTTTGGCTTGATGTTCAGCGATAGTACCGTCAACCACAGACTTGACAATATTTGTTAAAGTATTGACCAGCACTCCTGACTGGTTGATCAAAGCATGATACACAGCGTAGTCAATCCGATCTTGCAAATTCACGGGATCTTCTGGAGATTCCTCTTGCTTGACTCCTTTCTCCTTCCCAGAACTTGATTCTGGTTCTTCGCTGTTGGGCAAAGTCACCTTGTATCTCTGAACCACCGTTCCTGCTCTAGTCTGGACAAAGGAATGCAAGTACTGGTTTTGGAGCTTGTTCATTATATCTTCCAGCTCTGCCTTTTGCTCCGACGTCAACTTATCCACTGTCATTGGAATGATATTTTCTGGGTCAACGTCAGTTTTCTTGGAGTCTACCATGATGAAAATTCTTCGTGTCCCACCGGGCGTGCCAAAGGCGTGTTGATGCAAAAAACACACACTGGCCTGGGAGATCTGCTTAACTCCAGTGCAGGTCCAAAGCTTGGTGAGATGCAGGCGTGCCAATTGGTTTGATCCTGCAACCAATAAGAAACAAAGAAAGTGCAATTAAATCCACCAATGATAGCCGATCGGCTGGTTTACCGATGACATATCATTGAGCATTGAGCCGATGCAAGATGCATTAAATCGGCTATAACAGATAAAGCAAGATAAAGCTAAATCTACTCAATCGGCTGTAGATATCAACAAGATATAATCTAAGTCTCAAAACATATTTAAACTAAGTGATTGGGATAGATCGGACAGGGCGCCGAGACAGTATAAATCACTTATGCCTAAATATATCATGAAGCGTAGATTACACAAGCTCACAGCATAGCCGATTAAGCAAATCTAACGTGTATCGGCTAGTACTCCGATACCACTTTATACAGAGATATTACCATGAACAAAATATATTAAACAAACCGTCAAACTAGTGTTAAGATGATCCTAACCAGATTTGACAACAAGCTCAATATATTTTATTAAGTTAATATCTCGATATAAAGGGCAGATTTAATATGCCAAGATAACAAGACAATTAAACCAGGTAAGGTCGGCTGAAACCCCGACGCTATCTCTATTAGCAATCATAGACAGGCTAGGGACTATGGTTCTAAACATGATCTGGTAGGTCAAACCTAACTGATGCAGCACCAAATATGTAAAGAAACACAATGCCTAAATGATCAAGTCGATGAAAACCTTTTCAAGATGGTAGATATATTGTATAATCTAAACCAGCATCAATATATAACTCTATCGGCTAGTTCTCTGTAGAACAGTGATTAACCAAATCTGAGTTATATGCTGATATCAATCTAGATTATACAGTATATATGATAACTCGACGGTTCACGCAACCAGGATTAGAGTGTCATAAAGATGGAAGCACTAATCCCGAGACCGCAAGCCGCCATAACAAGTTTTACCTCTTGCTGGAGATCGAAACCGATGCAGCCCAACTCGAAAGCAAGAACTCGTCGAAGAAACGATGAAAAAGTAAAGGTGGCGATGCGCCGAAGTTGTTGTATTGTCTGTTGATAGATTCTTACACAAACCTGGGTTCAATTTATACCCAGAATTACACAATCTGTCCTTGTCGGACACGACTCTTACTTCTATTACAACTCATACTAAGGATAATTCCCTAATACAAACTCTAATCGACAATATCTATTAGGAAACTAACATTATATCCTAATTAACAGATACAATTCCCTTTTTCGGACCCAATCCGTATGTGGGAATCCTCATGAAGCTCACCAACCGAACCCGACAAAGACTCTGTTATCCTCTCGTCGGAATCGGCTACATCGGCTATCCTTGTCCGACTCTGTCTCAGCCGATGGTCACAATAGCCGATTCGGTCACCAGTCAATATACACCGTAGCCGATCCGGTCACCAGCCGATTCTTGCTCTGTTTTGGTAACCGCCAGCTTCCTCCAAATCCGCTTCGATTTTATCCTCAGATCTGATATTTGATTTACCAAATTTGGTCGTTAACAAGATTGTAGAATCAAATGTGTTTGATTATTATTTTATGTGATGAAACATTGGTGGCTTGCGACATTTTATGTCTGTAATATTGGTTTATTGAGATGGTATTTCATGTGATTATATATGATTGATTTTGTGATGAGTTGTGCGGATTTGACCTGGCGGTCAGACCGACCAGGCACGGCCGGTCAGACCGAAGTTATGCGTGCGGTCAGACCGGCTGGCCTGCGGTCTGACCGGGAGGTTTCCTGTTCGCTTTCGGTTTCGGTTTATCTTTTCGGTTACGGATTGTTTCTTCATGGATTTGATTTCTAGATGGTTTCTATGCGTATGGTTACTGTTGTTATACTAATGTGAGTCAAGTTTGGACGAACTTGTGCTCGGAATATGGTTTCTTTATCGTATGTGTGTAGGTATTGCTTAAGGCCTCGGGATAGTGTTGCCGGTGATGGATCAGAGTCGACTTGGGAGAAGTGGACATCCAGGGATCAAGAGATCACACGAGATACTAAAAGGGTAGAGGATAATGCACGTGGAAGATAGAGAATTCATATGGTATGTGATAGGAATCGTGTACGTATGGAAAGAGGAGTTGAATTTGGAAGGCAATCCGAATTCGGGAAGATGGATGGAGATAAGGAAAGAGATGAGTTTGAAGCCTGCAAGAGAGGGTTTCCCACGTGGTTGGGAGTCCTAATTCGTGAGAGATTCGTGGGTTTTGTACAGCCTACTTCACGTATAAATAGAGAAGGAGGGTGTGTCTCCTAGATGAATTGATTGTGTGGTTCATAAGTTGAGAGAATAGCTAGGGTTTCGAGTAAGGTCGAGATTTTGATGAGGAGTGCTGTTGTTGCACTTTGTAAACACTTTTAGATGCAATAAAGTCGAGAGTAACAATTTATATCTTTGAGTTTGTCATCTACCGGTGTTTTCTGGGTCCCGACGGTCTGACCGAAGGAGTTCGTGCGGTCTGACTGGCGGGAGTGTGGCGGCGGTCTAATCGGAGGCAAGGCGGCGGTCTGACCGGCCAGGAGGGGCGGTCTGACCGACGGATATACGGCGGTGTGACCGGTAGTATTTCGACAGCGGTAGTACGATCTTGTTCTTGAGATTGATTTTGTTTTTCTAGATTGGTTTCGTTGGATTCTAGAGGTAATTTGTGATTTGGTTAAAGTTTTGGTTTTCCCTACCATTCACCCCCCCCCCTCTGGTAGGTTTGATTACTCTGTTTCGATCCTACAAGCCTATCCTATGAGTTCTACAACCCCACGGTAGCTGCGAGGCAATGTGGGCTTGGTCAACTTCCTATCGGCCTACACTTCCATCGGCTCCTAGAGAGCAGGGGTACTGTCCCATCGGCCCTGGCCATGAGCAAGGTTCTAGAAACCAGGGTACCAAATCTAGGGGATTGTGACTGATTATGGCTGAGTCCCTTCATTCACCTCACCTTCTAGTCATGGTGGCAAGAATGGACTTCCCATCTCTTTCATCAATCGGCCAGGTTCTACTTGACGGAAGTCATTGATAACATCAGTCCTCAGGTCCCTGATGCCCCAACACCATCAGTCAGCAACAGTGGGCAAAAGATATCTTATGCTCTGGTATTGGCTCCATCAGGCAAGTCTGTCATGGAATCAACTATCGGCCTCACCACTCCGAAGGTATCATCATTGCTCCAAGGGCCGATAGCCAAAGAAACTCCCAAGAGGAAAGCGCCAGTAAAAGAAAAAATTCACAAAACTGGCAAGAAACCTAGGACTGATGATCAGGCCGATCTGGACGAGCTAGACCTTTCCATGGAAGAATTCCTCGATGACCAAGTTATGGAGGAAGAGGTTGATGCAGCAGCCGCCAATCTGCCTGAAGAACAGGATCCATCGGCCAAGATTGCTAAAGAGCCATCGGCCAAGTCTACGAAGAACTCATCGGCCGCAACCCCAAAGATTCCACCGACCGATGACCAAGCCGATGTCGCTCAACCAAGGAGAACCAGACATGCAGTCCGCAAGGTTAATACAATCCCTTTCCCTAATTTGTGCAACCTCCTCCTACTGGTTTGCTATAACTTGATTTACTTCCCAGGTCGTCGCATCGTCTTTACTCAAAGAGAGGACCCAATCGACCCCTTTGCCAAGAACTAAAAAGGCAACCTTGCAAAGGCGTGAGCAAATCAAGGCCCGATTGAGGACACCATCTCCTTCTCCACCATCCTCTCCAATCGCTTCGGTAAGAGTTAATCTTCATATTATTCCTTTGGTAACATAGATCTGATCACCATTTTCCTGCCTCTCTTCAGCCACAGGCACCATCACCTACCCCGCATCGGCTAGCTCCCTCACCCAGCGGCTCAGGACAACAAAAGACAGCCGATACAAGCGCAGCCGATGCTCCATCACAGGTAAACCAGATTACTTCAAATCCCTTGCCGATTTTTACTTGACTGGGTTAACCATGCCCTATCTTGATGTTTATAGAACTTAGCCGATATGTTTTCCTTTGATATCGACCAATTTCTCGACGATGAGGACAAAGAGACACCCAGCACAGCGAAGGCGTCGATTTCTGAAGAGTTGAAGAACCGGCTGTCCGATATTGCCAATCGGCTAGAGGCATCGCTAGAGTCGTTGGTGGAGAACAGTAATCCCGTCAGGAGCAGGGTCTAGGAAATCCAAGACCAACTACCTGAAGACCTGATGGAGATCCTGACACCAGCCATCTTCTTGGAACAGTACCACTTCAAGCTTCTTAAGGCTAAAGAGAGAATCGCGGAAAGGCGGGAATGTGAAGGCTTAGAATCGGCCTTGACTGCCAGCAAAGCTCAAGTCAATTCTGATAGTCAATTCTGATAAAACTAGGTTGGATGAGCTGGCTGTTGAGCCGATCGTGTTAAACAATAGACTTGAAGAACTCCGCCGCCTCGAAGGAGACTTAGTATTGAAGCTAGAAGCCACTCGCAAGGAGATCCAAGAAGTTAAAGCCAGAATAGCTGTTTCACCGAAGGCCATAGAAGACCAAACAGCGAAGCTGAAGGCATCGGCCAAATACCTTGCAACCCTGAGCAAATCCTTGAAGCCAATTCCAGGGTCAACGGCCGATGACGCCCAAGCAATAGAGGACATTGATCCAATCCGCCGTAAGGCCATTGCAGCTATTGAAAAATTTATAGGCTGATGTAATACATTTTTATGTCCTTCTCGTAAAAAGATAACCTCCTGTTTTGATTGATATAAACCTCATTGGCCAATCAACCGAATCTGATCTGAACAAGACTGAAAATTTTTGAAGTCCATAAAATTTCGATCTAGTAAACTTGAAGGATCTTGAAAGATTTCCTGCGATAAAGATTTCCTGCGATTTCCTGCTTGTATATATATATGCCCCCCAAATTTTGGAAGATGAGGGCTCATGTTGTAAAATTTGAACTAAGGGCGATAATGCATATCGACCATCTAAAGACGATGTGTACCACATCGGCTACTATCATAAATCGGCTGGCAAGCCGATCATGAATCGATCCAGACACTGGGATAGTATTTCTTTAAGTATTTGCCATTAAGAGCTCTACCATAAACTTTTTCATCTAATCCCTTTAATAGATAAGCATTGCGAGGAACACATTGTTGAATCTGAAAAGGACCTTCCCAATTAGGTGACCACTTGCCGAATTTATTATCTCTGGAACCAATCGGCAGTATCAATTTCCAAACAAGATCCCCTTCCTCAAATGACTTGCCAACAACCTTTTTGTTATAATGTCGGGCAACTCGATCTTTATCTCGCTTTATTTTTTCTAAGGCCCGCAATCGGACGTGTGCCAAATCATCTAACTCATCAACCATAAGATTGTGGTACTCATCGGCTGTCAAGTCGTCTTGCAAAGCAATCCTTCTTGAGCCGATGTTAGTCTCCCATGGCAGTACAGCTTCATGTCCATAAACCAACTGATACGGCGGCACTTGAATTGCACCATGACAAGCCATCCGATACGCCCAAAGGGAATCGGCCAGCGTGGTATGCCACCGCCTCGGCTGTTCATCGATTTTTCTCTTGATCAACTTGATTAAAGTCTTATTAGAAGCTTCTGCCTACCCATTAGCTTGTGCATAATATGGAGAAGAATTTAGCAGCTTGATGCCCATGCTGTCGGCAAACTGAACAAACTCATCGGACACGAAAATTGATCCCTGATCTGTAGTCAATGTTTGTGGTAATCCAAACCGATATATAATATGCTCTTTGACAAACTGAATTGCATCCTTGGAATCAACCTTCTTAAGAGGGATGGCCTCAACCCACTTGGTGAAGTAGTCTGTAGCCACTAAGATATATTTGTGTCCTTTACTTGATGGTGGATTGATTTGTCCGATCATGTCTATACCCCATCCTCGAAACGGCCACGGCTTTATGATTGGATGCATAGCCGATGCCGGTGCTCTCTGAACTGCTCCAAACTTTTGGCAATCTTGACATCCTTTGTAATATTTGAAACAATCCTCAAGCATTGTCAGCCAAAAATATCCAATGCGCTTCAAAAGCCATCTCATTTTATGGGCCGATTGATGGGTTCCACAAATCCCTTCATGTACCTCGCTCATAACAACTTTGGCCTCTTCTAGACCTAGGCACTTAAGCAAGACACCATCAATCGTCCGATAGTATAGGTCATCATCTAACAAGACATAATGTAAGACTTTGTATTTCATCTTTCGTGACGCAGATTGGGAATGGTTTCTCAAATAATCAATGATAGCAAACCTCCAATCATCGGCATCCATGACAGCAATCTGAATTTCAACATCTTTTGCCATCGGCCGGTATCCTGATGCTCCTTGAGCTAGATCATTGGCCTCAAAATTTTGCTTCCTGGGTATATGCCTCATTGTCACCATCTTGAAAGCCTACAGCAACTCCTTGCACTCTTCATTATAAACCCTGAGAATGTCGTTCCTGCATTCATACTCCCCAGAAAGTTGATTGATGACTAACTGTGAATCGCCAATAATTTCCAAGGAATCGGCCTCGACTTCTTGTAATAATTGCAAGCCCTTGAGAACAGCTTCGTATTCTGCTTGGTTGTTGGTGTAATAAGGCTTGATAGTAAATGTAAACTCGAAGCTTGCCCCCCGAGGGGATATGATAACCAGGCCGATACCGCATCCATGTCTGCAAATGGATCCATCAAAATATAGTGTCCATGGCACAATGTCTGAATGTGCAATTGAATCATCTCTGTGTTGAACAATGAAATCGGCCAGGGCTTGTCCTTTGATTGCTTTGGCCGATTCATATCTGAGGTCATACTCTGTTAAGGCAAAAATCCACTTCCCAATTCTCCCTTTTAAAACAGGGGCCGATAGCATGTATTTCATCACATCGGCCTTGCTTACCACAATGTACTCATTGGAAAGTAAGTAATGCCTTAATTTAGTACATGAAAAATATAAGCATAGACATAATTTCTCCACTGGCGTGTACCTTGTTTCAGCATCCAACAACCTCCTACTGAGGTAGAAAATAGCTCTTTCTTTGCCATCAATGTCTTGAACTAAAACTGAGCCGATGGACTTCTCATCGGCCGAAAAGTACAGCCTGAATGGAACCCCTTTCTGCGGAGGGATTAGAAATGGGGGGGAACCTAAATACTCTTTGATATCGTCTAGCGCTTTATGTTGCTTATCACCCCATACGAACTCTTGGTCGTCCTTTATCTTTAACAATGGAGTGAACGGCTCTATCCTGCCTGACAGGTTTAATATAAAACGCCGGACAAAGTTGATCTTGCCGAGCAGAGATTGTAACTTGGTCTTGTTGGTTGGAGGCTTGATATTTTTTATAGCATCAATGTTCTTCTGTGTAATCTCAATTCCTCTTTCATGGACCAAGAAATCTAGAAACTGACCGGCCGATACGCCAAAGGCACATTTGTTAGGGTTCATCTTTAAACCATATTTCCTCGCTCTTTCTAGTACCTTGCGTAAATCGGCCAAGTGCATATCGTACTCTTTAGACTTCACGACGACATCATTGATGTAAACCTCAATCAATGAGCCAATAAGATCATAAAAAATATAATTCATAGCTCTCTGATAGGTAGCTCTAGCATTTTTCATACCGAAAGTCATAACAACCCACTCGTATAGGCCGATTGCCCCCAGACATTTGAAGGCTGTCTTGTGGATGTCTTCTTCGGCCATAAAAATCTGGTTGTAGCCTGCGTTCCCATCCATAAAGCTGATGATCTTGTGTCCAGATGCGGCATCAACCAGCAAATCGGCCAACGGCATAGGATACTCATCTTTTGGTGTCGCTTTGTTTAGGTCTCTGAAGTCGATACACACCCTAAGCTTGCCGTTTTTCTTCAACACTGGAACTATATTAGAAACCCACTCCGCGTACCGGCAGGGTCTGATAAAATTGGCGTCATAAAGCCTAGTGATCTCTGCTTTGATAGCTTCGTGCATATCGGCCTTAAACCTCCTAGGAGCTTGTTTAAACGGCTGATAGCCTGGTTTGATAGGTAACCGATGTTCTACGATCGATCGGCTTAACCCGGGCATCTCATGATATTCCCATGCAAAACAGTCTATGAATTCTTTCAAAAGATTTATCAAATTATTCTTATATTCCCTTGACAGGTTAGCACTTATATATGTCGGCCTAGGTCTATCACCTGATCCTATATCAACCTCTTCGAGTTGATCGGCCGACGTAAAACCTTGTCCCAATTTTCCATCTAACTCATCCACCGCATCATCTGTGTAGGGACCAGCTTGCTCATCTTGGGCAGTGGATGGCACATCATCGTTAAAGCAATTGCTTGTCTTGGTCTTCTATCGTCTCGATGTCGCAATCAGTTACTTTGAGGAAATCAGCCTCCCAAACTCATCCGGACAGGCAATCGATTCCCTCCATCTCCCAAACTACGAGATCGGCATTGGCCACGTGGATTAACCGATCGGCCTGCACGATCTCACTTGGTCCCCTTGCCATTGTATAAGGCACTGATGCATTGTTGATGGGACGCAACAATTTGCGTGGATCCAATCTCGTCCCAACAACAGGCTGTAGGAACCCTTTCCATCAAAGACAAAAAAGGTGGTAGGTATCGTCTTGTTGCCCACGGTGACTCCACGTTTAGCACCCCCTTCGCCTCGGATGCGTTGCCACCAAAGTCTTTTAGCACCATGTTGGTCTTGATGAGGTCTACAGGTATTTTTCCAATCTTCCTAAAGGTTGTATACGGCATTAAGTTTAGTGCCACGCCGCCATCGACCAGCATCTTCATCATCGGCCTCCCATTGACGAATCCCTTGATGTATAACGGCCAGAGGTTCCTGTAGCTGGTGTCGGCCGGCTTGTCAAACACGGCTTGATCTGGTGACAACTGTAGCTTAGCCGAGAACTGCTCATCGTCGGCTACCGCTTCATCGGCTGTCTGTATGTTGTATTCTGCTGGCAATATGAAAACCATATTAACAAAAGCCAATGCTATGCCTTTACCTTTTGCAGACGCAAGAGCTTGAGTTGATTTGGAGGTGCCCTCATCGGCCTTGACCACTGCAGATTTTATCCTCTACTCTTTCTTGGTCTTGGCGGGCCGATGGGCTATTGTCGCCTGCCGCTCTTGGATCTGCTCCTTCCTCCTCAATCTCTGAACCTACCGTTTTTGTGTCTTGCTAAACACGTGGCTTGGGCGCCATTGAGGGTTCTGGATTTGCTCGTCGTCCTCAGTCTGACGATCATGGTGCATCGGCCCCAGCCTTTCATGTACAGGCTTTCTCTGCTTGTTCGGCCGATGAACTTGTTTGCTCGACCTGCCCTGGTGGGAGTCTTCTACATCATTACATGCAGGGCACTCTTGGATTGATGGCAACCTTATCCCTTCGTTCTAGCAGAACCGAAAAAACTCGCACTCGCAATGAGGGTCGTAAGAGTTGTCTTGATCGGTGTAGTCTTGTGCTTGTTCTTCCCGCCTTCGCTGCTATTTTCTAATCAGGCCTTCTAAGGTCTGATGAGGTCGCTTGCCAGTCCGATGGCCATTGCCATCGGCCCCGTCCGCCCGCACCATGTTGACTGGGAACGGGTGTCCTTCTATCTTCATCGGCCGCTTGGCTTCATCAATCTTGATCCTGTCTTGCTCGATGGCCGATTGAATCTGTTGTCGGAAGATCTTGCATTCATTGGTGTGATGGGAATATGTGTTGTGCCACTTGCAATATCTTCTCTTCTTGATTTCCTCAACCGATGGCAGTATATGACCTACTGGCAGCTGAATCTGCTTTTCTTGCAGGAGTAGATCAAATATCTTATCGGCCTTGTTGATGTCGAAGTTGTACTTATCTTCTTTGTCGCCCTTCTTGGCCCACTAGCATGTTGTCGGCTTCTTCATCCGGGCCCACTCGGCTAGATCGACATCGGCATCTTCTTCATCGTCTTCATCGGAGGCGTACTGATAGATTGTATTGATCTTCTTTACGAACTTCTTCGCCTCCTGGAATCTTTGTTCATGGGCCGATACTCGTTGTGCTAGTTGAGCTAGGCTGTCGAATTCTTGAGATGAGAACCTTTCTCGTATCGGCCCCAGTAGTCCTTGGAATGCCAAATCGGCCAGTTGAGAATCGGTCAGACTAAGGCTGTAGCACCTATTCCTTATGTCCCTGAATCGTTGGATGTATTCTGGGACCGATTCATCAACCCGTTGCCTGATGGCAGTGAGATCAGACAGTTTCATCTCTTGTATGCCGTTGTAAAAGTATATGTGAAACTATTTCTCTAGATCTATCCATCCTCTGATGGAATTGCAGGGTAAAGAGGAAAACCATGTAAATGCTAAACCTAACAAAGACAGAGGGAAAAATCTCACCCTCAACGCCTCTATGGCCGATGCCTCACCACACTGTGCTAGGAATCAGCTTACGTGCTCGTATGTAGAGACGTTATCTTGCCCCGAAAATTTGGAGAAGTCCAGGATCTTGTATCGGCTCGGCAGTGGCACTCTGTCGAACTCCTCGGGGTACGGGTGCCGATACACTGTAGAACTCTCCTTGGGCTTCAAGCCGAATTGATCTCGTATCACCTCGGCTATCATGTCGGCCTAGTATCCTGCGGGCTGGTGTGGAGGCTCCTGGTAGTAAGACTGCTGCAGGCCCTCCGGCCGATATTGCCTGGGGGAGTACGGCTGGAAGTGATGATTTAAGTTCTGCGCGTCGTACTGCCCTGCAGTGTACTGCTGGTAGCCTTGCGGCGCGTTGTAAGCAGCTGGTTGCGGAGGGTTACTAGGCATGGGGAATTGAGGTTGTCCGGTCGATGGCGGGTTGACTAGAACTTGCTGCATCGGCTCGACCACCGGTTGTTTCCCCTTCGTCCACTGTGCAAATTGCTCCTCCGTGATGTGCTGGGGGCTTCCTCTCGCTTGCCTGGTTAGGACCAGCGGCATGGTTGACACTGGTTGGGCCGATGGAGGTGGGATCAGCGCCGTCGGCTGTGGAGCCATGCTCAGATCGGTCCTCAAGGTCCGATAAGCAGGGAACTTGTTTTCTGGCAAGAAAATCGGCCCTTGAGGCTTGTACTGATGAATAGAACCATCTAGGATTGATTTGACCGTATTGGTCAATGTGTTCACCAGGATCCCTGACTGGCTGACTACCGCAGAATGAACTACGGAGTCGATGCGGCCTTGCAACGTCGGCGCGGCGTTTTCTTCAGTCTTGACAGTGTGGCCGTCAGCTGCCGCTGACGTGCTGGCTCCGTCTCCAGGGCTCGGCATTACCACCTTAGATTTTTGAATGAGGGTGCCTTGCCGAGTCCTAGAGTACGTCTGCAGGTACATATTTTGAAATTGCTCAACCAATTTGTCCATCTCAGCTTTTTGCTCTTCGTTGAGCTGGTCGACGGTCACAGAGATGACATTCTCCTCGAAGATCTCACTCTGCTTCGACATCCTGCAGTGATCTTCTTGTTGTCGCAACGCTTGCGTTCTTGAGGTCCCACCAGGCGTGCCAAAAGCGTGTTGGTGTAGAATTTAGACCCGCCTCGTAACCAAACGGGTTCCATGTTTCCACGGCGGCCTGGGAGATCTGCTTAGCTCCAGTGCAGGTCCAAAGGCTTGCCTAGGTGCGTGTAGGGCGTGCCAGTTGATTTGATCTGCAATCAACAAGATAAACAAGCAAACCATGTTAGTAAACAATGGTCGATCGGCCGATAGGCCGATGTCGCATTGTCATGACCTAGCCGATAGGGCAAAGCTATATCGGCTTACTTGTAACTGTGATAAAGTAAGATCAAAATATAGATCTAATCTCATCGGCCTTCATCAACATGTTAATGCCAATTAGCGGCATCGGCCGATGAGGGATAAAAGAGATAAGTGCACTAGCTAATACTCTAATGCAAACTTGTACGAACCAATCGACTTATATAAATATATCGATCATAGACAAACCCTAAAGAGTAACCCATGATAAACACATTTATATTTGTCAATCTAATAATACAAGTGGCAAATACATATAAAAAACATTATGGTAATTACATGTATTAGATAAGACAGGCTGAAACCCCAGTGTTATCCTTAATTACGATCGAAAACAGGCATTGAGCTAGATCTCAAAACAGGACTCAGGTCGATAGCAAGTCAAAGTGTGAATTGAGATTTAACACAAAGAAAATCAAGTCGTCGATCGCTTTTGGGGATGGTAGATGCATTGAAAGATTCAACTAAGCATAATAATTAAACTACCGTCGGCAACAAACCCTAAAACGAGTAGATTGCTGGCGAAGCATAATTAATACACTTACGAAAATCATCCAAAACATGATAAACGACGATCATATCATCGAGGCTTAATGTGCCTAAAGCGACACATTACCTCTGCTCTGGGGAAGCAAGAACTCGTCGAAATTAACCTCTTGCGAGGGTTGGCGATGCGCCGAAAATAAGTTGAACAGGATTGTGTATTGTATTGTGAGAGAGTTTCTATGTACAAACTACCGGGATATTTATACCCGAGATTAGTACATTGTCCAGATAGGACACGATCTTATCTACAACTTAACAAACAAGTATTTGCGGCAGATTCTAGCCATAGATTAGATCTAAACCTACTTGATTTACAAGATACAATTGCCTAAAACCGAGCCTTATCTCTATTTGGCAACCTCCTTAAAGCTTATCCTGAGCCCAAACCAAGCCCATGCTAACTCTATTAACTTTCTATCTCTGTCGGCCAACAACCATGTTGAATCCGTATCGGCCAATACGCCCTTTCTGCTAATACAACCTCCAGTCCGATACGCTTGCCGAGTCCGATACAAAACTTGGTCCGACTCCAACTTAACCCTTCTTCTCTGCATCGGTTTTCTCTTTCCTCTCCGAGTAGATTACGAAAATCTACCGTTAACAATGAGCCAACGGCCCGAAAGAATCGGCCCACGGCCGATCGACGCGCGAGGGGAGGCCGATGGGCCGAGGCTGATGGGCGCGGCGGAACGTCCCAAGGCAGAGTGGCGTGGCCTGGTCCGGCCTCCCGAGTGACTCGGGGCCGATGGGCCGAACCAAGTGACTCGGGCCGATAGGCCAAGGGGGAGAGGAGGCCGAGTGGCTGAGGGGCCGAGGCGGGGCGCGGCCCATGCGGGCGGCCGGATCGGTGGACCGAGGTCCACCGCGCGGTGCTAGGGCAGGACCCGCCTGTCAGCGGCGAGGTCCACGCGGACCGAGCGCACGGAGGGGAAGAGGCTGTCGGCGCTCACGTGGCACCTACGTGGCTGCCACGGAGGCCAGCGGGAGGAGGGGAAGGCGTCGGCTGGCGCTCGCGTGGCGCCGAAGTGGCTGCCACAGAGGACGCCCGGGCGGAAGGGAGAAGGGGACGGCCAAGACCGACGGCGGCGACGGCGGGGGACTCGGGCGGCGCGACGCGAGCCCGGAGAAGGGAAGGGGGAGCGCCGGAGCGGAGAGGGGAGAGAGGGGAAAAGGGCCATTGGCTCGGATTTGAGAGATGAGGCGCGACGGCGCGTGGCGGCGACGGCAACGGCGACGTGGGGAGAGAGCGGAGGAGAGGGCGGCGGCCACGGTGGCGCCCAGAGGGGGCTCTACATGGCTAGCTAGCGGCCTAGATCGCGGGAGGAAGTGGGAGACGGAGGGGAGAGAGAGGTTACCGCGGCGGGGAGGGTTTCACCGGGGAGGAGGCCGACGGCGCGGGGCGGCGATGCGGCGCGGCTCCGGGCCGAGGGAGAGGAAGAGGGGCGCCGGGGCTCTTCGGCGTCCTCGGCAGCGGCGGTGAGTCCGGAGGACATTACGGTGAACTCATACAAGCCATACCGTGTTGAGAAGGCGGTCTTGGGGATGTCTTCTGGTCTGATTTTAAGTTGGTGATACCCAGATCGCAAGTCGATCTTGGAGAATACTCTGGCTCCTTCTAATTGGTCGAACAAATCGTCAATCCGTGGTAGGGGATACTTATTCTTTATGGTGACCTCATTCAAGGCTCTATAGTCTATCACCATTCTCTCAGAGCCATCTTTCTTCTTTACCAGGAGCACATGGGCTCCCCAAGGGGACGAGCTGGGTCGTACGTAACCCTTGTTCTGAAGTTCTTCGATCTGTTTCTTAATTTCTGCCAGTTCGTTGGCGGCCATTCTGTAAGGTCTCTTGGCAATGGGGGCTGTGCCTGGGGCAAGTTCTATGGAGAACTCGATTTCTCGATCCGGTGGCATTCCGGGTAGTTCTTCTGGGAACACATCGGGATACTCATTGATTATAGGTACCATTTGCAAAGGAGTGGCTTGCAGACTATTTAGTGTTGACCAGTTTCTGGAAAGGAGAGGAGTGAAACGCACTTGTCTTCCTCCGGGTCCTTGCAGAGTGATGGTTCTTTCAGCACAATCTATTTGTCCTTTGTGCTTAGCCAACCAATCCATCCCTAGGATGACATCCAGACCTTGGGAGTCTAGGACTATGGGTTTGGCTGCGAAGCTAACCCCTTCTATCACTAGATCAACCTTGGGGTATAGTTTATCTGCCCTTCTATCCCTTCCAGGGGAATGTTTTACCATAGGTACTTGTAAATTTTGGGTTTTCCAACCATTTCTTTTCACAAAAGCTTGCGATATGAACGAATGAGAAGCTCCTGAATCAAATAGAACGAGTGCGGGTATGGAGTTGATAGAGAACATACCCATCACCACGTCGGGGGCCTCTTGGGCGGTTTCAGCTTGAATGTGGTTCACTCGGCCTCGTCCAAAGTTGCTGGAGGCGCAAGAACCTTGTCCACTTACTTGAGTGACTGGACGGGACTGCGCAGGAGCTGGGGTCCTAGGGAAACTAGCATCGGACCGTCCGGAGTTAGAGTTTCCCTGGTTTCGAGGACACTGTCTAGCGTAATGTCCCATTTGTTTACAAGTGAAGCACTACACATTCGCCATTCCTGAGGGCGAATTGAAGGAGGTGACACTGTTTCCTGCGGTATTGCCACTAGGGGCATGCTGCTGGGGCAACGGAGTTGGGCGAGGCACCGGTGGACGGGGAGTAAAGCCAGGTTGGTGACTGACTTGATGAGCAAGTTGGTGGTACTGCATGGGGTGTCCAACTCGAGGGCGTGGCGCTCCACGGAACGGGTGCGCTTGGTGAGTAGACTTGCGCTTCTTGTATTCCTCAGTTGCCTCATTTCTGGCATCCTCCAGAAGCAAGGCCTTGTTGACCATGTGTTGAAAAGTAGGGAAGTCATGGGCAAGCAACTGGATTCTCAAACCCACTGCGATTCCTTTTAAGAACTTCCTGATCTTTTTCTTATCAGAGTCCACCTCCTCGGGAGCGTACCGAGCCAACTTGTTGAAGCGACTTAGGTACTCATTGACACTTTCTGTACCCTGTTTCAAGCGATTGAATTCTTCCTTCTTCATGTCAATGGTGCTTTCGGGCACATGAGCTGCACGGAAAGCTTCGGCAAACTCTGTCCACTCAATGTTGACTGAGACCGGATGGGCATTACAGTAATTCTCCCACCAGTCGGCTGTAGATCCCCTCAGTTGGTGTGCAGCGAACAGAGTCTTCTCTACCGGGGTGCACTGCACTAGGTTGAGCTTTCTCTCGACATCCTTTAGCCAATCGTCGGCCTCGACAGGCTCGACGGTATGAGAGAATTCCGGTGGATGGGATCTTAGGAAGTCGATCAGCTTAGATCTGTGGTTGTTATTCTTGAAGGGCACTGGGTGCGGAGCCTACAGCTACAAATTCTGCTGGATGCCTGCAATGGCTTGGGCTAAGCCCTGCAAGATCTGAGTCTGAACTGCCATCATATGCTGATAGTCTGCCTGAAGCTGGGGAGGCGGGGGTAAGTCCTGTGCACAATTTGCACGGTCTGTTGTAGGATCTGCCCGAGCTAGAGCATTAACCGGTTCATTTCCTGACTCATTTTTCGATTCTGGTTCTTCCCTGTGGGTTTTGTAACCCAAACGAGCGGGAGCACGAGCCACACGACGGGGACGGCCAGCCATCTAATCTCCCGGAAAGGGGCGGGGTAAGAAAACAGAACAGCACATAAAAAGGGAAGGAGTAAAGTAAACGAGCATGGAAAGCACACACTAGTCATAAAGCTTTTCTCAACGCAGGGTGCGACTCGCGGTAAGGGCAAGGGTAGCAGCTGTCTGCACGGCCAGGAGGGAGCTGCAGGATCAGCCGAAAGGCCGAACCTGCAAGGCGATGACGGTAGTCGTAGGCCAAGCGACGCAGAGCGGTCCAGGAGAGGTCCTAGTGCGCAAGCTGGAGTGTGGGACGGGCCAAGTTGAAGTGGTGAGGGCGAAGGCCAGTGCCATGTGTACCTCCGCGGGGGTAGAGGTACACGGACAGCTCACAGCGGGGAGGGAAGCAGTCCACGGAGTACCCAGCGTACTCGGGACAGGAGAAGCCAAGGAAGCCAGCGATGTCTCTCAGCTGGTCGACGTGGTGACCCTCACCAACGCCGTGGGAACTGTGGGTGGCGTTGACTGCCATCTACAATTTTGAAAAAGAAAGAGAAGTCAGTAACCAGTTTTGTAAACAGAGTAAGAGAAGAAGAAAAGAATCGAGCTTTTCGCAAATAGCTTTTTAGAACTTAGCATCCTTACGGTCATCTAACGTCGGGTTTCGTCCTAAGGCCAAGGCTGCGCTCTGATACCATCTTCTGTCACGCCCCAAAACTAGCCCCGAACGGAGGCCAGATTAAGGCGATCCAAATTAACCTGTATGCCTGTACCAATCCCAGGAAATAGCGCTGGTACAACAGGAAGATAGAATATCACAACAACAGCGGTCTCTTTATTAAGAGTAGAATTACAACCAGGGTTGGAACTGCGGACAGAACCTGAGTTCGCAACAACATTACAAAAAGGCGGAAGCGGAAAAAGGCGAAGACTGACCCTAAGCCACAAGCAAAGCCTTGGGGTAAGGCCGGAACCCTACTACTGTTCGTAGCTTGCTTGATCCTGGAAGAACTCCTCTTCAGTAGGGTCCACTTCTTCGTCTTTGAGAACTGGGGGGTTTAATTATATAGAGCAAGGGTGAGTACGGGAGTACTCAGCAAATCAAGGGAATTAAGTGTTTGATGCAAGCTTCAAAGGAGAGCCAGTTATTTTTCACATTCGATTTTAGTTTAAGAAGTTCTAAAACATCTAAGTGAGTGCTTCTCAACGGCACGGACGAGAAAGCGCGTCTCATCCGGCCAGAGTAGTGAAATTGTATCGATTGATTCTTGTCGGCACGAAAGGCTCCCTGCCAATCGCTCACCGACACCGGCTGCACCAATAGCCACAAGTCAAGCACGTCGGAACGAGAGGCTCCCTGCCAATCGTTCACCGACACCGGCTGCTCCAACAGCCTCAAACCAAGCATAGAAGGGGAAACTCTCACACCAACAGCAGTTCACAGAGTGGTTTACAAAACTACGCTAAGGAATCACCTCACATCCGCCCATGACCGTGGGCATGGCTGTTCGAATAGTTATTAACCTCTGCAGAGGGGGTACACTTTACACACACGACGTTACTAACCCCGAGCCACCCAACCCGTGACTCTCAGCCACGTCTGGCGACCTTGAGGCTTTCATGACAAGGCGTTTCGAAAGCCGACTCAGGGTCATCTTATGCCAACGGCCCGAAAGAATCGGCCCACGGCCGATCGGCGCGCGAGGGGAGGCCGATGGGCTGAGGCCGATAGGCGCGACGGAACGGCCCAAGGCCGAGTGGCGCGGCCTGGTCCGGCCTCCGGAGTGACTCGGGGCCAATGGGTCGGACCGAGCAACTCGGGCCGATGGGCCAAGGGGGAGAGGAGGCCGAGTGGCCGAGGGGCCGAGACGGGGCGCGGCCCACGCGGGCGGCCAGACCGGTAGACCGAGGTCCACCGCGCGGTGCTAGGGCGAGACCCGCCCGTCAGCGGCGCGGTCCACGCGGACCGAGCGCACGGAGGGGAAGAGGCTGTCGGCGCTCACGTGGCGCCTACGTGGCTACCACGGAGGCCGACGAGAGGAGGGGAAGGCGCCAGCTAGCGCTCGCGTCGCGCCGAAGTGGCTGCCACGGAGGCTAGCCGGGCGAAAGGGAGAAGGGGACGGCCGAGACCGACGGCGGGGGACTTGGGCGGCGCAGCGCGAGCCCGGAGAAGGGAAGAGGGAGCGCCGGAGCGGAGAGGGGAGAGAGGGAAAAAGAGCCATCGGCTCGGATTTGAGAGATGAGGCGTGATGGCGGCCGGCGACGGCGCGTGGCGGCGACGGCAACGGCGGCGCGGGAAGAGAGCGGAGGAGAGGGCGGCGGCCACGGCAGCGCCCAGAGGGGACTCTACACTGCTAGCTAGCGGCCTAGGTCGCAGGAGAAAGAGGGAGACGGAGGGGAGAGAGAGGTTACCGCGACAGGGAGGGTTCGTCGGAGGGGAGGCCGACGGCGCGGGGCGGCGATGCGGCGCGGCTCCGGGCCGAGGGAGAGGAAGAGGGGCGCCGGGGCTCTTCAGCGTCCTCGGCAGCGTCGGCGGACGACGAGGGCGGCGGCGGCAGTGTGGGGAGAGGGAAGGAGCTCGGTGGGGGAGGCGGCAATGGCGGCCGAGCGAAGGGGATTTTGAAGGGGGAAAGGAGCAAGTCGGTTTGGGGAAGGGGCGAAGGTCGGTTCGTGGAGAGGGGACGAGACGCGGTGGAGCGCGGGGAGGGGACCGCGCTGGCGCTCTCCATGCTAGCGGCCGAACGGCGGCAGGCGGGTGACGTCGACGGTGGTCGGCAGCCGGGGAAAAAGCAAAAAGGGGGAGAGGGAAAAGGGAAACGGTCCCTTGCCGAAACGGGAAAGGACACGGGGGAGAGGGAAAGGACGCGGCTCTCCTTGGCGGCACGCGCGCAGAGACGGGGTCGGGAGCAGCGGTCGGCGGCGACGGAACGGAGGGGAAGAGAGAGGAGAACGGTGTCACGCCCGGAAATTCACAAGTAATTTCCGAACTAATTTGTGCATACAATCCTCGTCCAGGAATCAGCCGAGGTCAAAGTCAGAAAGAAGCCGCGGAAGTCTGCAAAGAGCCACAAGCCTCCCTTTGTTTCCCCTGTGCATGTCTGCATCGTTGGTGTGGCTTGTTGAGTACGGTGGTTGTACTCAATCTTGCTATTTTTCCCCTTTTTCAGAAGTTTAGTACTTCTGAGTTGAAGATGAAGTTAGAGGATCAAGGCTCAGACCCCAGTTGAGTTTGCCTGTGGAGTGGAGCTGAAGCCCGCTAGGATCGTCTCTTTCCGCTGCTGTTTTCTTTTTGGTGTGAGGACTAAGTGCCTCTGTTGTAAGTATTTATCGCTTTATTTACGTTTGGATCTGTTTATTGATTTGTCGTTTTGTGTACCCTGGTTGATGCCTGGACAGGGACTTAATACACAAAATGGTCTGGGAATTTGGGAAAATTTCCGGGCGTGACAAACGGCGAGGGAGAGAGAAGAGAGCAAGGCCGCGCGGACCGGGCCGGACGGGCACGGCCCAGCAGGAGATGGGCCGAGTGAGCGGCTGGGCCGAGCGGCGGCCCGAGAGGGGAGTAAAAGAGGAGGGGGCAGACCGAGAGGGAAGGAGGGGGAGGACTGGGCTGGGGGCGGCCCGAGGAGGAGGGAGGAAGGGAAGCAGGCCGAGGAGAAAACGGCCCGAGGGAAAAGGGAGGTAATGTAGACTTTTCTGGGAGTTGGATTTTGGAGGGATTAGGGCTCGGATTTGAATTCCGATTTCGCGGTTTTCTCCGAGATTGAGACGTGAGGGGAAACACGAGACCTTGGCACACAACAAGACTCAACCGAAGGGCAAACTTTTCGCAAATAGAGTTTTTAGCAATTAGGTTTTCCCGCTAACGCCGCGACAAAACGGGCGTTATAGCATTATAACTCAGCCATGTATGTCTCTAATCTATGACTGCATAATCCACATTCTGTTTATAACTATTTAGACACCATGTAAAAGGCTAGAATGTGGGGGCTAGAATGTGAACCTACGTGCCATTTTCTGAACCAAAGCATAGTAGTTAATATGGTTTTTAAGGAAAATTTGGCACTTTATTCAATCACATTATCTAGATTAATTACAATCTGCCTCTAAAAAATCTATTAGATTCGGAAGCTATAACCACCTAAAAAAATATTTGTGTGAGCAATAATCCTTCACAAACATATTAACTCATATGGGTTTTGATTTTTTTTCCTTGTATTATAGATCTAATTTAGCTATTGATGTGGGTAATATATGATATAATAATTTATGTTTTAAAATTTATTTGGAGACTAATTGTAAGACTATTTGGATGAGAATGCATGAAAAGATAAAATCTGTTTCATGTGATATTTTTTAAGCAAAATCTATACCTATACTAATTGGGCACTTTCCAGGTGCTACCACGTTAACTAGAAAAATCTGACCATTAATCAGATGGATTGTATCATTACAATCGTCAAATATAAATCAATTGAAACAGAGGGATCTTCGATGCACTAAAAATAATTTACAACGTGATGGTTGATCTCACGTACTTTCTCCTAACGAATGTTCCTTCGTTATGATTGTTGCGTGAGTAAGGGGTGTCCTCATTTGATAAGAGGATGCTCGAGTCAACCGTCATCACAAACAGAGGTTGCCTGTCAAACTGATCATAATCTTCATCAGTCTTATCCTCGACTCCGACGATTTTCCTTTTACCTAGGAGAACCACGTGGCGCTTTGGTTCGTCGAGCCCTTTTCATTTCTTTGGTTTGCTAGACATGTCCTTCACGTAGAAAACTTGCGTTACTGTTGACGCCGAATCCGTACTGCCGATGAGGATCCGGCGTGCGGACACATGAAGGCCTAGGAGATCTGCTTAGCTCCAGTACAGGTCCTAAAATTGATGAAGCGCGGGGCGTGCCAGTCAGTTTGATCCTGCCACTGACAAGATATACAAAATAACAGAATAAAAGGTCTATCGGCCGATAGGCCGATGGCCAAAGATATCAGCTGATAGGCCGATAGGGCAAAAACAGCAGATCGGCCGGTAGGCCGATGGTGCAGTTCCAGCCGATGCCGATCCCAGCCGATGTAGTTAGGGTTTTAATCCATCAGCTGTGTACTGAGCAAACATCTATATAGAAACGATCGGCCGACGATAACATGATAATATAGCAATATAATATAGCATAAACCAATCATATGATAAAATAAATATTGATCTGAAAATTGAAGCACACATCGGTCGAAGGTCCGACGACACAGCATCCAAAAGATATGTAATAAATACTCTATTGTCATCGGCCAGGACCAATCTCCATGTATAAAACTCGTGGGCCGATGCAACGTTAAGATAACTCATTGGCTGAAACCCCGATGAAACCCTTATTGACAATCAACAAGCAGGCTAGAGATTACGGTTCTAATCACGACTTAGTAGATCAAACTAAACTGATGCAGCACTAAGTATGAAAAGAAACGCAAGACCTAGACAATCAAGCCCTTGACTGATTTTCGGGGTGGTGGATACCTTAGCCAATCTAATCTAGCAAGGCGATTTAGTCAATACCGGCGTAAACCCTAAAATGAATCTCAGCCGATACGATGAAATCGAGAAACCGAACCAGATTGACTAAGATATATGCTAGTAGGTGCTTACGTTGCCGAGATCAGAACGTCGAAGCCCTAGCCCCGACAGCGCAGGCAGCCATAACGAGACTTACCCCTCGTGGGAAAGGCATGAACTCGCCGAAGAAGACGAAAATAAAAAGGTGGTGATGCGCCGAAGTTGTATTGATCGTGTGATGATTTTACATGAACCTTGGGCTTACATATTTATACCCATAAGCTAACAAAGATCCTACCAGAATACGACTCAAACTTTCCTACAGATAAAAGAAAACAGATAAAGTCCTTATTGGACACGAAACACACTTTCTTAAAGATAAAAAGGAAACTAACAAATTCTTCCTAATTAACAGATACAAGCCGCATCCTCCTCAAACTCGGTCTTCTCTGGATAAGATTTTCCCAAATCTAACAAGAATCCGACTTCTATTAGTGATTGGTTTAAGAAAACCCCCATCAGCCGATGTAGAATTTTAGGCCGATACTAGTTTCAAGCCGATATGAACCTTGGGCCGATGGGGACTTTGGGGCTTACCAAATTCTGGTGTTAACAGTTACATCATTGGCTAGGACAAATGGTTCATCTGAGTATTAAACCTTGGTAAGGTCAACTATTGTCATCCCACAGTCATCAACCGTTACGCCTCCACCAGTCATCCTAACCCATTGGAATTGAAACAGAGGGACCTTCAGAGGTCCATAGTCGAATTCCCATATTTCTTCGATGGCACCGTAATATGTGCTAGTTGTCCCATCGTATCTCATGGCATCGATACGAATAACGTTGTTCTGATTCGTGCTCTTTTTGTCTTAGGCTCCTTTGTAAAATGTATACCCGTTGATCTCATATCCTTGGAATGTCGAGATTGACCAAGATGGTCCCGTTACCCATGAGATGTTGTCGCAACCATGCGGAGAAAATATCAATGTGATGACGTGTAATCCAGGCATTGGACTTACCGATGTTTTTGAAGCGAACAACCGCTAAGTGCTTCTCAATGTAAGGAGCCACTAACGAAGATTGTTGCAAAATAGTGAAATGTGTTTTACGTAATAAATCATTGTCTATAGTCATTATTGCTTTCCTTCCAAGAATCCCCCTTCCCCGTAGTCTCCCCTCGTGGCTTGACTCAGGGATCTCGATTGGACAAAAGTCTTCAATAAATTCTACGCAGAACTCAATGACCTCCTCTATTCCATACCCCTTGACGATGCTTGCTTCCGGACAAGAACGGTTACGAACGTACTTCTTTAGAATGCCCATGTACCTCTCAAAAGGAAACATGTTGTGTAGGTAAATAGGACTGAGAATACCGATCTTTTTGACAAGGTGACATAGAAAATGCGTCATTATATTGAAGAAGGATGATGGAAGATCATCTCAAAGCTGACAAGACATTGCACCATGTCATTTTGTATGGCTATTAATCTGTCTGGATCGATGATCTTCTGTGAAATTGCGTTTAGAAAAGCACATAGCTTTGTTATTGTTACCCGGACATTATCAGGAAGGATACCCCTTGTTTCTCCTTCGGTTTCGGATGAAGGCCGTCGTGTTGTTTCATATGCTTCAAATCATTACATGCTTCAAGTGTATCTTTCGACTTCCCATATACACCAAAGAAGCCTAGCAGGTTGACGCAAAGGTTCTTAGTTAGGTGCATCACATCGATTGCGTGACGCACGTCTAAGGCTTCCCAATAGGGTAACTCCCAAAAAAGACTTCTTCTTCCACATCACGGCATGACCATCTTCATTTGCTATAGGTTGATTGCCAGATCCCTTTCTAAATACTACTTTCAGATCTTTCACCATAGCAAACACAGTTTTTCCGTTACGATTTTTAGACTTAGTACAGTGGTTTGCCTTCTCTTCAAAATGTTTACCTTTCTTTCATACAAGGTGGCTTGCAACAAGAAATCGACGATGACCCATGTACACAACCTTCCTACAATGCTTCAAATACGTACTGTCAGTATCATTCATACAGTGCGTGCAAGCCTTATACCACTTGTTTGATTATCCGGATAGGTTGCTAAGTACAGGCCAATCGTTAATGGTTACGAACAGCAACCAATGATCTTAAGTATACATTAATGTCGTTACCAGGTTACTATGGGCCTTGAATAATAATCGGCATCATGATGTACTTCCGCTTCATGCATAACCAAGGGGAAGGTTGTAGATATACATGGTCACAGGCCGAGTGCTATAATCGCTGCTTATCTCTCCAAATGGATTCATGTCATCCGTACTTAAACCAAACCTTATGTTCCGTGCATCCTTTCCAAAATCTTGAAATGTTTTGTCGATGTTTTGCCACTACGACCCATTGACGGGGTGTCTCAGCATCCAGTTTTGTTTATGTTCTTCTGCATGCCAGCGCATTATTCTAGCATACGCTTTGTTCGTGAACAAACGCCTCAGCTGTGGTATTATAGGAAAATACCACATCACCTTAGCAGGAACTCTCTTCTTCAAAGGCGGTGCGTCAACATCACCTGGGTCATCTCGTCTAATCTTGTATCGTAGTGCCCTACAAACCGGGCATGCTTCTAAGTTCTCGTACTCCTCACCGCGGTAGAGGATACAATCGTTCGGACATGCGTGTATCTTCTGGACTTCCAATCCTAGAGGGCAGACTACCTTCTTAGCTTCGTATGTTGTTTTGGGTAATTCGTTTCCCTCGGGAAGAATATTCTTTACGAATTTCAATAACTCAGCAAATGCCGTCACACCATTTTATGTCTTTCATTGCAAGAATTCCAGTGTGGTACCTAACTTTTTGTGCCCCTGTTCGCAACCTGGGTACAAAGACGTTTTGTGGTCCGCTAACATTCGCTCCAATTTATGGACCTCCTTTTCACTTTCGCAATCCTTCTTTACGTCGCACAACATCTGACCAAGATCATCTGCACCATCATTTTCTTCAACAGCTCTGTCCACCTCGCGTGTTGTATTTTCTGCAAATCCATCGTATTGAGCCCAATCCAAAATGTTGTCGTCTTCTTCTTCATCTTCTTCCATTGTAACCCTTGACTCTTCGTGCGAGATCCAACAAGTGGATATGAAGAGTTCTTGATGTAGAATACTCATTCTGGTTTTTGCACTTTTTGCATGGACAAGATATAAAACCCTTAGGCTTGTGGGCATTGGCCACACTCAAAAAATAATGCATGCCATCAATAAATTCCTTCGACCACCGGTCCACGGTGTACATCCATTACCGATTCATCTACATCAAATAAACAAATGTAAAGAAAGTCCACAAAAGTGAAAGTAATTAAATAATCATATAATAATTTAAAACATCATAATTAAATTGAAAACTGACGATACACTTTATTTTTCTTATTTCTAACGATTATAACGAGTTTTAAATAGACTTAATCAGAGTTATGGTTAATTATATATAAATTGTATCAGTTTCAAAAATTTGTAAATATATTTTTCCATGGATTATCCTTATTTTAATTATTTTTAAAACTTTTTAAAAGTTCTAAACATTATTTTTAATGCATTCTACTTAGTACTAACTATTTTAATATTTTTAAATGGACTTAGTTTTCTATTCTTTTGTCTTCATTTTTTATATTTTATGTTTTAATGAGAAAAAAATATCTCATGTTTCAAAGCGGTATATATACAATGTGCATGTATTTAATCCCTTTGTAACTACAGCAATATATACATGGAAAGAACAACACACATTTCTTTTACTATAGTAGCTGTATCACCTCTCCCTCTTGGCTCTAGCACTTCCCAAGTGCATGGATGATGAGTGATGAGGCTGAGAAGCATTAGGAAGAGAGTTGCAGTCTGAAGTTCTTTCAACTGAAATGGAGTCAAATCCAATTAATGTTTGAAATCGTCTTGACATGATCTCTTCTCCTTAGATGAGAAAGAAAAATCCAGGTCTTCGACGTCTAGCAAGCGACTACAGCTTCGTTTCAACTAATTTAACATCCATGTGTATGAGAGGCATCAAATGGAGGCAGGTAGACTGTCTACGACAAGTTGTTAAGGGCATTATGGTTTTTGAACATGCAAACTCTGCCCCAAACATCCAACAAGACTGTGATATCATCACTCCCATCCATTAACCCCCCCGCCTCCTTGTATGGGGTGCAAGAGAAAAAAAAGGATAGGACTAGAGGATTGGCTAGGGACTTGCTAACAATTTTCTTTGTCCTGAAGTAATATAGTCGTTAGATGGCTAGGAGCATCCAAGTTTATGTTGGAATTACTAATTAACAGGGAAGTATGGTAAGTAGTCATAAGGGCAAATGAGAATGAGAGGCATATTTGAAAAATGAAGTGGCAGAGAAGGTGATATGTCCTGAAATTTGAAGACATCATGTAAGAAAATTGTAACAAGGTTAGGTGCTACCTAAGAAACCAGCTCAGTCATCCGTGAGACTCGGCACGGTTGGTGGCAACAACCTCATAGACTCTTGATGAGCGTTGAGTTCAGGATCGATGCAGTGGTGAGTTGGGGCAACTGTGTGCAATTTGTCTCTACTAGAGCACCTAGATACATGCATAAAATTTTATTCCTGACTAGGATGGAGCTCGATCCGGGCTAGCCGAAGAGAAACAAGAACTTAGCTAGGTTGGTCTTACCAATCCAATAGGCTGAAAGTACCTAGCTGGAGAACAAATTTCTCCACACGCCAATCACAAGTTTCCGGTCAGTTCAGTTTCAGAAACTTCATGTTTCAACCATGTAGAAAGTGAGAATGATGGGCACAAGGAAGGATGTTAGCTATACAAGGACTCTGAGTGAACAAAACGCATCCACCATGCCATTAGGAGGGTTAGGGGAGCGAGTCGACTGTACGTCCAAGACGCCACACACTCCATTTCAGGCGATTTCCTCGATATTGTGGTGCAACACTCTGACTTATGCCTAGGATTACAGCATGTAGGTCTACTCTTGTATGCTTTCATGCCGAATATGCTGGCATGCAATCTCACCACCATCACCATGGAGCAGCAAAAGCTTGGTATGCTTGCATTTGCTCGAGACAGAATGACAATAAGTTTTTTGAGAAGTATGAGAATGAAGTACATCCATAAATTAAGGCAGTGAACGGACCTCTCTTTGTGACTCAAGTGGTCGGTGGTAATCTTTCAGAGTGATTTTCAGATTGAATGACTGCACAAAGTCATCTAGAAAAGAGCAATCTAGCTTAATGGTTACATTTTAGATAAATATTCTACACATGACAAGCGACACATTTCCTCACAGTTAAAATTAGACCTAATGGTTACATTTTAGATAAACTTTCTATACATGACAAGCAACATTTCCTCACACAGTTAAAATTAGACCATATTTGTTGTTTTTTACAAATACAAAATAACATCTTGTCCTAGAAAATATATTCTAATGTCACAGGAAGTATCCTTCAAATGTACTAGTTTTATCACTACTTCTATCTCCAATCGATTAATACAACATGAATTTCATATTTAATTGGATGTTGCGTGTTCTAATCAATTAGTTGATTAATTAAGAAGAAAATTGTCTTTATGAGTAAATAGAATATTAAAAAAAACAGTCATACTACAGAGGTATGCTTGGCCAGTCGTAGATTCCTCATAGGCCCAAGTACATCTGAATGTGATTATGTTTGCGCATATATATAGTTTAACTAAAATAACTGAACAATGTAATAAATTCTGCACTTAAGATCGATCGGCATCCATCATGAAGATAAGCCAAGCAAATAGGTAGGTCTATATATGTGGAGAGGTTCGTGAATTCAGATCAATGTTTCTTCTTCTCCTGTTTCTCTGTTGGCTCACCTTGATCATATAAGATCATCTATAGCCATATGCTAGGAATGAGTGGTACTAGGAAAAACTTATGCAGCCCGCTGAGGTACTTTTGGAG
This sequence comes from Oryza officinalis, assembly GCA_008326285.1. Lineage (NCBI taxonomy): Eukaryota > Viridiplantae > Streptophyta > Magnoliopsida > Poales > Poaceae > Oryza > Oryza officinalis. The sequence continues at coordinate 31,892,290 of BDMV01000011.1, read as the reverse complement.
CTACATCAGCTCAAGTCGACTAATGTGCACCACGGAGGTACCTTTAGAACTGAATTAAGTCAGGTCGTCTGCGACTAGGATTGCTTTAGTTGGTCTTCATCCAAAGCATTGCCATGCGGACCTAGCTGCATGCAAGGTTATCGATCGACTACCAGCAGCCACAGCCAGGCATGCACAAACTAAGGAACCAAAAGAGGAAAGAGAAAAAAAAAATCTCAAACAATTACATATTCTTTTTGTTACATAAAAAAATCAATCTAGGATGGAATATGATGTGATGTTAATTTCTTAGTACAATGAATCTGAATATGCTATTAGAAAACATCATATTTCATCTTAGGTTGATTTTTTGTTAGACGAAAAAAGTACAATTACAGTTGTGTGATCTGAGATAGCTAGTCAAGCTAGACAGTAGAGCCAGGGAATTTTTTCTTCTAGACGGCATTGTGATAGAAGAATGTTCTGCTAAAAAAATCTACAATAAATCAAACTGAAGCTAACTTTATGGAAGAGTACAGATATAGTAATTCGCCACCAAAAAAGTGTGCGGGTTTTGGCCCTAAAAAACGGTTTATTAGTAACTTAAAAAATCAATTTATTAGTAACTTAAAAAAATAATTTATATGTAAAAAATATATTTAGCGATTTAAAAGACGATACTAAAAAATAAAATATGAAAAAATTAAGATTGTTTTAAAATTTAATCTTTAGATGCGGCTGATAAGTCAAAAGGCAAATGATAGTTAGGTGGCTATTTTCCTAACAAATTAAGCAGAATAGCTGTTTAAAGTTTTTCCCATGTTTCTATCATGAAAGGATACTTATTAAGGCTGTATTTGGTAGTGACAGTTGTGAACTAATTCCTCGTGCACGTATAACGGAGTGACTCATTAGTGTATGATTAATTAAGTATTAGCTAATTTTTTTAAAAAAAATAAATTAATATGATTTTTAAAGCAACATTCCTATACAAAATTTTTTAATAAAACATACCATTTAACATTTGAAAAGCGTGCGCGAAAAAACGAAGGAATGAAGTTGGGAACATCAGGTAATTCCCATACTCGCGCATAAATTCCAGCTAGCACTAGAGGCTTTTCCCAACTTTGTAAATCAGAAATATTTTGGTTGCTTCTTCATCGTAACACCATGTCGAATGAGAGGCGGCAGGAAGAAGGGTAGCTGTTTGTACAAGGTCACCATGGCCGTAACAGGGTCTCGGGAGCGAGTAAACTCTATCATCTTGTGGCAACCCACTTGATCTAGGGCAACTTCATGACTGTTGAGGTGCTGGGAGACGTTATCAGGTAGAATGTACATGTGTGCTTTCTATGTCGATCAAATCTGCGAGTTTACACTATCACTACTGTTTGGTGCTGTAGATGTACAGTATTTTTGCATTTGTGTTTGAGTGGAGGGTGTGACTTTTTACTGGAGTAGTTGTGGAGAGAAGAAGAGAAGAAATACTTGGTTTTTTTCCAAAGAGACAGTTGAGATAGGACTTTTCTTTTTTTTTCTTTTTTTCTCTTTTTGCGGTTTGCAATTGCAACGTACGAAGAAATAAAAATCTAGAAAGTGGATTAATCTAAACTGTTAAAATACCTTCGGCACACTAGTACAATTTCGATTTTCCTAGACGAGACCCCCAATAGTTTCCAGACGGGTCATAAGTGACCGCGCCTGGAAAAGCCGATGCGGCATTTTTCCGTGCGGTCCCTTAAGTGGACCGCACGGGAAAATGTCACACTATCCCGTGCGGCCCACTTAAGGGACCGCACGAAAAAATGGATTGCCAAAAGTCCACCCCGTCTCCCTCCATATTAAAAAATGGCACACCTCTCCCCCGGCCCCCCACCCGCACGCGCCTCTTCTCTCTCTCCCCTACTCCTCTCTCTCGATCGGTCCCCTCCCCTTCCCTCCCTCTCCCTCCGTTCCCCTCCTCATTCCATTCCCTCCCAGATCCGGCGGAGGGAAGGAGCGTCGACGGCGGCGGGCGACAGCGACAACCTCCCTAGGCTCCCCTTCCTCTCCGGCTCCCCTCCCATATCCGACGGCGGGCGTAGGTGACAGCGGCGGCCTTCCTCGCTCGGCTCCCCTCCCCCTCCAGCTCCCCTCCCAGATCCGACGGAGGGGAGGAGCGTCGGCGGCGGCAAGCGTAGGCGACGACGGCGGCCTCCCTCAGCTCCCCTCCCCCTTCGGCTCCCCTCGACCCTCTGACCCCCGCGCGGATCCAACGACGGCCTCGAGCGGGAGGCCGGCGGCGGCTCTCCCCCGCCCGGATCTAGTGGCGGGCTCGAGTGGAAGGCCACCGGTGGCTCTCCCCCGCCCGGATCTCGCGGCGGGCTCGAGTGGAAGGCCGCCGGTGGCTCTCCCCCACCCTCCCCCGCGCGGATCAAGCAAGGGGCTCGACCGGGAGGCAGCGGGCGGGGTGCACAACAGCGGTGGGCGCAGACAACAGTGGCGACGCGGATCCGTTGCCGGCGATGATCGGATGTGCAGATTCGCCGGCTAGGGTTAGGGTTTTGATTTTGGGAATTTTTATTTTTTTTTTGTGTTTTTTCATTTTCGCGTGCGGACGGCTTAAGCGCCCGCACACGAAAATCAGATTTTTGCAGACGTTTTCGTGCGTACGGTTAGCTCTACCGCACGTGAAAACCCCTCTAGAACCGCACGAAAAAATCCCTTTTGTAGTAGTTGCAGTTGCTCCCTTTGAAAATTATGAAAAAAAAAATCAACATGTGAACAAGCAATAAATTAAACTCGGTTGAATTAAAACAATGGTGCATCTAGGCACCTATGATTGCCAATAAAAGAACATAGAGCATAACTCTATTAAATGCTAGAACGTCAACTAAGGCTCCAAAGGCGGAATTAAATCAAACTAGGCTGCGTTCGGCACTCCATTTTCCTATCTTCTACTTTTTCATTTTTCGCGTGCACGCTTCCCGAACTGCTAAATTGTGTGTGTTTTTTAAAAAAAATCAATAACAAAGTTCCTTTAAAAACCATATTAATCAATTTTTTTAAGTTTTTCTATACTTAACTACCTCATTGCAGGAAGTTGCTCGGCATGCTGATTGAACATTGTCATGATACATATATCCACAATGACACAAAAATCTCAATTATGTGTAGTTTCTGAATATTCCTTTATATATTTTAGAGAAATAAAAATTGTAAACTAATAACTAAGGGTACATTTAACTTAAAGATTATCCAATTTTATCAAAAAAAAACATATCATCATCTCAAAAGGCTAAATAGTTTCTCCCTTTACAACAGAAGTACCTACGTGTGTGGGTATTATACATATATACATACATACATACATACATACATACATACATACATACATACATACATACATACATATATATATGAAAAATCGACCTTTTATAATATATATAACCTTCCATTAGGCATTAGCTTATTTTTTTCCGTAATATATACGCCCTTTCCCATTGTAGGTAAAGTATGATATGACAAAGCTCTAATAAAAAATACTGCAATGACAAAGCTCACAAGTATTGCAGTATTTTTCATTGGAGCTTTGTCAGATCTACTTCACCTTGCAGTCACGAATTAGTATATTTAGTGAGAACGAAAGGCACCAGGAAGAACAGCAGCGATGTACAAGGACTCTTGATGAGCACGAACTAGACATCGCGACGAAGGTCATAAGGAATTTGGAGTTCAGGAGTGAGTCCATCGGAGCTTTTCAGCTGGCTTCAGAAATCATGGGGTGCAGCATGATCGCTGCGACGCTGCCTTTGAATTACAGTTGTGAATACTTCTGCGTTTTCTGTGTTGGGTACGCTGGCTGTAATGAACGAAGGAACCATACCTGTCTGCATGATTAAAACAAACTACGAACAATGACGCTGATAATTAAATGTGACAAGGCTGTGAACGACCATGTAAAAGTTCTATAGAGCAGGCTGCTGGTCATTACTCGTTACTAGGAAAATTTAATTGCGGAGTAGTAAATTAAGTAACCGATGCTAATCTAACTGCGGAGTACTAAATTAAGTAACCGATGCTAATCTAACTTGCACGGAGTGGACGAATCTTCTGATTAAGTGGCCGCAAGAAATTTTGAAGTTATGTCTTGAAGTCCTAGTCATCGAGCTAAATATTATCAATGCTTTAATTTGTACTCGTTCAACAAGTTGTGCAAAATCTCTCTCCCTCTTTCACTGCCATAAATTACCTCCATATTACTTTGTTCGATCTTCTCAGTTTTAAAAAGAGTAAATAAACTCCAGAGTATAATGAAAAGAAGAGTAACTAATTAACCTAATCTAAACCAGACATGCACAGATTAAAACGTTATGCATTTGGCACTTTACCAATTAATTAATGCATCATCTTTTATTTGGCTTCTGTACTATATAGACGAATACATTCGTTGCCAAGCAATTCGTCAGAGGCAGGTTACTTAATTTGTTATATATACATTCATCGTGAAGCGATTCATCAAGACATCAAAAGCTTTCCTGTGTGTTAGCTTGACGAGAAAATTAATTTCCCGGCCGTTTGTTCAGCTTGGTCTCGGAAACTCCATGCACTAAGAATGACAGGCATCAGGAAATATGGTAGCTATGTACCACGACACTGGATGAGATACAAGTGGTGACAAGGTGCCGTGGCGAAAGAAAATTGCGAGCATTTGTTCGTCAGATGCTCCTACATATCTCACATTCGGCGCCTATCACTGGCTCTGTTGAGAACTGCCTTGGTCGTGCCACCAAACCAATCTGACTGTCTGACTTGATTGAAAAATGTTCGTACCAAAGTTGGTGATGGTTCACAAGAGCTTGATACAGGTTGTACTAATGCTTTGCTAGACGAGTTAGAAGGAGAAAGAACTGAAAACTGTGATGCAATCTGTTTTCTGCCATCTGAAAATTCCCATGACATGAGTCATAGAGAGTTGTCCGTACCAGATGGATGTCGTTTTTAATGTTTTCGATCTGGTATCTTATTTACTAAATCTCCATCCATGAGAAGAAAAAAAATCCCAAAACGACCATTTGGATAGCATAACTAATGACAACCAGACTTACACGAGCTAGTTTTGCTCTACTTAATTAAGGAGATAAATATTAATCTTCACGTACGTTGAGTTTGAAGATCGATTAGTTAAGTTGCACCAAGGTAATCTGGCTCGATAGTTGTAGTACTGTAAAAAATCAAGATCCCCACCGGTTCATAACTAGCATCGTTGCCAATTTGGAACTGGCATATAACGTTAGGGAGCCAGGCATACTATCATTGGTCCCATGAAACCAGCTGGGCTTTAGAACATGATAGAAATATTTTTCTCCCACCTTCTACAAAGGCGGTATTTTAAAACCGCTCTTCACGAGTACAGAAAGAGCCTAAATGGAAATTTAAAAGTTTTCATTCAGGCCCTTCATGTTATCAAGAAGGCTGGATTTTAATTAAGTACCGTCCTCTCAGATGGTGGGAGAAATATATATCTATCATCTTTGAAAGCGAAAAAATATTTTTCTAATTTTAAAAACATTAATATATGAATAGAAAAAATATCATGTACATGAGGGAAACCAAGGTGTTTGGCCCACCTTAAGGCCATAAATTTGAAGCAAACATGAAATCTGGCCAATATAATGGAACATCTGCTCTTGCCATCGTGCGTGCGTTGATGGCTGTCGTGAATTCGTGATTGAGCTTGTGATGGTGGCTGGGTGGAGATAAATTCCCTTCACCAGCGCAGTTCAGTTATTCTTTCTTCACCAGTGATAAGTCAAGTGATGAGACTACCAAAAGTTTATGTTCTTCTTGCTATGCAATTTTTCCATTTCCGTTATTACCATGCATTTTCACCGAAATCCTCATATTCCTGTTGCAACTTGCTGTGGTAATTAAAAAGATTATCATGCAAGTAGGATGCAAGGATGTGGTGTGGGAATTGAATAGGCGGTATGTGGGAGAGAAAATTTGGTTGGGACCCAGGTCTAGCCTCATCCATGGATCTAAGAAAGCGGATTTGGTGTAGGGCAATAACTAAACCACCCATGCTACCTGCTTGCATGTCATGTGCTGTGATTTGATACAACTGCTTAACAATAGATCAATCAACGACCAACTACAATAAGGATGGAAAAGGTTTAGATTCGCACGAAAATATTAGCAAATTAATTGGTTTAAGCAAGGTTAGAATCAAACGTAATAGATTGAATATGCTTGTATACTTACATTTTACGGTTATTAAGTACGTAATGATATTATATATAGGACTTGTGCATAATCATGATACACTACATTATTTATGCTTTATATAGATCTATATTCGAAATTTAAAGTTCAATATTACATAGGCAAATTAGTATTACTTGATTGACTTTGAGCTTAAGGATCAAAATACAAATATATAGCTTAAGGATTCAGGATGAAAACGAAAACAAAAATTCCCGACCGAATCGCATCGTTTTCTACATTTGATCCGATCGTTTTCAGTTTTTTCGGAAAAATTCGAATTCGGTACGAAATTCGGATAGAAAATTCGAAAACGGAGCGGAATTCGGTTTGAGCTATTTTCGACCATTTTCTACATTTCTATATTATATTCGGTATGTAACCGAACTCGAAATTCGGTTCTAACCGAATTTGGTCCAATATTCACAAACTTACAAAGCCCAGTAGCCTACTCTACAGCCCAGTCCAACTTGTCAACCCTAAACCCTCCACTCTTGTTCCTGTATTCCCTTATCCCTTCACTCCGTGCAATTGCGGTGCCGCACCCGCACGCGACGGTCGCGAGTCGCGATGCACCCCGGTCCTCCGGTCCTTCGTCCTCCCTCCCTTCCTGGCAGCGCCGCCACCAGCGCCGCCCTCCGCCGACCAGACCTCACTCCGCCAGCGCCGTCCTCCGTCTTGATCCTGAGATGGTACAGGCTTTAATTTGCACAAAGAATTGGGTTGTTGTAGCAAGTAAAGGTGCTAATTTTACTTGTTATTTTCACTTAGATACTTGTAGTTGCAGCTGAATAATGCATTGAATTTTTTCCTTCCTTATTTGTTTCAGATTCTAAAAAGCTTGGATCAATTGTGAGTGATCTTGAGGTTGATGCTTTGACTAATGTTGTGGCTAAACTGAAAATTGAGGTATGTTTATTGGCTGCTTCCTATGAAATATACTAGCTGCTAGCTACATATAATTTTAATTAACTTTGCAAATTTGTACTGCTTCCTATGAAATATACTAGCTGCTACATCTAATTTTAATTAACTTTGCATACTTGTACGAAAATAACAAGGAGGGGGGTGAGGACAATGAGGTGGACAATGAGGAAGCAATTGATATGGAAAGTGATCCTGATATCATGGATGATGCCGATGAACTGTAGATGTTCATGTCCTATCTACGTCCTATTAATTAATTGCTTATTCTAAACTTATATTAGCTTTTCTTGACCATATGTTTGTGAATTGTGATGATACTTAAGACCCTATGTCATGCACTCGTTATTCGTTAACTATTATGTGCACTTGAACTAAATCATGCACTTCTTAGTTTGGTCATGCACATTTTTAAAGTTATGGACCGTGGGTCGGTATTTCGTATTAAATTTTCGTATGCCGACCGTGTTCGACATAATTCCGATCGAATTGGTTCGTTTTCGAAATACCGAAAGTTCGTTTTCGTTTTCGTTTCCGGCTATATCATTTCCGCTTTCGCGTTCGTATTCAAATATAAAAGTACAAAACAATAGAGGAGTTTTATGACCGTTTCCGACCGAATTCATCCTTATTAAGGATGCAGTGGCGTAGGGCGCCAGCAGACCTCCCTAGATATTATTATTATTATTATTATTATTATTATTATTATTATTATTATTATTATTATTATTATTATTATTATTATTATTATTATCATCTGATGTGTAATTAAGGCTTGTACAATCAACGACAGTTAATAGTTAAGCTCATAAACATCTAACAAAACCAACTTGTTAACAAGAGAGAAGGTGAGAAGACAGAAAATCTATATTAAGTTTAACATCGAAGGTTAGTATATAATATTAAGTCTTCATTAATTTTGTTATTACCGGGTGTCCAAAGAGTAGCATGTGTGCATGCATGCTCAGAAAAAAAAACTGCACCCTAAAACTAAACATGTTATGTCTCTCGACCCATCTACCTTATCCTGCTGCATTTTCTATATACAGTCCTATGTCTTCACATGTTGTGACTCTCGATTCATCTACATTGTCATGCTACCTACTCTATATAATTAATTAAATTACTTTCAACTGTATATAACGGAAGAAATAGACACTTGCACACTCGAGATATAGCTATAGATAGACCAATCCTATGTCTTCACATGTTGTGACTCTCGATTCATCTACATTGTCATGCTACCTACTCTATATAATTAATTAAATTACTTTCAACTGTATATAACGGAAGAAATAGACACTTGCACACTCGAGATATAGCTATAGATAGACCAAACAAAGTCCTGACCAGATCAATTGTGCACACTGCTCACAAGGCCTATTTCAATGTCAGCATATCCATGATGAAAACATGTTGATGTCGATTTGTTGAGAATGAGGGGCAATAGGAAGAGTGATGGCCTCATGGGAATGTAGGAGGCTACTAGATGAGCACCGATCAACTATTTTGGTACTAAGTGAGTTCCCAGTTTTGAATGATTAAGTCCTATGTTCTTAACGCTTGATGCGTACCACATAGCCACCAGCAACGTACCAATTACTCCTTATGTCTCAATATAAATACAACATAATATAGATGTGATATATCCTAGTATAAAAAAAATTAACCAGATCAATAATCAAAGGTAATACAATCAATGTAATACTAACTCCATAAAGTCGGCAACAAGCAGATCAGCCAGATCAATCTCTCTCTCTGTGTGTGTTTTTGTATGTATCCAATTGAAATCACATAGATCGTCAAACTTTACTACTGTATTCGTAAGCATTTGTTTCTCCTCCAAGTGTCAATGCAATTTACCAAATATGCACTTGTCGAAACTTGGTTTCGACAATAAGAATCTGAGGGTAGCAGTCAAGCGCCAAACACGATGGATTAGTATGCAAAGGGAGTTTGGACAAGTTCAGGTCCTCTCTTCGAGAGGTAATACCCTATTCCTGTTTCGGAGATTCGATCCGCCGAGTGGTTTATTGATCTCGTGATCTCTTTCAATATGTGCTCTCGTGAGTTTGTGTATTTTCGCTATGCCTCTGTTATATCCCTCAAGAAAAACCCTACCCTCCTTATATAGTCTTGGAGGGTAGACTCACAAGTCGGAGACTCAATCATACTCTATGTCGGACTCCTCAATCTTACCAACTTTGGACTATGAGCCGTTACCTTATTACAATGGTAACGTAACACCCAAGTCATAAACCGGTTTACATAATCATGAGTCCTAACCTATCCCCTATGATAAATCGGATAAGCCAGCCGTGAGGGTATCCGGTACCCATAATCTCCACAGTAGCCCCCGAGACCTTCACAGTCGACGAGATAACTTTACCTCGAACTAGAATAACACTTAGCCGAATACCTCCTTAGCTGAGTGCTTCTATCGCCGAGTGACTCCATCATCTCTACCTGAGTCCCCGAGTGCTTTATCATCCAATAGAAAGGCTGTGAAGGGCTGAAAACATCTCAAAAATTTCAAAAATAAATATTTAGGTGCATCGACTGATGCACCTAATTAGGTGTAGCCCCCGACTATGTGGTTAGTTAAAACAAACTAAACATATAGTCAAGAACTATAATAATCATACTCATATAAATGCTTAGCCTAAGCTAAAATCATAAAAAATCATATAACACATAACCTTATAATCAAGGCATAGTGTATAATGAATCCGAGTACTCGGCAAGCTCATGCTTATCCGAATCGTTTTGCCCAAGTCATCTCGGAACATACAACTCAGCCAATTCTCATGAATAGAAAATCTGAGTTAATAACTTGAAATAAATTTATCAGTCATCTGAAAAATACAACCAAAATATTAAATAGCTCCGGTCATAATATCGGTCTTAATCAAAAAAGCACACCAAGGTGGTAGAAAAGACATTGATATAAAATCAAATGCTTTGTAAAACACCAAACAACTTCTGCAACCTATAAAAAAGTTACCAAGACAGTTATAAAAAACTTTACTATTTGTCACCTTCCAAGTTGCATCGTACCAACCTTCAACAAGTTGTGTAACTGCTGTATGAAAGAATTTTAAGGGTATTGGGCAATGAGACACGCGCATATTGCCAGAGCAAATCTGCTTAAGTCCCTAGAGACACGTGTCAAGCCACACCTGTAGTATGGGCCATAAGCTTCTCATGAGTCTCGGCCCAAACATGAGAAAACCTACCGATACCCTAAAATTTCTGAAGCACCGACGTCTTCCCCGCCGCTTCATCTTCTGATTCGAATGGTTATCCCGCATGGGATGCACCAAAATAGATTCGATAATTGAATCCCGACTGACGCAAGAACTCATCTTGTGACCCTTGTGAAAAATAATGATTGATCCAGACCATGAATATAGGAGATAAGCTCGCGGCCATGTATTTATGTCTCATATAGCCGGAATAAGTCCAAATTGAAGATTGAAGGTATGATCCTCATGCTAGAGTTAATAAGCCCCTGAGTATGTCCTGTAGTTCAAGACACTATTCTAAGGCCAGTTGCCTATACAGGATCTAAAGGTTGCTTGTCCTTCTGTCGTAGTCGAGGTTATCCATTGGTGGCAACTGATGCAATCGGCATGAAAGCGAGACCACTAATGTAAAGATAAAATTGCCCATCAAAGGTAACGAAGATATCGGTGGTGGAGACAAAGTTGCCCATCAACAACGATGGTGAAATCCACCAACCATGGTGACGAAGAAAATAGTCGGCGGTGATAAACGTGACCAGCAGTAATGACGACAGTCATTGGCGACCAAGGCAAATCGGTGTTGAAGATGAAGACGCACATCCGCAGCGATGACGTAGGCCAGCAATGACGGCGAGACCACCAGTCGGCAACGACGGAGATAGCCGGACGATGAAGATGTAGACGCCAAACGACAGTGATGTCACCAATCAACCGTTTAGGTAGAAACATCAGTCGGCGGCGGCAAAGGCAGGCCGACGATGAAGTCGTAGACGCCCAACAACGGTGATGTGTCCAACCAACCGTATAGGTGGAGATACCAATCCGCGGCGACGAAGGCAGGCCGACGATGAAGTCGTGGACGCCCAACAACGGTGATGTCACCAATCAACCATGTAGGCGGAAACACCAGTCGGCGGCGGCGAAGGCAGGCCGACGATGAAGTCGTAGACGCCCAACAACGGTGGTGTGTCCAACCAACCGTGTAGGCGAAAACACCAGTCGGCGGCGGCGAAGGCAGGTCGACGATGAAGTCGTAGACATCCAGCAACGGTGGTGTGCCAACCAACCGTGTAGGCGGAAAACACCAGTCGGCGGCAGCGAAGGCAGGCCAACGATGAATTCGTAGACGCCCAAAATGGTGGTGTCTCCAACCAACCGTGTAGGCGGAAAACACCAGTCGGCGGCGACGAAGGCAGGCCGACGATGAAGTCGTAGACGCCCAATAACGGTGGTGTGTCCAACCAACCGTGTAGGTGAAAAACACCAGTTGTTGGCGGCGAAGGCATGCCGACGATGAAGTCGTAGACGCCCAACAACCGTGATGTCACCAATCAACCGTGTAGGCGAAAACATCAGTCGGCGGCAGCGAAGGCAGGCCGACGATGAAGTCGTAGACGCCCAACAACGGTGATGTCACCAATCAACCGTGTAGGCGAAAAACACCAGTCGGCGGCGGCGAAGGCAGGCCGATGATGAGGTCGTAGATGCCCAACAACAGTGATGTCACCAATCAACCGTGTAGGCGGAAAACACCAGTCGGCGGCGGCGAAGGCAGCCTGACGATAAAGTCGTAGACGCCCAACAACGGTGGTGTGTCCAACCAACCGTGTAGGCGGAAAACACCAGTCGGCTGCGGTGAAGGCAGGCCGATGATGAAGTCGTAGACGCCCAACAACGGTGATGTCACCAATCAACCGTGTAGGCGGAAACACCAGTCGGCGACGGCGAAGGCATGCCGACGATGAAGTATAATTGATCGATCCTGCAGTATAAACACGTAGGATGAGTAGTATCTAATGCAAATATAGTACTTGAGGAAAATTCAAGCATTTTAAAATATTTATAAGTATGTATTTCTCCTGTTGTTGGTTTTGATTTCCCCGAGTAGATGACTCCTTCCGTTTAAACACTCTGCCCGACTAGTCATTGACATGAGTTCGTCATTAATGGAACAAAGTTTCACATATCAAAATTTACTACTCGAGTACTTTCGTAATTGTTTAGAGCAGAAAACAAATTATTTTATCTCTATGCTTTTGATTGCCTCCGAGTAATACTTAGCACCTTGCGTTATACACTCCATCCAACGAGCTCCCGGGTGCTAGGATTCGACCCAAGGGCAACTATCCATCGACAAACCAAACGGAAAGTATAGGAAAATAGAGTTTCATAACTCGATGAGCACTGTTTTACTCGGATTATTTCGCAAGCAATCGAGATAAACATTATAAAATTAACTCAAAAATATGATATAACATCTGTAGCCCCCGACTAACTGCTCAACGGAGGACCAGTTGATATAGTAAGGCAGAGGAAAAAGAAAATATCATATAAAGAAGAAAATTAATGATGACTTAGCTTTTTGGTATTTTCACCGATGATGGCAGAGGTGGAGCCCCACGGTGGGCTTTAATTGTTTTGCTTGTCTTGCCGCGAGGCTTTAATTGCATCGTTTGATTTGGCGTAGAAGTTGGCTGTTTCGAACATCTTCTTGACCGTCCTCGGAGGCTTACGCCCGAATTTGCCAATCAGCAACTTGTTGCGGACGCCTTTCTGGAATGCGGCTATGATGACGTCGTCGGTGATGTCGGGGATCTTGTTTCACTTCTCTGAGAAACGCTAAATGTAGTCCTTCAATGACTCGTCGGGCTTCTGAATCACGTTGTAGAGATCGAAGTGGGTCCCGGGCCTTTCGTAAGTGTCCTGGAAATTGGCGATGAAGTGGTCCCGAAGCTCACTCTACGAATCGATCGAACCTCTTGGTAAGCTTGTGAGTTAGTTCATGGCTGAATCGGCGAGATCAACGGGCAGGTAGTTCGCCATGGCCTTGTTGTCTCCTCCTGCTGTGCAGATGGCGAGGGTGTAAACGGTCAACCACTACTCAGGGTCGGTTTTGCCGTCGTACTTGTCGATCCCTGTGGGTTTGAAACCACTCGGCCAATCCACTCGACGCAGGTCTCAGGTGAACGCGGGCACTCCATCGTCGTAGTTGTCGGGTGATCCCCTTTGGTCTTCATAATAGGGTCTGCTGCGCTTACGATGACGCCGGTCAAATACCTCCATCAAGTCACTCGGCAAGGGTCTCTGCGAGCTGCTTTGGTAGTTAGAGTTATGACGAATCCGATCGTGGATGGGTGGCCGACCGTGACCTCTCTCATGAGAGTCGGCCGATCGTTCTTGATGCTTCCATGTTGCGTAATGGCGAGGGTCTTTGGACTTGGCGGGTGTCTTGCTTTGCTCGGGTCTCTTGCTCAGCTCAGGTCTCCGGTAGTCTTTGGATCGCATCGGCGGCAGGCGGCTGTCCTCGGGTGTCTCGGCGATGGACTCGGTAGCTCCCCGCGCGGAGCTCGTGGGAGCGCCGTTGGCTGTGGCTGCAACGATCGTCTTTATCTTGTCTAGAAGTGGTGTTACCGCAGGGGGTGCCGCTTCGATGACGGTGTTGATGAGGGTGAGTGCGACGACCGGAGAGAGAGTTTGCCGAATTTGTCAGTGATGAAGTCGAGGCTGCCGAAGCGAAACGTCTGCCCAGGGGCGAAGACGAAATCGTCGATGCCTGATGAAGATCCCATCGCGCTTGTCGGCGCGATGAAGAAGAAAACTTGACGCACTGCCCCTACCTGGCGTGCCAACTATCGAAACTTGGTTTCGGCAATAAGAATCTGGAGGTAGCAGTCAAGCGCCAAACACGATGGGTTAGTATGTAAAGGGAATTTGGACAGGTTCAGGTCCTCTCTTCGAGAGGTAATACCCTACTCCTGTTTCGGGGATTCGATCCGCCGAGTGGTTTATTGATCTCGTGATCTCTTTCAATATGTGCTCTCGTGAGTTTGTGTATTTTCGCTATGCCTCTGTTATATTCCTCAAGGGAAGCCCTACCCTCCTTATATAGTCTTGGAGGTAGCCTCACAAGTCGGAGACCCAATCATACTCTATGTCGGACTCCTCAATCTTACCAACTTTGGACTATGAGCCGTTACCTTATTACAATGGTAACGTAACACCCAAGTCATAAGCCAATTTATATAATCATGAGTCCTAACCTATCCCCTATGGTAAATCGGATAAGCCAGTCGTGAGGGTATCCGGTACCCATAATCTCCACAGCACTAACCAGGACAAATTAATTGTATAATATTTTTCTCATCATTTCACTCACTGGAGATAAGTTTCCTAACTATAGCCACATGCACTTCATCTTTGCACGTTATATATCCTCTTCTTCCAAAGCCATTTTGTAGGATCGAACACAAAAACCAAGCCAATCAAAGAAGAGTGAATGGTTGGAACACCAAAAACAAAAAACTTTTAATGAAAATAAAAGTTATCCTCAAACTTGACAAAGTCATTGGCATAGCCGGTCTGACCGCAGTTCTTGCATCGATCTGACCGCCCCTATGTCGCCGGTCTGACCGGTGTTGTCCGACCGGTCGGACCACCGCCTCCTTCTGTTGTCTTCTTGCCGCCGCTGGTCTGACCAGTTCCTCGCCGTTGGTTAGATCGCCTAATGAATTCCGGTCAAACCGTCGGGATCCAGAAAAACACGTATCGATGAAACTCTTGGAAGTAGATCAACTTTATTGCATTAATATGTGTTTACAAAGTGCATCTAAAGCATTCTCTCTCAACCCATTAGTTAGGATTGATAACTCGAAGCAAACCCTAACTTTTCTCTCCCAAAAAGTCTCTCGCTTCTAGCCTCAACCTCTCATCTATATATATCCACAACGTAGCTGCCCCTAGCCACGAATCCAACTAGAACTAGAACTCCTAATCACATATGAAGCCTACCAAACTAGAAAACAACATTCCCATACAACTCCACACTCCTATCTTTCCAAACATAGACTTCAATCCAAATTTGACTCCTCTTTACATATGCAAACAACACCACGTGTATGCCATATGAAAACCTTCACCTTCACATGCATTGTTCTCTAACTTGAGCCTCCCTCGTGATATCCTTGATCGTCTGGACCTCAACTTCTCCCAAGACTAGTCCCGATCCATCACCGGCTATACTCCTATGGCCTCAAGCAACACCTACACATGAACAACAAAGAAACTTCATATCCGAGTACAAGTTCGCAACAACTTGACTTACATCAACACACAATAGTATCACATACGAATAGAAACCATCTAGAAGTCATAAACATGAAGTAATCTAGAAAATCTACGAAAACAACCCGAAACCGACTTCCTCCCGGAGTCTGCCTGATCAGACCATCGGGCTACCCGATCAGACCAGCCACATACCTCCGGTCTGACCGGCGCCCTCTGCCCGATATGACCGGCACCCAGTGCCAACCTGTACTGCTCATCGTCCGAAAACACTTCACACCATATTTTAAAAACACTCATCTTTGACAATTATTCATCACTAATATTAATCATCACATGATTCTACATATTCTCCCTCTCACGAATTGTTTAGTGTGATCCTCCTCTGCATTAGACCAGCGTCCAATAAAACCTTTTTCTCAAATGCAAAGGAAAATGGTATAACAAGAAAAGTGCTCCCTCCATTTCAAAATGTATGATGTCATTGACTTTTCGCGTAACGTTTGACCATTCGTCTTATTCAAGAATATATATAGATAAACATCATTTATTTTGTTGTGACTTATTTTATCATCAAATAAACTATAATCTTAACTTATATTTTTATATATTTGTATTAAATTTTTGAATAAGATGAATGATCAAACATTATAAAAAAAATTAATGACGTCATACATTTTGAAAAGGAGATAATATTTGCTTTATGAATGATGATACTAAATGACCATCTATCATCCAATTTGGAGCTTTGGGAGTCCGTGTCGTGCCGCCATGTGCGATATACTTGTGAAAATGGGTTTTTATAGTGATCAGCACGGTTGGTCGATGATCAACTTGTTCAAAGATTGTCGAAATGTCCATCTAAATCAAATCTTGGAACTGAAGGCCAGAGTTCGTATCTGGGCCGTTTGATTGGTTGTTAAGAAAAACATAATGGGATACTTGAGAATGTGTGGGCGGGTCGAATGTAGCGTACATAGCTAGTTATTGTTCCGATCTACTGCAGTAACTCATCCTTGCAATGCCTATTTAAATTGGTCACCGTCGTCCACCTATTGAGTGAAATTAAAGAGGCAAATGCATGGGAGATCGATACCTACATAGTTGGAGTTCATAGTTCTGAAAAGGGAGAAAATCAGACAGTTAGGCTCGTAAGCAATTTGTGTATGGTTTCTCTTATAATTTGCATATATTCACACCGGGCTTACTACTTTAAGGACATACAAATAAATGGTATATATAGATGTTCGATCGAGATGCATAAGTGACGCTGGGGATGAGAGACATTAGGAAAAACACAAGCTGTCTATTGCAGAAGCGATGGATTGAGTCAATGTGTTATTCAGGATTTGCTTGTCACTCTTCGGGCCTCTATGTTTGCACTCCCCAGCATCTTCATCCAGTGCAAAAGAATGGGCGCCTTCCATAAACCAAGATGTAATATGGATGGATCAATTGCAGATGTCTCCCCATGAACGAGAGACAACAGTGCATCTTCTCCCCATCTCTTTACGTCCAAGATTGTCACCTGCATCCTTCGTCCAAAAAAAATTCTAACTACGAATCTTGACTATCTAAAAATTTGTTTTTTTTACGAAAGGAATAGCAATGAGGGTGTATAATCAACGAATGTAGACATGGTTGCCACGTGACCAATAATCTATGTATCAAAATCAATTAAAAAGATCAAGTCCAATCTTTATAACTGGGCCGGAGCAAATTTTTCATAGAGGGCCTTAACAATTGGTGACTGATATCATACCCATTGTTCCATTTTTTTTGTTTTTAGCTTCTACTTCTTGGCCTACTTATACAATTATGGCATATTGAAATCCAACTAAACATCTAGAGAATTATTTTGCTCAAATTTGATGTCTACAAACCAAACCCTGTTTTTGTTGGCTAAGTACTAATAACCGTGCTGAAATATTGATGCCAGACACAAATTATGTGGCTCGTTACAAAGATGAGCTTGCTCATCACAAACCTTAGGTACACAGGTGCTTTAACTTCAGTTTAGCCTATAACCTCTTTTCTTTTTTGGTCTGTTCACAATTACACAGAATATTCACACAACTAAAAATGTACACTAGACGGACACACTGTCGCATGCACCCCTAACATACCCTCCAAGTGCTGGAGAACAACAGGACCTTACTTATTCCTGCTGAAAGTATATGAAATCATTGTCATGATTAATATTTTATGATGAACAATTGGCTTCGCAAATAATTTATTCAATAAATTGGTTTGAGAATATTTATGGATGTTGGTGTGAGTGTGTGTGACTAATATGGGTCAGGTTGTGATATCTGTGCCTAGAAACGGTTGTCTGATTGTGTGCAGTATTCTTGAAAGTCAACTTCGGTCAACGGTGCGATTAGGACTAGATTCAGGAAAGAGTTGAGGTCCAGACGATCAAGAATACCGTGTGACGAAGTTAAATACGAGATGGCACATGGTGGATGGACATCGTGTGAGAGAGATCTTCATAACGGGCTTCACAAGGTGTGCGTGCAAACGTCGGTGTTTGCGAAGGAATTTGAAACAAAATTGGAGAAGGGTATATGGTGCTATAGTACACGAGGTACTGTAGCATGCATATATGTGTGTATACAGTATGCGGTATGCATGCATGAGTGTGTTGCATGCTTGGTGTTAGCAAGCAGGTATATGTGCACGCTCGGTTGACTGGTTGATTTGAAGTATTGCACGTGGCTTAGTGGTGTTGGTTCGGCTGGTGTTCGAGTCGGCCCACGTGGGCAGGGGCAGCAGGTTGTGAGCTGGCCTGGTCTGTGCGGCAAGGCAGGAGGCAGATCGGCTCGGATTGTAGGCAGAGTTAGATTCTGATCGGATTGATTTTCTGTGGCTATGGTTCGCCGCAAGTTTTGGAAATTGTAAAGGTTTTGAAAATTGATGGTTAGAGTCCTAGTAGAACTAGGAGTTCTATTCCTATTTTGTATAGGAAGTTTTTTTATATAAATAGATGAGGGGTTGAGACTAGAATATATCGGTTTTTTGGGAGAGAAAAGTTATGGTTTGTTTCTAGGCTTCAATCTAGTTCGAGAGTTGAGGGAGGA
Source organism: Oryza officinalis (assembly GCA_008326285.1). Lineage (NCBI taxonomy): Eukaryota > Viridiplantae > Streptophyta > Magnoliopsida > Poales > Poaceae > Oryza > Oryza officinalis. Next base: position 31,873,758 of record BDMV01000011.1, on the reverse strand, counting down.
GTGCTATAGATGTACTTTGTAAACACATATTGATGCAATAAAGTTGATCTACTTTCAAGAATTTGTCGATATGTGTTTTCTCTGGTTCCCGACGGTCTGACCGACAGCTTGGAGGCGGTCTGACCGGCAACAGTGTAGCGGTTTGATCGGCGGCGTCACGGCTGTCTGATCGGTGCGAATTCATGAGGTTAGAGGGTAACTTTTATTTTCGCTAAAAGTTTGGTTTTTGATTTTTGGTTTTTTCTATCGTTCACCTTCCCTCTGGTAAGTTTGTTTATGGGCACTGGAATTCGAGCACCGATGGGTGAAGTCTGCTAGTTTTAATGTGACTGAATAGAATAAAACATCATTGCCACAACACATGCACATCATTGAACCACCCCTCCCACAACTCCGCCCTTACATATATATATGTTTGTAAGTGCATATTGATCGTTTTATTGCAGGCTGTGTTGCCTGACCCTAATCTTATTGTATCTTCCATCCAGGCCTTAACCTCAAACCATAAATAATGGTAGACACAAACCGCTAGGAATGGTTATGAGCATTATGATCGATAGAAATGAGTGGCATGAGGAATGTAATACGTAGCAACGTTTCGAATTACTGTCCGGAATGTATAGTGTGAACAGCTAGATGGCCAACGATGGCACCCAAAGAGATGCCTCAGCACTCTAGGTTTACAGATGAAACATGCCACTGTACTGGATACTTCCTAGGGATGATTGCTCTATGTACATTGTGCATGTTGTATGCCATCAAGTGTAGAAGCCATCATGTCCTTTTGCCCAATCCTCTGAGTAATGTAGCTCCAAATTTGTCCCTAACATTTGAGCCCCATTACGGTGCTCTTTATTTGTAGTAAAAAACAATCTGAATCGTTGATCTCATTTGATCGAAGGGTTCAGATCTATTTATACTACTATCCTAGTTAGTGGTAGTAGAAACGTCAAGGGACATTATTGTCAAAAAATAGGTGCAGAGAGGTATAATCATCATTTAGCAGTGACTATATTCTTTTTTTTTCGCTTTTTCAATGAAGTATGAGCGATGCCAACGCAATGAATGGCCACATATCGATCTAGCCAGAAAAAAAACATAAACGACAAAGTTTTCCTTAATCACTGTATTAGTAAATTACTGATTTACTCTTAATACTACTGGTAGTATTATACTACCAATAGAGAGCATCGGAGTATCACTCCATTTGCATTTTTCATCTTACATATCTTTTTTGGACGAAAGTAAATCTTCCTCTGACATATTACATGAACTCGAAAGGTAACAAAACTCTGCAAATGGCCATATATAGTGTGTAAAATCGATCGATAGTCAGCAAGACCATGGCCAATTAATGGGAATAGGCGATATTGGGGAAATAAGACGTCGGACAAATGCAGTCTCAGGTAGAGCAGGTGTTCTCCCCAGTATATATATGTTGCATCTTGTATTCTTCTGTTGTTTGCCCTTACCGATTATGAAATTTTAGCAAACCAGAACAAATTCTCACAGTTCTGTATGTGAGCTGTGCCTCTATCGGTAGCCGTATGTGAGCCCCTGATAGACGACAAGATCAGAGTTAGTTAATGATTCGCAGTAATCGCTCAATCCGTACGCGTTGATTCATGGCTTCGATCGCGCTAGTACTATAGTCAAGTAGTATATTACATCGACCTTGCATATGTATTTATATTAATCTGTAATTACGAATTAATAATCTTGCTACTCAGGAATTAATCGTTCATACTTCATAGTTGCAACTAATTTATACTGTATTGTCGTTGTCTTGATCCTTGTGCATCAATCTCAACGAAAGAAAAACAAGCCGCGCGAACTCTGAATAATTAACACAAAACCTTATGCACCAATCTGAAGCTGGCACACAGTTATGAGTTATGACTCTCGCGCTATCTAGACCTACATGCAACTGTCTATGTGTGTATATATATATATATATATGTATGTGTATATATATGTATGTGTATATATATATATGTATGTATGTATGCATACATATATATAAGCAAGAAAATGTTTTGGACATCATGCAGTTAACCCGATCAGGCCGACCAATGCTACTTTCTTCTTCCATTAGTTCTGATCTGTTGGCTCAGCTTGATCGATCGTAATTAATCCGCATCCACTCGCTGGGAACGAGAGAGAGCAGGAAGAGCGTAGCTAGGCATCCTACATGGAGTGTTGTGTGGTTATGCTCTGTAACTACGGTCAGGAGATTGAATCGTTTATATATCTAGATGAGCAACGACGGAACCGGAAGACGGTGTCGTTGAAACGGCATGCAACAGCAATCACTGCTCCATGCGTGGAAAGAGAATATCAAAGATCCCAATAAATTTATATTAAAAGTCCACTCTTATGCACGTAAATAGAGATACAGATGCATCGACCCAAGGTCTGATCAAATCAGCATGTATATACCCTCGTGCACTGTTATTCTCAATGCGTGTTCCTAATAGTAGTCCTACCTAACTCTAGAGCGTGCTTCCATGGATGGCTGCGGCGGCTTTGATGAGTGGATGCGGAACGCGGGTATTTGGGTGGTTTTAAATTAGGCCAAAGTTTATTCTTAAACGTCGTTCGTCTTATTTTTTTCTTAATGAAATGATACACAGATTTTTGTATGTTTTTTTTAAAAAAAAATTGGCTCATCTCGCCGGGAATTTTGACAAAATTGCAATCGATGAGTGAACATTTACGAACCATAGGTATGCATGGTCTCACTTTAGCCTATAATCTCCTCTGACCTTTTGGTCTAAATTAACAAGTGTGGATTTGTAAGTCTGGTTTTTTTTCCGATACAGTAATGCAGTAGAATAAGCACGTGCAAATCGATCATTAATTATTTTCCTATCTACTACTAATCTAGCCAATCCCCGAATATTATACACTTATAGTTGACCAAAAGGCCCCTAGTGCAACGGCCCGGTCCACGGCAAGAAGATTTCGTCCGGCCTAGGCACGACATGGCTCGCCTGTTGTTGGTGGGCCTGTGCTGGCCCGGCCCGATCATTGGGTCATGTCTAGGCCACTTTCTCAGCACGACGTGCCGGCTTGGCAAGTCGGCACGACCCAACAATCAGGGAGGCAAAATAAACTTACTCTAGCCATATAAGACACGACCCAAAAAGATGAGGGAGGCAAAATAGATTTATTCTAACCATATAAGACACATCCCAAAGAGATGAGGAAGAAAAAATAGACTTATTTCAAGAGCGAGCACGATGGGCTGGTTGTGCCTTTGGACCGACACGGCATGGCCCATGGCCTGAGTCTTATTGGGTTGTGCCTGGACCATAGGTGCAGCTCGTAGGCTGGCATCGCACGACACGGCGTATCAATTGGGCTATGCCTTGGTCGTGCCCGGGCCGGGTTGTGTCGGGTGGCCCCTTTGGTCATCTATATATACAATTGTACAATGGATCATTTTATTATTGTCCTTTTTGTTTATCGCTCTCTCTTCGGTCACGATCCCTTTCTCCCAAACATAGATGATACACAAATCCATCCTGAAGCCTACGAGCATCACGATGGGCATAAGTTGCGTGAGGAATAGACACTGCTGGAGAAACAATTTTTACTACCGGTTCTAAATTCTTTTTAATTCCGGTTGTAGCAACCGAGACAAAAAAACCAAGACTAAAGATCTCGATCTTTAGTACCAGTTGAAAGAACCGCTACTAAAGATGCATATTAAATTAAAAAATATGTGAGATGTGGGATTCAAAATCAAGATCTCTCATCTCAGCTCTCATGCGCGTTAACATCCCACCTACTACACACATCTGACTTGGATAGAGATATTTTCCTTTTGAACTAACTCTAGAGACATCATTAATACCGGTTGATAACACCAACCGGGACTAAAGATATTTTTAGTACCTGTTGGTAACACCAACCGGGACTAAAAAAATTTAGGGACTTGAATTTTTAGAGCCGATACTAAAACATTCTTAGTACTAGTTTTTAATCTAATTGAGATATTTATGATTTCAGGTATCACAACAAAAAAACAGTTATGAGAACAATAAGCACTCCTGCAAAATATTGTTCATATCTTGCAGTTCGAAAATATATATGGCCAATGACCTTCAGGGGACCCCAAGACGACGCGTCCGCGGTGTACGCTGCCGATGGACAATGCCGTCGTACTTGCAGCATCCCCGCGAAGCTTTGCTGCGTGCCGCGAAATCGGAAATGTCAAGAGAAAATATCCCTGAGAATATGTCTGCTGGAGCATGTGTTCCCTGAATGCTGCATGTCTTGTGCTGTTTCACTTGCCGATTACGAAATTAGGGCAAACCAGAAGAGTAAATTCTCACAGTTGTGCGTGTGAGCTGTGCCTCGTGATCGATGACAAGAAGAGTTAATTATTCACTGTAATCGGTTGATCTATTAATTCGAAGCTTCAAGATAGAATTAGTCAGGTATATGATATTTATATTAATCTATATATGCTATAGTTACTAATTAATAATGTTACTATACAACTACAGCTGAATCATGCATACTTTATACACATGTTATTGTCATTGTCTTTTCTTAACTTTGTGAATCAATCTCAAAAAAAGAAAAACAAGCTGCACCCATAATAATTAACACAAAACCTTACTATATTCCCTTCGGTCTTAAATATTTGGTGCAGTAAACTTTGACCATGATGTTTGGCTATTTATCTTATTTAAAAATTTAGTGTATGTAAAACTATAAGTTATTATCTTCAACAATAAAATAAGTCACACAACAAAATAAATGATGATCACATAATGTTTTTGAAAACACGATAAATGGTCAAATTTCATGTTCAAAGTTAACAGTGTCAAATATTTATGACTTAATATGTATCTACCTTCAGCTAGTAAATCTTTATAAGTTGTAAGTTATGACTCTAGCTCCATCTAGACCTACCAATTGCATGTATGCATATCCTTATTCACATCCTTTGTTTTTTCTTCAAAAAAAACATTCCTAATAGCGGGCTATCTGGCTTGTTAATTTCGTAAGAAAGAGAAAAATTAATCACACCGGTTACTTCCAATATAGGAATGAGAGACATCTGTGAAAGAGCACATAGAGATGGTTCGACTACCAATTACGAGTCCATGAAAAGACGGTGGTCCAATCTTGTCTTCACTTGTTAGTTAATAGCCCTTCCTTATATGGTCACCAATAATGGCCAGGACTATTAGCACCAGTCATCAGAAATGTGACGACGATAGAGGAGATGAGTGACTTAAATTATATAAAGCTTTTTTTATTTTGACATGTACTCTATGACTCTTCTTGTTCTCCAGAAGCAAATAAAAAAGTCTTTGACTTTTCTATCATCTATAGTACGCTTTCATCCATATGTATCTTAACATGTCAACAAATTTTAGCTCATGTGCTAGAGTGCTCTGGTCTAATATTGATATGCAGAAGTGAAGCTAGGCTAGAGCTTCAAAAAATTTGAGCATGCCGATGATGGTGCACGGCCTTCCTTTTAAGAGTTTTGACAATGTCTTGTAGATGACCTGACCTGTAAATGGTCAATGGTCGGACAATAATTTTTTTTTTAATTTAAAAGAATGCCAGGAACTCAGGAATTAATTGTCAACTTGGTTGCCTGACCACATATATACATGGGCCTGCTAAGAACTGTCATGCACCTGCAAATTGAGGTGTAACTCGCTCGCTAAAGATAAATTTTCGAAGAATTGTCAGACTTCATTCGATCATGCACGTGCAAATTGAGGTGTAACTCCAAATTGAGCTGGGCTTTGGAGCAAGATTCCAGCTCCTACATGGGCCATATGTGGACCACAAAAACGTATGACTACACTTGAGGGAGCCCAGCTCTTTAGCCCATGTTAAGACGCAAAGTATCCTACATACCGGTATACAAAACCGGCCAACTTAATGGCGCAGCCTCTAAAATGGAGTGGACATAAATTCCATCCACTCATTATTTGTAACACCCGTTTTGTCGCGGCGTTAGCGGGAAAACTAATCTTTAAAAACCCTACTTGCGAAAGTTTGCTCTTCGGTTGAGTCTTGTCGTGTGCCAAGGTCTCGTGTTTCCCTTCTCGTCTCAATCCCGGAGAAAACCGCGAAATCGGATTTCGAATCCGAACCCTAAATCCCTCCAAAAATCTAACTCCCAGAAAGTCCGCTTTACCTCCCTCTGCCCTCGGGCCGATTTCCCCTCGGCTGCTCCCTCTCCCCCTTCCCTCTCGGGCTGCCCTCCCCCTCTCGCTCAGCCTCCTCCCTCCTGCTGGGCCGCGCCCGCCCGGCCCGGTCCACGCGGCCCGAGCGCGCCGACCCCGCCGCACACGTGCGTCGCACGCGCTGCGCGCGCGAGAGAGCAGCTGCTCTCTCCTCCTCCCACGCCCGCTCGCTCTCTCTCTCTCTCTCTCTCCCACCGTGCCTCGTCCCGTTCCCGCCGGTGACCCCGTTCCTCCGTGCCGCGGTCCCGCTTTCGCGCCGCCGTCACCCGGGACCCCCCCTGCGCCGTTGCCCCCACGCCGCGCCAAGCGCTGGCGTCAGCCGTCGGCCCCGCCGCTGCGCTACGCGCGCATGCTGCCAAGGAGCCGAGCCACGTCCGCGCGCGCCTTCCCCTCTCTCCCCGCGCGCCTTGCTAGAATCAGCAAGGAGGCCGCCCTCCTTTTCCCCCTTTTTCTTTCCCTCTCCTCCTTTTTCCCCGACCACCGCCGGTCCCCTCCTCTCTCCGCCTGCCGCCGCTCGGCCGCACCCCGTGCGCCGGTCCCCTCTCCACGCGAACCGCCTCTCCCTCGCCCCCTCCCAAACCGACCTAGCCGCTCCCCTTAAATTTCCCCTCCGCCGGCCGCCAATTGCCGCCCCTCCCGAGCTCCCTTTTCCCCACTGCCGCCGCCGCCCTCGTCGACCACCGCCGCACCCGAGGACGCCGAGGAGGACCCCGGCGCCCTTCTTCCCCTCTCCCTCGGCGCGGAGCCGTGCCGCGCCGCCGCCCCCACGCCGTCGTCATCCTTCTCGACAAGCCACCTCCCCGCGGTAACCTCTCCTCCGACTCCCCCTCCTTCTAGTGTTTTAGGCCGCTAGCTGTAGGAACCCCCTCCGGGCGCCGCCAAGGCCGCCGCCCCTCTCCTCCGCTCTCTCCACGCGCTGCCGTTGCCGCCGACGTCCCGCGCCGTCGCCAGCCGCCGTCGGTCCTTCCCGCGCGAATCCGAGCCGGTGGCCTTCTTCCTCTCTCCCCCCTCTCCGCTCGGTGGTCTCCCCCTCCCTTCTCCGGGCTCGCACCACGCCGCCCGAGCCCCTCCATCGTCGCCGCTGTCGTCCCGTCGCCCCTTTTTCCTCTTCCGCCCGGCCGGCCTCCGTGGCTGCCACGTAGGCACGAGTGCCAGCCGGCGCGCTCCCTCCTCCCGCCGGCCTCCGTGGCCGCCACATAGGCGCCACGCGAGCGCCGACGGCCTCGTCCCTCCGTACGCTCAGCTCGCGTAAACCAAGCCGCCGATCGGTGGGTCCCGCCCTAGCGCCCGCGCGGTGGACACGGTCCACCCATCCGGCCGCCCACGTAGGCCTGCCCAGGCCCATCGGCCCCCTTCCTCCTTGGCCCACACGGCCTCGCCCCCCCTTGGCCCGCTCGGCTTTCCTCTCTCGCTGGCTCGGTCGGCTTTCCTCCCGGACCAGGCCGTGCGCCATCGGCCTCGGCCCATCGGCCTCCCCTCACGCGCCAATCGGCCGTGGGCCGATTCCTTCGGGCCGTTGGCCCATCTGTTCGGGCCCCACGCCCGAATCGGCCTTGGGCCGAACCCATTCCAAGACAAGTCCGATTTCCGTCCCTCTTCTCTTTTCTTTTTCCAGGGAATTAATAATTCCCTTTTCCTTTAGACACAAAATCATTTAATCTTCAGAAATTCATATCTTCTCAACCGTTCGCCCGATTGACTCCGTTCCACTTCCAAAATTCCTCAAAAATCGAGATCTATCCAATGGTACAATTAGTGGTCTTTAACAGGGCTTCTTTTTATCATTTTGTTGAGTCGTCTCGTTTCGCGTGTAGTCTCAGAGCCCGAAGACTCACAGTGCGCGGATTTCGAGGAAGAAGCTCAAGATCTCGAGCGAGGCAAGTCACCTTTGATCAATTGAACCTATAATTTAAAATTAAGTATTTTGATTTCCGTAAATCATGCATGTTTAGGTTACACTTGACACTTGGCCCTGGTTTGCAATATAACCGTCGAGCCCTACCCAATTGCTGCATTTACCTTCCTTGAATATTGAATACCCTGACACCCTTGTCACCCCTCAAGTGAAGTCTCGGTATTCGCATCTCGCGTATGAATATCGAGACTCTCCTCAAAATTTAAAATGGTCAACTAGGTAAAACTTGAGTTTACAAAAATGCTTGGAAAACCCGACACTTGGGGTCGGTGCCTTGAAAATAAAGTGAGTTTCTAAAACTCGCGGCACGGGAGACGTACTGGAGGTACGGTCTGCCCATTCTCGCTCTAAGTATCGATTCCTTGGGAATTACATCCGAGCATATGTCAAGTACGATCACATGGGTGATATGGAACACCCCTGGCTGAGTAATTAGCTAGGCCAGGGAAATCTTGATGCCAAGGGACAAGTGGATTCGCTGGGGTGGTGTCGGGGAGGACCCCTGGGCTTCCTGGCACAGTATGGTCTGGGACCTAACCTGGTGTTGGTCCGTGGGACCCCTCCCGTTGGCATAAGATGACCCTGAGTCGGCTTTCGAAATGCCTTGTTGTGAAAGCCTCAAGGTCGCCAGACGTGGCTGAGAGTCACGGGCTGGGTGGCTCGGGGTTAGTAACGTCGTGACATTATTGCCCCAAGTAAACTCAAGCGAGACAACTAAAACTTCACCATCTTCTTACTCTCCTATTTCCTCTCCACCACTGCAATTATTTTTGGGTGAACGCCTCCAAACATCTGCAGCTTGCTATTGTGAAGCTTTCAGTTTTCCATGTGACAATAATGTAGCATAAATGGGTCATAGTTGTGTGGTGTTGGGGATAGGTGGCATCGGGGAGAGATAATTTGCTTAGAAACTAGGTCTGATCTCATGAAAGTACCTGATTCGGCCAATTTGAATCATGGCAACTGGAAGAGCATAGACTAGCAATAGCCTATGTAGTTGACTCCCTAATTAGGTGTGGAAGAATCGGAGTCAAACTAGAATAAGAACTCAAAAGGGTTTAGATTTGTACCCAAAGACTAGCTAAATCATTTAATTAAGCATGTGTTGGAATCATGTGTGATGGATTGTACATGCATGTGTAATTACACTTTAGAGTGATTACTAAGAATATATATAATGACGCTATAAACACTAAGATACGAAGTCATATGCTTTCATAATAGAATTCAAGTTCTCATATTAGGTTATTAAAGAATCAAACATGCATTGGAGCTACGTATCTAGTTAGAGTATTGTGCCATCCAAGTTATTGACTTCGAAAAAACTAAATGTTATCTTTTTAGGAAATGGAGTATATAGACAAGTTGTTGATCATGGGAATGAGAGGCACCAGGGAAAACTGAAGATTTCTTTCTGACCAATAAACGAGCTCCACAACATAGGACGACGACAGAGGGAGTCGCCGTTATTCATACTATTGGCACCTCAGCGTGAGACAGAAGTTGCGACTTGAGCCGCCTCTTCCTACATCTGCTGGCTCTTCATATTGTGTGTTGGCTTGACTTGGACAACACATATGGATGCGCGTCTTCTAGATGGATCCCAAACATAGCTTTGTGTTTGTTGCTCAATGTAGCCACATTAAACCATTAATTAGAGCAGGTACAATATAGAGTCCGATCAATGACGATATTAAAAAACCACGTAGGCTCGAACAATGACTTGGCAGAGTGGAGGGATGGTTATTTTACACATTGACTTTAAGATTAGTGTGGCTGATGTGGAAAAAACATTTAGAGCCAACGGTGAATTTTTACTGTAGAAACTTGGCAACTTTTTTTAAAAAACAAGATATATCTTTGCATGCATTATTGGTACTACCAATAAACATTGATCAGTCCTGGAGAGTTATATCAACTTTTGGCCTGCTCCTAACATGACATGTCCTAATCTGAGCAACATCTTCTGTAAATATATTACTATCACAATTATTCACACATACTAGGCTGCACAACCATTAATAGTTATATGCTTTTCGTTGTTGGCTAGCTCATATCTCTCCATCTCTCTCTATGTATAACTAGAAGTAATGTAATTTTTGTCAACCACTTAGAGATAATAGAAAATATAGGGAGGCAGCGAAGAGACGCAATCATCTAAGTGAACTACTCATGTAAGCATATCCTTGTTCACATCCTTAGTTTTAATTTCGTAACAAGGCAAATTAATCACACCGGTTACTTTCAATATAGGAATGAGGGGCATCTATGAAAGAGCACGTAGAGATGGTTCGACTACCAATTACGAGTCCGAGAAAAGACAGTGGTCCAATCTTGTCTTCACTTGCTTATTGATAGCCCTTCCTTATATATGGTCATCAGTAATGTCTAGAACTGTTAGCATCAGTCATCAGAAGCTAAGTGACTTAAAGTATATACCGTTTATTTTTTATTATTTTGGCATGTACTCTACAACTCTTCTTGTTCTCCAGAAGCAAATAAAAAAAAGTCTTTGACTTTTCTATACTTTCATCTATATGTACAAGATATTGAACATATCGACAAAATTTAGCTCATGTGTTAGAGTGCTTTGGTCTAATATTGATATGCAGAAGTGAAGTCAGGCTAGAGTGATGATGGTGCGTGGCCTTCCTTTTAAGAGTTTCGACAATGTCTTGTAGATGACTTGGCCTGTAAATGCTCAGACAATAATCTTTCTTTTTTTAATTTTAAAGAATGCCAAGAACTTAGGAGTTAATTGTCGACTTGGTTGCCTGACCACATATATACTCCATTTCACTCGCTAAAGATAAATTTGCTAACAACTGCCACACTTCATTCGATCTTGCACCTGCAAATTGAGGTGTAACTCCAAATTTAATAAAGGCTTATATATACCATGTTCTAATGCCCCCTGGTTACTATATTTAGTAGACGCATGTTGCTCGATACAGACTTTTTTTTAGTTTTACATGTTTTTTATTGGTGCAAATTTCGATTTACATGTTCAGCCTGTTGTACCAAATTTTAATTTTTCAAAATGGGGATGGCACTGAGAATGAGAGGCAGATGGAAAAATGTAGGTTGTTCCTGTATAGTTTAGAGGAGCAGCATGGCAGAAAGAGTAAGTTGAGTGTGTCGATCACCGCCGTTCAGAGCAGATCAGCTTACAGCAGTTGCCACAGTAGCAGCTACGATTGTGGTTCCTCGTGAGCTCTTACATCATATAATGTATCAACTGAGACCAACGTCTCCTTGAGGCCACGCACGGGTTGAATTATATATGCAATCATTATTTCACTTTAAAATATTAATTCCTACCATTAGTCCATCGACAATTTATATATGGAGTAGCATAAAGTTCTAATTAGGTTTCATAAGGTTTCACTCTGAGATTTCATCGCATAACATGGAGATAAAAGAAATAAATGGATTATGAGGTCGAATTTCTTAAAATTTCTCTGAAGTTCTTTCAAAATAAATGGCGTTGAATCCAATTAAATTTTCAATATTTGAATTTCTCTTGATTATTAGATCTCTTCAGACGAGTGGCAAGAGTTTGTTACTGTCGACAACATGTTGTTAAGGCCAGTGCTTCAGCTTCACTTTGTCAGAATGGTCATTATGGTTTTTAAACATGCAGACTCTGCCCAAACATTCAACAAGAATGTGGTATCACTCCGATCCATTAATTTTCCTCTTCTACTCCAACCCTTTCTTTGATCGAGTTGGAACTGTAGAAATGATATGCCCATATATATATCCATATGGGTGCAAGAGAGAGAACAATGTAAGAGCAGAGAATTGACTAGTGAACTTGCCAAGTGAGTTGCTAATAATTTCACATATATATCCTGAACTAACTAACGGTTGCTAATTAATTTGCACGGTATATGGCACAGCGCATTTTTTACGGTATGTTGAATTACCGGGTGAATTTCAATTCACAACATGTAAAATACAAGACCCTCATTTTTGCACCAGAGCCTCTATAATTTTTTTTGTTTTGGTTTTCACGCTGTTATACTCCGTCTAAATGAAATCTTGTGGAACACGATCAAAATTTATGAAGTATAGCTTTCATGATTCAAACCTGAAGAAAGAAAAAGGAATGTATTTTCACATAACCTATTGCAACGTGTGCATGATGTCAGATTCAAAAAAGAAGCTGATCATGTACTTACAAAAATAATGATTCCTCGGACAGATGGAGCCAATTCAGTCCCTTGGTAACTTGTACTTCAGTACATATATATACAACGACAGATCAACATCACCAATTCGAATAACTAATATGTGATTCTGCATAGTTCTAAGTTCCATTTTTTTCCACTTAATTCGCGATAAACAAGCTCCAAGAAAACACATGCTATAGTTAGCAGTGCTGACATCTTTCAATTATCAGTAACACCAGATATACCTACCGATATGCAAAAATTGTTGTTGCGTCTACTACGCCTTCTCCTTTAAATACCTTTTATTTATTTTTGCGCAACGTTCCATTGCATTCTGATAAATGCATGTCCAACTGTTCTTGACATACTTCCTCCTTTCCCTCTTCATTTCTCAAGTTGAGCAGTGTCATGATAGGAATGGGTGGCATCAGTAACACAACATTTACAAGATATTCAATAGACTCTATCGATGCAGTCCAGTAACAGTGCGTAGTGTAACAAGCTTGCTTGCTAATTCCACTCACTGTCTCTCTTTCCTACGGCTGCACCAACGCTAGCACCTAGCAGGCAGCAGGCAGGTCGCCTAGCTTTCCACTGCTGTTGCTAACTTGCTATGGCGTTGTGACAGCCTGTGTCGATGATACTAGCCGTGCTCCTGTTGCTCCATGACTGTGTACGTCTACAATGCACCTTGTTGTGGATATGCTAATCCAAGGTTGATGTCTTGTAACGGCGGCAGAAGGGCTCGAGACACAATCTGTTGCCGCTGAGAGACTAGGCGTCCAAATGATACTTTCACGTCTTCCTCGAGTTGTCTAGTTTGATCAGTTCGTTCAGAAGAAACGTCCGTGGACAACTGAAATTTTTGTAAGAAAGTTACAAATTTACAATGGTGTAGACTACACTTTTTCAAAATTTACAATTTTGCAAATTTTCATATTTTAAGCATGTAAATTAAATCTAGCATCCCATCTTTCAAGATTTAAGCAGTGTGTTCAGTGGTTGGTTGATCCATCGCCTGGCGCAACGTTCAACGATCATCAATCAACTTTCGATCCACATGAATGATAACCAGAAATTTCAGCTGTAGGCCGTCTGATCGGTTGATGAACAAGCCAATCCAATAATACGTATATAACAACCGATATAACATCTAGCTTCTTTCAATTATGAGTGACACCAAACATACCTACTGATATGCAAAAAATATTATTGCCTCCACTACCTTCTCCTTTAACTACCTTCTATATATTTTTCCACAACGTTCCATTTCATTCCGGTCTTCCATATCTTCTATTTTTTAAGCCAAATAGAAATAACCATATGTTCTTGTCTTACTTCATCCCTTTTTCACTACTTCCTCTGATGTTGGGCAGTGTCGGGATAGGAATGAGTGGCATCAGTAACACAACATTTACAAGGTATTTGATAGACTCTGTCGATGCAGTAGTCTAGCAGCAGTGCTCAGTATAGCATGCTTACATCCCTGTCCCACCTTGTCTCATTCCTACGGCAGCATGCCCCAACACTGGCAACTAGCAGGGAGTAGGCAACTCGAATTTCTGATGGGATTGCTACGGCGCGGTGCCAGTGTTGATAACTATTGTGATGGACATCGACTACACTGCGTATCGTGTGCAAACCTTGCTAGGAGTATGAGTGTGCTAATCTGCAGAGATGGCTCAATTTGTGGCAGAAGTGCCGGATGCAGCATCGGCATCAGCTGGTGGAGAGATAGTATGATACTTTCACACCTTTCTCGAGTTTGTTGGTTCGATTAGTAAGTACAGATGAAAAGTATGTAGACAATGGGAATTCTGTAAGAAACTTACAAATTTGCAATGGTACATACTGCAATCTTCTTCAATGATCACAAATCTTGCAAGATTTAAGCATCGAAATTATGTCTAGTCTCCCATGTTTCAAGATTTAAGAAGAGTATTCGGTGGTTGGTCAATCCATCGCTTGTAGCAAAGCTAGCTCTCGCATGCATGGGAACGGCCCAGCTGTGAAATTTTGGCGTCAATTATGAAGTTAGCTAGGTTGTGAGAAACTTTTGCTTCATTAATTAACTGGATCCTCATTATTCTCGGAACATTAATTGGCTCACCATCAAAAACAAAGGAAAATGGTACAATTCGCTCAGCTTTTTGCATGGTGCCCAGAGTACTATAAATACAGTAGATGCACGTTGCTGAGACGTTTTAGTTTTACATGTTCTTCTTGAAGCAAATTTTGTTTTGCAAGTTTGACCCGCTGTTTCAATTTCATCTATACTATCTATATAGTTGATATCCACTAACTATGAAAACTTAACATGCAAATGTGCCACATCATCACCTACTAGCAATTACTATCTAGAGTATTTTAAATTACATGTAAGTATGTCACATCATCACTCACTAGCAATTATTATCTAGAGTATTTTAAAAGTTGTTTGTAGAAAAGTTTTCCAAGAATTTTCTTTTGCATGAAAAACACAAATTAAAAACTTGAGAAGTGTGCAAATAAAAAACCAATATATGAAATAGAAAATAGGGTCTTAAACTTCCTCGTAACAACCTTGTCCTAATAAGAGGTCTATAGATATTGGTTAGCAATATTGTGCTCACATTCATAAATAATGATTTCTTTCGTCATCATGAATAAATAGTTACAAAATCTAAATTCAACCTAACACAATCCATTATAATTATGTATTCAATTTGTTTTCATGTTATTAATAGAATAAATCATTATCCATATATGATTTGATATGTGGCAAAGCGGTAGCGCTGCAGCGGTTATGATCATCATAGCAAATCATCTTAGTTGCCTCAGATACGACACTTTGTCACGCATGCGAAAGGAAAAGACGCATGCGTGTGTTGTGTAAAGGGCAAGAGAGATATCTTCGGAGGATTTGTTAATTAAAAATAGATCCGATGGTTTAAATAATGGGTCTATCGGTTTTATCGGTTTAAGTGAAAACCAATGGACAACTATTTTTAAAAATAGTTCGTTCACGGTTTAAGTGTAAATTAGTTAATATAGATCTTAAATTGTTAATTTAATCAGTACATAATATAATGGTGTAGTACATTATTTGAAAATAATAGTCCAAAGTAATTAATCCACTGATTTAAATGGAAATTATCTTACATTATTAATTTAATGGGTAAAACTATAATGACATAAACTTTATTTACAAACATTGTAGAACTAATTAAGTTAAGTCTTTTTTAAAAAGCTATATGATGATATAATCTTTATAAAAATATTATTATTTAAAAATTATTATCACTAATAATAATAATAATAATTGTATCATGAAATAAAGAACGTACGTACTTACCTCCCTATGTTTAATGCATCAGGAGGAGGGATCGGAGGTGGAGTGGGACCTTACTATTAGTCTGTTTTAAGATCCACCTAATCTAATGATTTAGTATATTGGACCCATCAATTTAAGGGAAAATCAAGAGATAGATGTTTTATTTTTTTTCTTTAAATTTTTAGGATTTTTTCTAATTTATTAGAGCACCACGTGACAGCTTGAAAGCGTTTTAAGAAAGTTTAATGGACTTTTAGTATATAATAAATAGATAGATTATGCAGTTAGCTAGCTCGTGGGAAACTTTTGTTTCCTTAACTGACTCACCATCTCAAAATCCAGCTCTATAGAACTAATTTTATTTTAAAAAAAAGGTACGATTGCCTCAGCTTTTTAGTGCCCTGAGTACCATATAGTAGACACATGTTTCAGCCCATTTGTTTACATTTTTGTTCTACAAGTTCTTTTTGAAACAAAATAAGTTCTATATATTCAACTCGTTTGTTTACATTTTATTTGTAAGAGAGAATGACAGTACTGAGAATGAGAGGCAGCTGGAAGAATGCAAGCTGTGATCTTGAAGACTAGAGGAGCACCGTGGAATAAAGAAACCGTGTAGTGAGTCGATCGCCGCCGTTTAGATCTAATTAGCTTGCGGCCTGAGCTACAGACTACAGCAGCAGCTAGCTCTCCACTTCATCCGGTGGTCTCACATGCTGTATCAAATGCCTCTGGTGTCTTGTTGCGTGGACAGCTTCAGCTCAGGAATTTTCCACACCCCATGCCCATGGTGGTGAAAAGGTGTTCTTTTCTCCTAAAGATAAAGATAAAGATGAATATTAAGTTTTTTACGCAAAAACGAGGTGACAATAACGTATGATTAATTGAGTTTTAATTATTACAAATTTGAAAATAGATTAATCTGGTATTTTAGAGCAACTTTCATATAGAAAGTTTTCGCACGAAACGTACTGTTTAGCAGTTTGAAAAACGTGTCACGAGTATCCAAAACTTTATCCTCTGTTTTTAGAGGATCCGAACGGGGTAACTGGATGATAAGTCGTACCTGGAGGGGAAATGCCAGTGGCCTTACAGATTCATCTATTCTCCAAAAATGATTCGAGCAATCCATGGATAGCTTGAGCGAATTCAATCCCTTTTAGTTACAGCAGCACATACACATGGACAGAACATAGCACATTTGTTTACTCCTATCCGGCTTTAGTGCCACCACATCTCACACTACACTAGATAAGGTCACCTGTGACGGGCCCAAACCCGCACCTTTGACGGATTTGGGCTTGGTCAGTGATCAGTGGTCACTGGTGAGTCCTGTCACCTTTGACGGCTGGCCGGCCGTCAGAGGTGACAAACATCTCTAACGGGAAAATAAATAGACGTCCGTCAGAGGTGTTGGTCCCCGCTAGCTTAGGACCAGTTAGAACCCGTCACAGGTATCTCATCTCTGACGGACACATAAACAAAAGGCCGTCAGAGGTATTAGTCTCCGGTAGTTAGAATCCGTCACAGCTGGGCTACCTGTGACGGGCAAGAAAGTAAAGGCCCGTCACAGGAGAGTCAGCTCTGACGGTCGCGGTTTACGAATCCGTCACAGGATGATTACCTGTGACGTCTTTTTTTTATGACCCGTCACTGATGTGTTAAATCCCGAAAAAAATAAATACTAAATATTGGCTAGCCTCAGGATTTGCTAGCCATGCCCTCTGAAAAACAGAAAGATCACAGATACATGCCAGCCAGCGCCAATATCACATGCATTCATCAATTCATCAATTCATTCATCAATTCATTCATCATTTGCATCCCATTTCCCCCAAAATCACCCAAAAAGCATTAGATTTCAGATCCACTATGGCCTCAGTTCTGTTCTGTTCAAGCATTCTGCATCAATTAGTATCATTTGCATCAAGGACAAAAAAACAAAGGGAATCAGCTAAGACAGAAGGAGAAGCAAATGTCCCAAAAAAACAAGTGCACATAATATGTTCTTATACATAAGACCAAGTGTAGATAGTCTGTTCTTAAGCATCCATTCAATCATCAATTCATTCATCATTTGCATCCCATTTCCCTCAAAATCACCCAAAAAGCATTAGATTTCAAATCCACTATGGCCTCAGTTCTGTTCTGTTCTGCATCAATTAGTATCATTTGCATCAAGGACAAAAAAACAGAGGGAATCAGCTAAGACAGAAGGAGAAGCAAGTGTCCCAAAAAAACAAGTGCACATAATATGTTCTTATGCATAAGACCAAGTGTAGATAGTCTGTTCTTAAGCATCGACAAAAAGGTTAAGTGTAGATAGTTTGTTCTTATGCATAAGACAACCAACAATAAAACCTAAAAATGGACAAGTGTAGATAATATGTTCTTATTCATCACTGGCCATTTAAGTCCATCCAAATGAACGACACAACAGGGCAACGCAAAATACGCATGTCATAAAAAACGACAAATAATTTGAAAATGGAGGGAGTAGTAAAGAGGTAATGTTCCAAATCAGTTTTAAATCTCTTTTCTAAGAAAATATACACAGGTGACCATATCCATCCAGTGAAAGTAAATTACATAGCATACCGTACCACAGAACCATAGAAACAACTATTTTTATATCACAGAAAATTGTATAACTGTTTTGTTCACGACATCACAAGTAGCCCAGTTCAATCGTCTATTACACGTGAAAACGTCCTTTCTTGTTCATTATTTGGGCGAGAATGAAGGCGCACAGTTCGCCTCTGATAGCAGGAGGGTTGATGGGTGAAACCTTCCAGCCAGCTCTACCTTTCTGTTCAATAATACATAAGTTAGCACGTTTATAAGATTAATATTTGGTATTGAAATGTTTGAATTTGCCATTAGCAACAACCTCAGGGTCGAAATTTTTGACCTCTCTTAGAAGTGTCGACATATTGTGGCACACGTGGAAACCGCACTGGTCCCCGATCTGTTGTGCGCATGCGAATTTGGTGTCATGATAAAGTTGGTCCTTGCCCTCCTTGTACCTACCACCCTTTTCCACATATGGTCCCCAAGCCATATTTAAGGCCTTGATGATTTCAGTGAAATTATACTCCTTTGCCTTACTTGAGTTAAGGTAGTAGACCCTACTCCATTTAGGTACAATGACTAGGAGAACCCAATGTCGCCTACGCGGTGGTTATGTAGCATTAGTAATAAGAAACTTAGCTTCAACAACAATATACACGAAATGATTATTGTCTTCTTACTCTTGATTGTGCGCGCACATGATGTACTCCTTGTCTTGGTGGGCCCATAAGCACCGGTTCACGTAGTCAACCAATTCATTGAAGTTATTTTGCAGATTGACCTCATTGACCATTGATGGATCAAGGAACCCAACTTGATTACCAAGGCGACGACCCTCGATCCAACACAACCTTAAAACAATTACGTATTAGCACTAATTTAGACGATAGTCCATTAATATCACAAGGAGGAAGGTTTGCACTTACAAGGAGTAGCATTTCAGAAGTCCTGTGTCTAACTTCCGAATCCTGAATAGGTCGAAGAGGTCATCAAAGCCTATAGTTACATAGGCAGGCGACGATAGGAAGGGCTGGTGGTCGTGATGTCCAACTATGCATGACTCCCTCATTTTCCGCTTGGCATTGCTTAGCTCCATGTACTGTTTGTGTAGCTCTCGGCAAGCAATACCCATCACGGCCAACACATTGTCCTCCACCAACGGCATGCCTAGTTCAAATTGTGCCGGGGCCTTCACGACCTTCCCCGTTTTGGTCAACGGCGCCGACGCTGCAGCCTTCCCCCTTTTTTTCACCGGCGCCGACTCCTCGACCTTCCCTTTTCCTGTAGCACCCTCGCGTTCACGTTTTTGTCCCTTGACAATGGGTGGCGAGCTATCAGCCTTCCTTGTGGTCTTTATTGGAGGCAGGTTCTGAGCTATGTGTGTCAAATCCATATCGGCTGCGGCAGGTGAATGGGGTTCTGACAACGCCGGTCCACGAGGAGCCTCAATTGATAGCTTAGACGTTGAAGGTGTTCGCTCCGTCGGTCGGCTTGGGCGAGGAGTCGTCTTCACAATTATGTCTTCTTTGGGCCATTGTATGTACGTCTTGCACGCATCGCCCAAAGTAGTGATTTCATCATTAGGGGGCACAGGCAGCGGAAAGGCTGACCAGTTGTCCTTGACTGAATCTATGGACACCTTGGCATACCCTTGACGTAGGTTTACGCCGTGCACCTTTTCTGTGTCCGAGGGATTGAAAGCCATGCCCTCAGCGACTTCGGCCGCGAAAGTTGGGTGGACCCTCACCACTAGGACACCCTCGCTTGATTGCCTAAAATCTTCGCTTTTCTTCATCTCGCAAAATTGCTCCCACACCGTCTCCGTTATTTGAGGGTACTCAACGAACGGAGTACGATTGCCGGGTGGGATGACATACTCCGTGAAGAGTTTCCACTTCCAATTCTTCCATGCTTTGCCCATCTTATGGAATGCCTTCCGCTTAAGCCTTTCCTTTGCTTCATCCGGAAATGTGAACCATTTCTCCATAGCCGTCCAGGCTCGCTCCATCTCAGCTTCTGGGACCATTCCGATATTTTTGTGGAGGATGCCGAAATTCTCACGTGCTGCCAGCCCGCAGCAGTTAGACCATCTTCCTATGACAGTCCTCGGCGCCGTGGGCCTACCACTTGCGTCGACCTCTCTTATAACCTGCACTGTGGTCGGCCATCTATTTTGTGTCCGGGGATTTCTACTTGACCTAGATGCACTTGTCCCGGCTGAAGGCGACGATTGTTGTTCCTGAGGCACTTCTGCAGCTAAGACAGAAGGAGCATTTGCTAAGGGGTGGTAGGTACAAATTTTGTTGTCATGTATTGAAAAGTTATCCTATAAATTACCACGAGGTTCGGGTTGTTCGGCTGCCATCGTCGACGGATGACCTGAGGAAACCATGGCTGGGTCTGCTTCTACCTGTATCCTCGCAGGCGTCGTTGAGGACGGGGATGCGCCGGGCGTTGTCATCGACTAAACAATTTGAATACGCTTACAAATTTCCTATCATTTCACTAATTTCACTAATTTGAATACGCTTCGAACTATTATATATATGAGGGATGTGAAATATATATGCGAACTACATGACAAAAAGATCATGCGAACTAAAAAATGTTTCCCACGTATTTGTGCTAAACAAAGAGATCTTAATGCAAATAATATTGTACTTCATACCTTTATAAATGTATGATTCAAACACTTGTTGTGAAAAAACAAAAATAAATGTATGCTTCATTTTGCTATTGCAGTGAAATATAATAGCTTATTAGAATGTTTAGTAAAAATTTAATACACGAGGTTAATAAAAAATGATAAAATTCGATGCTTATAGGAAGAACTCTAGTAAAAAACTTTTTTTGCAACACATACTTAACTCTAGTACAATTAATTAATTGCATGCATTTTGCTACCAATTTATTGGAACCCTATATAAATGCTAAATGTTCTATATAAATCTCAGAAACTACCACATCACAGATATAATCCATCACAGAAACTACCACATCACAGATATAATCCATCACAGAAACTACCCTATATAATCCAATTTATCAATATACAAGAACCCTAGAAAAAAATGGATCAAAGGGGAAGACGAGTTCTCACTGTGTAGCAAAGAGGGGGGGAAGGGCTTCTTCTCCGGGCTGCACAGAGGAGGAGGTCGGCCGGCACTGGAGGAGGTCGACGGCGGTGGAGGAGGTGGATGTCGACTTCGGCGGCGAAGGCGGTGGAGGACGAGTTCGGCGGCGGCGGCGGTGGATGTCGAGTTCGGCGGCGAAGGCGGTGGAGGTCGAGTTCGGCGGCGGCGGTGGTGGTGGAGGACGAGTTCGGCGGCGGCGGCGGTGGAGGTCGAGTTCGGCGGCGAAGGCGGTGGAGGAGGGCGAGGCCGATGGAGGACGAGTTCGGCGGCGAAGGCGATGGATGTCGACTTCGGCGGCGGAAGCGGTGGAGGAGTGCGAGGGCGGTGGAGTACTAAGTAAAATGACAGCAATGTTACCCTAGTGGATCTGGATCGAGAAAAGGCAGCAATCTTACCCTAGTCAACCACACCTGTGACGGGCTCTAAGTTAAATGACCGTCAAAGGTTACGACACCTGTGACGAGCTCTAACTAAAATGGCCGTCACAGGTGACCATATCTGTGACGGACTCCAACTAAACGGCCGTCACAGGTGACAAGACCTGTGACGGGCTCCAACTAAACGGCCGTCACAGGTGACAAGACCTGTGACGGGCTCCAACTAAACGGCCGTCACAGGTGACAACACCTGTGACGGGCTCCAACTAAACGGCCGTCACAGGTGACTCATAAACACCTGTAGGTAACAACTATGTCCACTCCTCTCCTCAGAAGATATAACCCAATTTTTTTTTCTAGATTTGCTGCGATGGCTTACCTCATTATTTTATTTTACTTAATTATTTTATTTCACTTATAGTAGTTATTGTGCTTAATATTTCATTTGACTTACATGAACTATTTCGTAAGCAATGCACTAATGATCATTGCAAACATTTTAGAGTCATACATATACTAGACAAAATAGACATAAATTACAAAAATAATCCTTCCTCGTGGTCGACGCGTGCATGTTGAACCTCATCTTCTTCTTCCTCCAATTCTATAGGTATTTCCTGACCTATGCCGTGCACGTGCTGGTTGTAATCATCTTCGTCTGAAATGTTGTCCAATCCAACTATTCTCCTTTTCCCTTCTCGAACTACATGCAGTTTCTTGTTACACGGGTCAATTATGTAGAATACTTGAACAACTTGTTTGGCGAGAACGAACGGTTCATCCTTGTACGCGTTGTTAGCCAGATTGACAATGGTGAAACCTTCATTATCAACTTTTACATTACGAAGATCGACCCATCGACAACGAAACAATGGCACTTTGAACTTCAAGTAATCCAGCTCCAATATTTGCTCAACTCTGCCATAGTACTGATCACGCCGACCACCGTCGCTAGCGGCCTCAATGCGTAACCCACTGTTCTGAACTGTGCATTTGTTGTCTTGCTTGATCGTGTGAAATGTGTACCCATTTATGTCATATCCTTGCCAGGTGGTAGCACTCCATTCAGGACCCTGTGACAACCACTGCAGTGTTTCACTTGACAAGTTCGGCATGTTGGCAATTCGGTTCTTGAACCACTCGTTGAAAGAAGACATGTGCTTTTTTCTAACCCAACTCTCTGATCGCCCTGGGTTGTCCTGTCGGAGAAATCGTAGGTGTTCATCAAAGTACGGCACTACCTCGGTCATATGCTGGAGTACCGTGAAATGAGCTTTATCATACACCTTACGATCCATCCTTACAATTTTCCTTCCAACAGTGCCCACACCATCAAGCCTTCCTTCGTGATGAGATCGTGGTAATCCAACTGAAGAGGTTTCTGACATATAGTCAACACAAAACTCGATGACCTCTTCGGTGGTGTAACTCTCAATGATGCTCCCCTCGGGGTGGGATCGGTTCCGTACGAAACCCTTCAGGATCCCCATGTACCTTTCGCAAGGATACATCTGCGTCATGAAAGCAGGACCACAGCACTTTGTTTGTCTAACAAGGTGCACGGGAAGATGTTCCATTATATCAAAGAAAGTAGGAGGAAAGTACATCTCAAGATGACATATAGTTCTGACAATTTCTGCCTGTAGTTCATCTAGTCCCTCGGGATCAATGATCTTCTGGCCAATTGCATGGAAGAAGGAGCACAATCGCATTATCGTGTGTCGCACCTTAGGAGGCAAAATATTCCTTATTGCAACAGGCAACAGCTGTGTGATAAGGACGTGGCAATCGTGCGACTTCATCCCTATCAATTTAAGGTCTTCCACTGAAACGAACTTACTAATTCTTGATGAGTACCCAGATGGAACCTTTATACCACTCAGACATGTCAGCAAATCCATCTTCTCATCTTTCGAGAGAGTGTAGCATGCTGGAGGAAGGTACACACTGCCCGACTCCGTGGTTATGGGATGTAGCTCTGAACGAACACCCATGTCTTCCAGATCTCGCCGGGCGTTGAGACCATCATTTGTACTACCAGGGTTAAGCAGTAATCCCATTAAACTCTCGCATACATTCTTCTCAATATGCATCAAATCTATGCAGTGACGAACCTCAAGATCCTTCCAGTACGGTAGTCTCCAAAATATTGATTTCTTCTTCCACATGCTTTTCTCTTTTGTCTTTCCATCTTTCCTCATTTTTCCAAACTCGTTGGTTATTCCCATCACTAAGTTGTGCACCTCTGTCCCTGTTAGCTCTGTCGGGGGGCTAGCTGTATCTCTGTGTCCATTGAAATTCTTTGTCATATTCCTATAAGGGTGATACCTTGGGAGAAATCTCCTGTGACCCATGTAGACCATCTTGCGTGAATGCTTCAACCATTTGCTCCTTGTTTCCTCCATACACTTCGAACATGCCCATCTCCCTTTGACAGTTTGGCCAGAAAGGTTGCCAAGGGCCGGATAATCGTTGATGGTACAAAACAACATCGCACGGAGGTTGAAATACTCTCGTGCATATGCATCCCATGTTCGTGTGCCCTCATTCCACAGCCTCTCAAAGTCATCGATTATCGGTTCAAGGAACACATCGATATCATTGCCAGGTTGTCTCGGTGCTTGAATTAGCATGGCAAGCATAATGTACTTTCTTTTGAAGCACAACCAGGGAGGAAGGTTATAGTTCACAAGAAGAACTGGCCATGTACTATGACGACTGCTCAAATCACCAAATGGATTAATGCCGTCCGTACACATGGCAAAACGCATGTTTCTTGAGTCATTTGAGAATTCACGGTAAATCCTATCGATTGTCCGCCACTGTACTGAATCTGCCGGGTGCCTAAGCTTACTATCGACTTTCCGTTCTTCGGCATGCCAACGCACTAACTTAGCTTGTTCTGGATTCGCAAAAATTCTTTTCATGCGTTCCGCAATTGGGAGATACCACACCACCTTTGCGGGGCCTCCCCTCTTTGACTTACTTCCTTCACCTTCACTTATTGTTCGTTTGTATCTAGAAGCCCCACAGACAGGGCAAACATCTAAGTCAGCGTATTGCTTGTAATACAAAATGCAGTCGTTTCGACAAGCATGAATTCTTCTCACCTCCAGGCCCAACGGACATAAGACTTGCTTTGCTTCATATGTCGTATGCGGTAATTTGTTTCCCTCTGGCAACAGGTCCTTTAACAGCTCAAGAAGTTCTGTAAAACTCTTGTCGGACCAACCATTACTTGCCTTAAGCTTCATGAGTTCCAACACGCATGACAATTTGCTGTGCTTCGACTTACATCCATCATACAAAGGCATATGACATTCTTCCACCAACTTACTAAACTTCTCAAAATCTCTGTCGTTGTCATCTGCGTCTTCAACGTCATGCAACATTTCAGACAAACTTTGAGTATCCAAATCTATGGTCTCTCCGCCTAACGAAGAAGGTACAAACATGCCTTCTCGAGTTGCAGCGGCGTTCACTACATCCTGATCCGGGCCTTCTTCAACTGCGACATCAGGTGCCTCTTGCTCTCCATGCTTGCTCCAACATGTATATTTTTCCATGAAACCTCTCCTTATCAAATGAGAATGCACATCTGAACTATCATGGAACATCTGTTCATTCTTACAGTCGTTACATGGACACAATATGTGCATGGCCATCCTGCTTTTTCTGTCATTATCTGCAAATGTGACGAATTCGGTGACCCCCTCCCTATACTCTTTAGACGAATGATGAACATGGTACATCCAACTACGATTCATCTGCAATCAACGACATAGGAAAAAAACTATATGATGATCAATTGGGAATGAAGGGAGAATAATGTATTTTTTACCTTTAATTTCAGCACAAATTCGCCCCCCTTACCCTCCCAACCGAATTGTGAACAGTGCACTGGTCGGGATGGAAAGCAGTTGGCAGTTAGATGGTATTTATAGAGATCCAACTCACCTCAAACGGGTTAAATAAATATAGCCCGTCAAAGATGTCGGCCAATTACCTTTGACGGGTTTTAACTCTCTGGCCGTCACAGGTGGGGTGATACCTGTGACGGCCAGGTAGTTAGAAGCCGTCACTGGTATTTCAGTGACGGCTTACGGTTCCAAGCCGTCAGAGGTGAGGTCATACCTGTGACGGGCCGCAGCCAGATGTCTCACCGATGACGGCAAACATAAGGACCCGTCAAAGGTGACGGTCATCTGTGACCAACCCATAGGCCCGTCACTGGTATGCCGTCACAGATGTAGGGTTCTGGTGTAGTGTCACCTCTTGGCTCTTGCACTTCCAAATTACAGTACTATTATATATATCTAGCATGCTAGCTACTCAGCATCAACGAGAAATAGCATGGGCATTGAGGTGGACAGCTTCCCAGGTGTGGATGTTGACATGGATGGAGATGAGAGGCATTAGGAAGAGCATTCACAGCTGTATACGCTTATACTGCCACTACACGGAGCGATTGATGTCAAGATGCGCTTGCATGGCT
The DNA here is from genome assembly GCA_008326285.1 of Oryza officinalis. Lineage (NCBI taxonomy): Eukaryota > Viridiplantae > Streptophyta > Magnoliopsida > Poales > Poaceae > Oryza > Oryza officinalis. The sequence continues at coordinate 31,847,554 of BDMV01000011.1, read as the reverse complement.
TGAGTCTTCACCAAAAGCTGCCAAACAATTTTAGTTCTGCTTCAACTTGTTTGAAGTTCTTTCGAATGGCTTCAAATCCAATAAAAATTTTATTGGAACTTGAATTTGCATTGACTAGATCTTCTCCGTGGATGAGGGGAAAAAAATCTGGGTCTTCCATATCCAGCAAGTGAATACAGCATCTTGTCAACTACTTCCACATACATGTGAGAGAGGCATCGGAACTACAGCTAGCTAGGTTAGACTGTCTACAAATTGTCAAGGTTAGTGTTTCAGCTTCACTTTGTCATAATGGTCATTATGGTTTTGACCATGCAAACACTGCCAACTATTTCCACATCTAAAAAACAATCTGATATCACTAATATACCCCTCGTACTCCCAACATTCCATGTGCCCAATATGGACCTATGTATAAGTGATAAGCCCACTCCATAAAATAGCAGGAGAGGCTTCTATTGCACTATATTAAATAAATAGGAATAGGGTCAGAGCAAAAGATTAGCAAGCGACTTTCTAATAATTTGCTATATCCTGAAGTATTGCTTAGATGGCTATGGTCTAATGTCTAAGAGATGGCTTTGTGGATCAAGTAGAAGGTTAGAAATGCTTAGTCTGTAGCCCAGGCCGCAAGCTGATTGCATCTAAACGCCGATGATCAACTCACTACGCGGCTTCTTTATTCCATGGTGCTCCTTTAGTCTCCAAGATCACAGCTTACATTCTTCCAGCTGCCTCTCATTCCCATTACTGTCATTCTTCCTTACAAATAAAATGTAAACCCTCTACATTCCTTTCTCCAAATGTCTGCTACTAGATCCATAAAGCCATCTCTTAGCAACCATCTAAGCTCAAACTTAAACAACGGTTGTTTATTAGCATGTGCCTCAGCCCCCGTATCATGCAACAAAGGAGTATAGTCAGAGAGCTCTCTATTAAGAGCCTTGACGGTTGCTAATGAATACTTTTGTTTTCACTCCATGCTCGTTAGCACTCTATCTAACTTCTCAAAAGTTGGATTATGCAACGAGTTGGCCCATGTAAATTTGCGACCAGGGAGTTCTAGCTCTCTCAAATCCAAAGTGTCTATGACAGCGTTGAACAAAAAAGACCACTTTCCATCAAAGTTACTATTATTCTTCTCACTTGTCTTCCTTATGATATTGAAGTTTCCTCCCATAAGAATAGGTATAGATTCTTTATTACATGAATTAACAACCTCTACTAGAAAAGCCTCCTTGTATTCTTCTTGTGTTGCCCCCATACACTGTCACAACGCACGACTGAAAACCATCTACCTTATCTCGTATATGAAACTTTACATAGAAATCTCTCTCGTCTATACTTGCAACCTCAAAGAATTCTAAAATTAACCCCCAAAAGAATACCTCCAGATCTCCCCTTTAGTCTTGTCCAATGCCACATAAAATCTTTACCACCACAAATATTTTTTAGACTAGAGTCTAAAAAATCACTTTTTTTGGTTTCCAAAAAAGCAATGAAGTCTAGATTCCACTCCTTGGAAGTCTCTGAAAGGAATCTAAATTTAGCCAAGTCACCTAGACCTTTGTTATTCTAAAAAATTCCTGTCATGACATATGTTTCTTATTTTTCAAGACCACTTTCACTTTTCCTCCCTTGTTAAGTTTCTTTTCAAGGATGACTTGGACTTATAAACCTTAAAACCCTTTTTTAAGTCACAACTTAGGTGATCGGGCTCTTAGTCCATAACTTCGTCCACTAAGCCACCACTTAAGTGACCATGGACTAAGTTATCCACCATCTCATCCTCCTCTGACTCTAGTTCTCCTTCTAAGCTTTCAACTAAATCAGCTTTAGGTGCAACATAATTTCTAAGTTAGTTTCTTCAAAATTTTTCAAACTAGCTATTGAACCTAAAATTTCAGCACTAGACTGTTAACGACGGATTTTGGTAATCGACTTGGAGAGAAAAAAGGAAACCGAAGCAGAGAGGAAGGATTGAGTTGGAGTCGGACCAGGCTTCGTATCGGACCCGGTAACCGTATCGGACTGGGGAGGTGTTGCTATAGAGAGCGTATCGGCCGATACGGATTCGGTTTGGTCGTGGGCCGATACGGGTTGTGAGTTGACAGCGTCAATGTGGGCTTGGTCTGGGCTCGGAATAAGCTTCAAGGAAGTTGCCAAATAGAGATAAAGCTCGGTTTTAGGTAATTGTATCTTGTAAATTAAGTAGTTTAGATCTAATCTGTGGCTTAAGTCTGCCGCAAGGACTTGTTTGTTAGTTGTAGATAAGATCGTGCCCTACAAGGGTTCTGTTGTAACCTCGGGTATAAATATCCCGATAGTTTGTACATAGAGTCTCTCTCAATCAATCAAAATATACAATCAATTCAATCTACTTTCGGCGCATCGTCAACCCTCGTAAGAGGTTGATCTTGACGAGTTCTTGCCTTCCCAGAGCAAAGGTAAGAACTCGTCCCCGACGATTGGCATCGTCGGGGCTAGCGTGTCGCTTTAGGCACGTTAAGCCTCGATGATGTGATCGTCGTCTATCATGTTTTGAGTAATCTTGACAGGCGTCTTAATTATGCTTCGCCGGCAGTATATTCGTTTTAGGGTTTATTGCCGACGATAGTTTAATTGTTATGCTTGGTTAGATTATTTGATGCATTTACCATCCCCAAAAACAATCGACGGCTTGATTTTCTTTGTGTTAAGTCTCGATTCACACTTTGAGTTGCTATCGACCTTAGTCCTGTTTCGAGATCTAACACGAAGCCTATTTTCGATTGTAATTAAGGATAGCGCCGGGATTTCAGCCGGTCTTATCTAATGCATGTGATTATTTAGGTTTTTTCATGTGTTTGCCACTTATATATGTGGATTGACGAATATAAACATATCGATTACAGAGTGTTTCTTTTTAAAAGGGTTTTTTGTGGTTGGTGTATTTATGTTAGCCGATTGACTTGTATAAGTCTACACTAGAGTAATAGCTAGTGCAGTTATCCTCATGAAACCCTCATCGGCTAAATTCATTAATCTGTCACACGATTCTGGCATAGGCCGATGAGATTAAATCTTGTCAATTTGCTTATGATAATTGAGTAAGCCGATACAGCTTTGCCCTATCGGCTGGGCTATAACAATGTGACATCGGCCTATCGGCCGATCGATCATTGTTTTCTGATATGGTTTACTTGTTTCTTGTTGATTGCAGATCAAATCAACTGGCACGTTCTGCGCACGACTAGACAAGCCAATTTGGACCTGCACTGGAGTTAAGCAGATCTTCCAGGCCGCCGTGGTAACGCGGAACCCGTTTTGTTGCTGGACGGGTCCAAATTCTGCGCCAACATAGACCTACCAAAATTAATACCTATGTAGTTCGGAAATTATTCCAAATTAAGTCAATAGTTCGGAAGCATTATATGTCCACATGTAATATTCAACTTTGGAACTCGAGTTTATTTTCCCCCTGGCTGGATACTGCCGAGGAAGTACATGCCTATACATATATACGCCTTTTCCGGCTTTGTATTTATCCATTCATCTACAAGATTCCTGTGAAACAATACCTTGTTTCTGGTCTCCCCTGCTCCTACGTGATATCAAGAGAGACAATTCACAAAATCGGAATGAGTGATATCAAGAATGCCACATATATATAGTCTGCAAGTGAAAACAAGTCAAACTTATATATGTTTCTAAGCGCCTGCTACTGTACCAGACACATTTTTAGTTAGTCTACGTGCTGATCATCGATATGAGTGTGTGTTACAGGCACCGATGATTCCATTTACTCACTTAATGAGGAGAATTGAATTACTATATTATAACGTGATTCTTCTTCCTAAAATCCTAGTTCCTACTTAGACACATCATCACCATCGATCGTTGCCAATTGGTGAGCTTTTTTGGTATAGGTCTAGCTGTTGTTGGTCACATGGAATTCATGCATTTTTTTTGCATGCACATAAATTCAAGTAAAATCTACTGTTTTTTAATCAATTTAAGTTAATTTCAACTGGAGTGTCTGACCCACCTAATTTTTTGGATGCGCTCCGCTACTACATGTGGCCCATGTTGCCAAAAGTGAATGGGGATGAGTTTGGACAGTGCTATGGTCCAGTTGAAACAAAGTAGACAAGCTACGGATATTTAGGTCATTTCATAAATTGTGTCTTACTGAAATAGAAGAAAATGATAAATTATGTGCACGGTGTCAAGTGGCAAATAGCCATGACGATATGGTTCCTGCGAACAATGTCGCATTCTTGTCGTATCCATGCGTAAAATTTGCTGAAATTTAATGAAGGGTGAAGGGTGGCTGGGTGGCGAAATTAGTACTATGAAATCAACTTCTTATATTTGTAGACGTAATTTAAAGCCCATAATCCATTATATTTGTTGATGGGGGTTAGAATGCTATCTAGAGACTAGATTAATATTTAAGACTATACCAAGGTTTTTCTACATTGAAAAAGTAACAAAAATGCAATTTTTCAGCATTCTTTAAGAAATTAGACAGCCTTCAACTAAAAGAAATAAAACAAAACTATAAAAGTGTTGAGGCCACTCACCAGGCATACTCTCATGTCAAAATAAAATTCAATTATCAATATCTATCTATGTTTCTATTTGTGGTAATGCTACAATGTGTATTAGGGTATTAGCTATCGATCCGCTTGGTCATGCAGATGGATGAATGTGAAGCACTTTACTTTCTTCTGGCTAATAGGTGGTTGTCCATATTTATCTGTTCTGTTTTGACATTCAATTTGCAAGAAACAAGTTACAAGAAAACACCTACGCCAATAATTAGCAGTACTGTGGCATCTTCTTTCAATTAGCACTTAGATCGGACAGTACAATAACTGTTATTGCATCTCGCAGCTTATATTTTTCTATCCATTCGATTGAATCCCCACCTTTTTCCAATTCCCCTATGAAATGAAAAGGAAACTAACTTGAACCTGATGTCGAGCATTGTGGCGATAAGAATGAGTGGCTTCAGGAACAAGATACGTACTAACCAAAAAGAGAAGACAATCTGTGGACAAGTTCCAGTAGGCATGTCCTGTATAGCATGTGTTTGTTATCGTTCTGAAGAGTTCTGTTCATGAACACAGGAACCCATCATATAGCAGCTACGTCGTTGTGCTGGCTTTCTCGCCACAGTTTCCATGGCGCGTTGCTGGTGTCGCCACCGTGTTCAATGGTCATCGTGGTGGAGGTGGGACAGTGACCATGGACGACAAGAGACGAGCATCGTTCCAAGAGGCAGTGCGATTATGCGTGTGTGAGTGGTCCTTCATAGCCGCTATGGCTTTCTTCTATGTTGCCTTAAAACATGGTTCTCGCATCGACGTGGCCGTGCTCCTCAAAACCAACGTAGAGCATAATTTTAATGTCTAGTTTATTCTTTGTACACTCAACGGTAAGCAAGCCAGCTCAGCTCTATATCAATGGTGACCTCTCATTGGATCATCTTAACTCAGCAATACTATCATACTTACAACATAGTAGCATGCTATGTTGTCTATATTTTGTGCCCTTTAGTGAATGACATAGAAAAAATGATGGTGATGAAAATAGTTTTTTTATATTTTGAGTGGATTTGTGATATAGAGTAGACATAGTTTTTTAGGTGCTAATAAGTAATACTAAATTTTGTTGGTATAAGATTTAATTTTCTCTTTAAAAATGAGGAGGGTTGATCATTCGATACTACTTCATAAAACCCAATAGCTTTTGTGGTGAGAACCACATGGAAAAATATTTGCTAAAACAATAATTCTTCGTAAACATATGAGTTAATATGGGTTTGTATTACAGATCTTACCAACCCATGCATGCATGTTCAAAGGATAATATACAATGAAATAATTTATGTTGTCAAATTTAGGCTGAGTTCAAAAGTTGGTGTTGGGAGTTAATCTCTCCAGCACGCAAAACGGAGCGACTCATTAGCATATGATTAATTAAGTATTTGCTAATTTTTTTTTCAAAAATAGATCAATATGATTTTTTAAAGCAACTTTCGTATAAAAACTTTTTGCAAAAAACACACCGTTTAGCAGTTTGAAAAGCGTGCGCGCGAAAAACGAGGGAGGTGAGTTGGGAAGAGTAGTAAACGAACACAGCCTTATTTCTGCTAATTGTTAAAACTATTTGAATGTGAATGACATCAAAAGGGATAGAATATAATCCATATGCTACTTTTTTTACAAAATATAATTAATAAGGTTCGTAAATAAATATAGTGTCGTTGTCTGTTATTTTAAAAAAGGAGTAATTGTTAAGATTATTTTGATGAGAAAGAGATAATAAAGGGGTTATAATATTGTTCCATGTGATAATATTTTAGTCAAAATATAGTCAATATGGGATATAATAGTTTTTTCATTCATAAATCCTGGTTAGCTACCTAAAAAATAAATGGATTCAGAATTAACAATATTTTAATTTTTAATTTGAGAATTAATAGGAAAGGATTAATATTTTTTCATCCTATGAACGTATTGTTTTATTTCAGCGAATATCCATATCTGGTAAGTACATACTCTCTAGATAAAAAAATACGTATTTGGATTTATTCATAGGATTGGATTCTTTTTGGCGGAGGGAGTACATATGTTTTTTTTTTCTGGTTCTTTCGATGAATAGTAGTAGTTCCTTTTTTTTCTCTTATAGGAGTAGTATGTGTGCATGTATATTTAAAGGGTACGTTAACATCTGCATTAATACCGAGTTTCAAAAGAAAAATAATCTACACTAATCCACTATCAAATATTTATGGAAATTGTTTTTACATCGTTAAAAAAAACTTTCAAGAAAAGTGATTTTGAGAAAAAAAAAAGTAAAAAACCGTTATAGGTGGGTGGATCGTACGTACGCACTCTTTTTTTTGACATCTCCTGCTTATACGTACGTACATGGGGACATGGGGTATCGGCCGGTTTTTAGGTGCATACGTTCTTCTTTTTTTTTTCCATCGATATGATTGCGTGCGAGCGCTCGTACGTAGTTAGGATATTAGCCGGTTTTACAGGGATTGCTTAATCTAATCAAACGGTTGATAATAACGGATTTATCAATTTAAAGGAAAATCAACGGTTGGATATTTTCCTTTTTAAAAAAAAATTGCTATGATTTTCTGTAATTTATTAGAGTGACACGTGGCGGCGTATGAACGTTTGTAGAGTGCCATATGTAGACTTGAGAACATTTTGAGAAAGTTTAATGGACTTATAATAGATAGATAGATAGATGTTTCATTGGAATTTTCATGCTTTCTATTGTTTACCTAAACAGAAAGGGAGTACTGACCACCTGTTCTAATGTTACGCCTTCCCTTTCTCCCTACTAAAAATACAACATGACCCTAATGTCGAGCACTGTCAACATAATAGGATTGAGTGGCATCAGGAACACAGCATTTAGTGGAAGCGATGAAACAATCCAGTAGTCTTGTTCTGTATGGCATGTTTATGCGATCATACCAAGCATATTTGTGCATGAACCTGACTGACCCTTTGCTGCACCTTCTCCTTTTTTGATAACTGCATGAACAATGCCAGCCAGCAAAGAGGGAAATAGGTCCGTGAGCCATCTATCTTGCCACCGTTTGCAATGGAACCGTGCCGGCGTTGCATACGTGATCAGAACGCTGATAGACTATGTTGCCGCAAGTCTGCATGCTTGCCTCGCTGTCGCTAGCCGTTATCCGTCAAGCACTAGTGAGCGTGTTGTCTGGTTCAGGCTGAAGGAATAGTGTACGTGTCTACAATTGTTCTATGCTGACAGGGTGAAAGAATTAACATCGCGAGTTTGTGATTGTGAAAAAGATTACAATTCAGAATTTGAGTATTCCAAATTATGCTTGCACCCTTTCTCCAGTTAGCTAGTTCATTCTGTTCGGACGAAAAGCCTGTAAACAACTGGAATTCAGTTAAAACTTATGAATTTGCACTAATACAAGAGTTTACAAAGAAAACTGAAGAAAGATATATTACATTTATGTTACTGTCCCACTATTTTGAAGCATCTGACAAGACCAAGGAATGGTACTGCTCCATAATTTGCAATTACAGGCTGGTCTGTACTCTGCAGTCTGCACACATTATTTTCCTGCTGCAACTTCCTGTTGGATGTATATAACTAGTTGCCACGCAAAGTTCTATTAGAATTGACAATTGGTCTTTCATTCTTTTCCTTGCCGTGCATACCTTCATGCTTTACATCCTGACCTGTGCATCGAAATCGGAATGAGTGGCGCTAGGAATACAACGCAGTATAACTCTGCTTGCCACTAGTATTATACTGCAGTATATTGAGATCACTCGCTGGATGTCTCCTGCAACAGGAGAAAATTTTGCACCGGAAAGCATGATTTTGTTCTGTTCCAAGGAGGAAAATCTCCCATAAGGCCACAACAATTGCCAAAGAATAGTTTCAGACAGGATTGACTTGGACATTTGATGGTACACGTTCCTTGAAGTGAACCTTATCATTTTACTATCTTAGAATGTCAATGTATCAGAACAAACATATAACTACGAATGGGAAATTGGATACTAAAGAAAAATTTGCCTTCTCCACATAGAGCAGAGAAAAAAAAGAAGTAAATTTCCGAAAAATCAACTTGTTATCTGCAATCGTGAATAGAGTAAGATTAGCATTTATTATGTGCTGGTGTTCTCTCATAATTGACCATTGGATTGCATTTCAGCATCACAGAATGGTCTGTGCGAAGAGTTCGATGGATCTTTTGCAGAGAAAGCCCTAAATGACAAATAACATTTAGGAATTAGGATCCTTTGATGTGGTTGAGTGAATGCACAGTATGATCATCTTTCAGCTATCAGGATTGGTCGTTCAGTAGTAATAGCCCCTCCATTATACTTGTGTAATTATAGCGTGACATCTTTTTTGAAAATTTAGCATTAACAACAAACACACCTGCTGGTCTGCAAAAATTATCATTGCTTCTGCTACCCACGTCTTTATATACTAACATATTTTTCCACAACGTTCCATTTTAACTTCCATATTATTCTTTCTTTGTAGCCAAAGAGAAATGACAGCCACTTGTTCCTGTCTTACAACTTCTCTTTCTCCTTGCTAAAAGATAACAATCTCACCGTGAAGTTGAGCTGTATCGATATATATAACTAGGAATGAGTGGCATCAGGAACACAACATTAACAGGATCCTCCATTCCTCCATGCCCTCTCAATGCAATCCAGCAGTACTGTTCAGTAGACCATGGTTATGTGCTCATTCCATCCTATCTCGGACATGAACAGCATTGAGCCTTGGCTGCACCATCTCTCTTTCCGGCGGCTGCATCAACACGGCTGCATCAGCTGCCAACGAAGAGAGACATCATTCATGGAGGCGGACGACTCATCTAGAAGCAAACTGAACAACGGCCTACATGGGAGTGAAAGTGCATTATTGTCCTACTATATATATGCTTGACCGTTCTGATATAGGTGATTCCATGGAAACGCCCAAATGACCGTTTAAGCATCTGACAGGATCAAGGACAATTATTCCCGACCCCTGAGCACTGAGATATAAAACATCGCATTTGGACGCACAGCACCGATTAATTTTGAACTTCTATTAGTTCCTCCGAGATCTGTATAAGCATTTGCATGAAAACAATTCATTTGAAGTGATACTTTGTCTTTCGGTTTTGTCCTTGCCATGCATCTTCATGCTTTGCATCCTGGGTTGTGCATCACAATTGGAATGAGTGGCTTTAGGAATGTGATTATGTGAGCCCGTATAGCAACAGTCGTTACCCTGAAATGCGTTGAGATCATCTCGGTGGATGTTCTAGCACCTGCAAAACATAATAATGTTTTACTATGCAGGAGTTGAGAGCCCATTTTGCACTTGTCATTTGCAGGATCTATCTCAGACCATGCTACAGATTCCTTGCATGCAGTGCATAATAATCTTAGAATGCTAACCACTAATTAATGGACTGTAGAGAAACAAATATTTCCGAAATATCTACTTTTCTATGAAAATAGCTTAAGCTTAACATCTTTACTATGTGCTGTTTTTGTCAGGTAAATATACACTATTAGTTTTGTTATCATTAAACATGTTGGTAGCGACATTAATTCTTGGTGATAGAACATGCCTAGAACGTTACAGAGCTTCAAAATTCCTTGGGAAATAATGCAGAGTTAATCACTTGTATCATGCTAGCTAGCTCGTTCAGCAGCCATGGCATTGATCGACGTCATTGTCTGGATCGGAGATGAATGCGCGGTGGCAGGACAGGGATACCGATGATTGGACTAGTGGCAGCAGCGGTGGCCCCTACATGTCAGCGAGAGTGCGTGTTATTGCACTGTGTAGTTCTTGACAGTTGGATATCATAATTCAGCGTCACAGATTGGTCCATGCAACCATCTGAAATGATATTTTTTCAAGAAAACCGCACTATTAGTACGAAATCATGGTCAGGGTCCTCAAGTTTTGGATCACTACTTTCGACGGTTTGATCTCTGTTGAGCGGCAATTTGTGAGCCTATCCTCTTTCCTTGTGCGTACCTTCCAGTTCCAAGAAGGCAAGATTAATTGTATCCCTGATCAAGCACATCAAAGATCATCACATCATGGTACAGAAAGGCAGGAGAAAGTTCGTACGAAATTTACTAGCTAGATTATTCAGTTAGGTTGTTGGCTTGTTGCCTGTAGGGAAGGGTTATATATTCACAGGTAATACTTAATTAACTTGCAAACTTTAGTTTTTCCCCTGGGCTAGTGCTGTTAAGACAGTCAACGACTCTACATGCCTATATATACACCTTCTCCTTCTCTGCATGTATCCTTTCATCAACAAGATTCCTCTGAAATAATACCGTCTTTCTCATCTCTCCCCCGCTCCTACTTGAAACCAAGAGAGACAACATGATAACAAACTGGATTGAGGGACATCAGGGATGCCACACTTTGCAAGGTTCCAAAGATCGCTCGATTTTACCATACAGTATGTTTGTCAAGGCCTAGTACTGCAGCAAACACAGTTTTAGTTGGTCCGAACTAACCATCAACAGCGGAAAACATAGATAATCGTAGTGCATTTAAATGATCTGCCGGCCCAGTCTGGCAGCCTCATGGTCTGAGAGCAAATGGCTGGCCTGGAATGTTGTTTGCTTCTGATAGGCTGGTACTAGGAGACTGATGGCGAAAGAGGGGTTCGTTTCAGTTCAGTGCAGTTTCTGATTGGTTACAATTTTTGTAATATTTTGATAAACTGGTACTCCTGTCTATAAATATTTTTTATTATATAACTACTTTTTCATTAAGAAAAACTAACTTGTCATAACTCATTAGCTTCATCATATGTTGTCTCGGTTAACTTGGTTATATACATCCGGTTTGGATGTATAGGCCGGATTCTCATTAATTTTTTTTAAAAAATAAATTGTCTTAGTTAACAGCATATGCACTGGTTGACTTTTTTTTTTCTTTTGTGAAGTCAGGCTGTCCGATTTCTCTATATGTATATATTGTGTTGAATGCGTTGGTTTTCATAGTGGCTGTGGCACAGGAGATCATCTAATAAAAGCCTGCATTTTTTTGGCTTGTCCTTAAGAAAACAAGATGGGGTGAATCCAACCTGTGGCCTGCACTAATATGTAGTACATCATGAATATAGCACTTTCCTCAATTAACCTGTAGCGATGAGATTCATCATAAGTAAATAAGTAATACAAGTCTATGCTGGTGGAAGCTATATTTAAATATAGGATCAAATATAAGTAACCAAGCCTATCAGAGAGAGGGTGAATGGTAGAAATACGAAAAACCAAAACTTTTAGCAGAAATAAAAATTACCCTCAAACTTGATGAAGTTGCACTGGTTACACCGCTAGATCGCCGCCAGTTTGACTGCGGTACTCCTGCCGGTCTGACCGCCTGCTCTCCATCAGTCTGACCGCCGCCTTGCCGCCGGTTGGACTGCATCCCTGCCGCTGGTTAGACGGCCGCCACGCCGTCAGTTAGACCGTCCAATGAACTCCGGTCAAACCGTCGAGATCTAGAAAAACACGTACCGACGAAACTCTTGAAAGTATATCAACTTTATTGCATCAATATGTTTACAAAGTGCATCTAAAGCCCTTCTCTCTCAACTCACGAACTAGAATTAAAATCTCGAAGCAAACCTTAACTTTTCTCTTTTAAAAAGTCAATGTTTTCTAGCCTCAACCCCTCATCTGTTGGAAGGACAGGTACATATATAGCAGAAGCTAGTGACAAAAAGAGAGCTAGCTCTCTCAGTCCGTCGTTCTCTTCACCTATACTAGTGTTGCTAGCTTATCCCTGATCCTGATGTTGCTTGCATTCGGCATGAGAGGAAGCAGGAACTTTGGCCTGTCAATACTAGCTGTTGAGGTATTTTTTGGGCCTGCGCTTCGTAGGATGCCATGTTGAGAAATTTGGCCTTCAAAGGGAAGGATCATTGATCCAAGAACACGTTTGTTGGACGAACTTCATCATGAGCTTAGTTTGGTGTTGCTGTAATTTTACGCTTTCATGACATGTCAGGAAGATTTTCAAAGAGAGAAATGCAGCTAGACATATTAGGATGGTCTGCACTGCAGCATTTTCTAAGTCAAATCAATACTTGTCTATGAATCCAGCAAAGGTCCTACGAGAGTATTTTGAAGTGCCAAAATGACTGTAACTAACATAAAAAAATTTATATAGTTTGCAAACTAGGATCCATGAGTTGTATTGTGGGCATTATATATAATTAGAATTTAGGATTACTAGTCATCAACCCATGCGTTGCACGGCCTATTATATATTATCGATATTACAAATATTAAAAAATTAATTATACATTGAACACATTGGTTGTTAAATTTTGCTAAATTTACATGTAGACTTTATTTCAATGTTCTAAACACAAAACAATTTTATTTTATTTATAGGTCCAAAATAAAAAAATTATTAGCTTACAAATGTAGAATCCATCCTAATATTTCTGTTGTTACTTTTTATTTTCTTACTTAATAATATCAAATTTAAGAATCTTGATAGTAGTGATTTGTAGCCATATTGGAGTCTTGATTAAGGATTTGCGATAATTTAATTTATAAATTTAGAATTATTAAGTACCACTATACTCGGTTAGGACTTCGGAGCATTCTTAGTTATATGCTTTCGTTAATTAATAACTAAAAAATGCTTAACTAACAAATACTGAGTTGTACTCGATTTGGGTCTAGATTATAGACTTTCTCTTGATTTAATAATTATAAAATTCACATTTATTAGGTAATGAATCTACTTGGTTTGGACTTTGGAGTCTTAGCTATACCTTTTTAATGATTTAATAATTAAAAAAAACTAATTAGTAACTATCGTGTGTTTTCCTTTATTAATAATTCTGAAATTAAGAATTAATCATTGCTTGTTTTTTCTCGTGTTGTACTCTCGGTTTAGTATTCCAAAATTCTAAATTTATAAGTTGAAACAAAGTTTAAAAGCTAAAGAGACTGGAATTGCTAATGTATGTTTATTTTAAAACAAATTCTCAACCTAATCTAGTCCATAATAAGATCCGCCTAAACCCAGGGAGTATAATATAAAAGACATATCTATTTCATTTGAAATAGAAACATATAGTTCATATGGGTGTTGTTTTCTTCAACTTTTGTGATTCTTTGACTTGATTCCATGTAATATAATAAAAAATATATAAATTAGTCATATACGAAAGTTAAGTTCACATACCAGCCATATGAAGATATGAAGATAGAGCGGGATCAATTTGCACAGTGAATTTTTTAGCTTGTAATGAAGTAGGAGTACTCACATCAAACGTAGTTACAGATGGATAATTATCGGAGTTATACGTATAGACCATTGCCATGAGGTTAACTTAAAAGTGTGTAATAAACCATGAACATCTTCGAGCTACCTCTTGCAATAGATCTAGCTTGCGCTCTATCCTGCTGGCTCGTTGATTCTAAAAGGAAATTAATTATAGTTAGCTAAACCATGATAAGAAATAAATAAATAAATAATCAGCCAAGACTCCACACTTAGGTTCAAATCATTTTGTCCATAAATATTACACATCCGCAAGGTTAAGAATTTGCAGCGATTCATTATCTCTTTAAGCATGTTAGGTATTCACGGATGTATGTGGATGTGTCTTCCTTGTAATGATGAAAAATAAACAGACACTCTGACTGCATCACATATGAGAATTTTCATTCATTTGTTATGCTGATTTACTTTTTCTGTATCTCTTTTCTTTTTCAATCAATTAGCCTCATCTCCACAATCCTGCAAAGAGGAGTCTGGGACGCCGGAGCCGAAGGCCAAACAAATTAATCGAGGATGCAAGCCTGCAAATAAACATGCACAACTATTGTCAGTGTCTCTACGGCAGTAGATGTTTTCAGTTACACATATATGAACAAATAAACTGTAGTTGAGATGATGGCTCGTGGGAGAAACCTCCATGGGTTCCAATCGCCGCCGATCAAGATGAAGAGCGACCGGGCCGGGCCGTGGTCGACTGGAGTCCGATTCGCTGCCAATCGGGATGAACTGGCGAAGTCAATCTCATGCGCCCTCTTCCCCTTCCGTTGGCGTCTGCATGCATCTGTTCTCTTTCATAACGAAGGTAGCGAGATCGTTTCCATCTGTGTTCTGTTCTTAGGAAGATAAGAGTCGTCATCTGAAGAAAAAGGAAGATTGGACTGGTTGTTGACAAAAAAAACACGTACGGTCTGGTTGTTAGAAAAACCACGTACGGTGGTAAGAAGGGCTTTATAATAGACCCATGAGGTTAGATTTTTTATCGACGGTCATGATAATATGATTTAAATAATCAATGGCTAGAACTTTCTACTTAATGTGAGAGCTTCTAGAAAGTGTTCGATTAATATAGGTATATATAGATAGATAGATGTTGTTTGTTTATCCATCGTTATTCTCCATTAGCAAACTTGTTCAATGGTAGATGTGGTGTGCGCAGCTCCAAATTCCACCATTTCGATTTCATTTGGTTTGACAAAAATTGATGATTCTCCACAACGTTAATGGTTATAGTAATTAAGGCATTTACGTACACATCAATCCCAGGCAAATCAAACAATTCTTCATCGATCCTCAGAGAGATGAATATTTGCATCAGCATGATGAATGTATATTCATGCTTAATTGACTAGTTAACTATGCACTGGATATATAAGTTTCTCACCTGTCTCTGGAGTTCTCTTGTGCGAATATATTGTGCAGTGCCAACAGGTGCAGTTGGTCAGGCCACATGCATGATATATGTGCTCTACTTCTGTTTTTTTGCCAAGCTCACCTCTAATGTCATCGATACCAAGTTATTCAATACTTGGGAGAGATCATCATGCTATATAGAGTTGTACACTTTTGATCCTTGTCATAGAATATAGAACATGCCACCTAGGATTGAGCGGCATCAAAAATATGATATTCAACATCAAAATCTGCCATAGTTGATCCTTCCTCACTATTAGTTAGTCCTACTTAGTTTACGGGTGATGCATAAACATAGTGGAGACCCAGCCTGTTATTCTCAAACTGCAAGGATTAGCCTTCCACAGCGAAAGCACTTAAATTCATGGGCAGAAGCAGAAAATTAGTATGGGTATTCATCATCTCTTTTGTATTCATGTTTGTGCACATGTTTCATTTTCAGAATGCATCAAATGGAGTAGTGCTATATCCAGAAAATTTCTAGAATAAGTGTAATTAGTTAATTATTAGATGGAGATTCACCCAGAAATGGCTTGCATAACTAAAAGGAATATTAACTGATTAAGTGACTCCTAGGAACTTTATTGTTACTCAATTGTAACATATGACCGCATCTAATTATTCGTTAAGATAAGGGATCAAACAATATAATAGCCGTTGCACTTGAAGATGTACAAAGCCATTATTACTTATTACAAATTCCCCTCATAAGAAACCATAGTGCCTCCCAAAACAGCTAACATACATCAACCACTTCAGTAGAAGTGCAAGTTCCAGAATTGTAGTTTTAGTTCAACTAATAAACTGATGATGAGTAACTGCAAGATGTGATGGAACCAGGCACCATATATATTAGCACTGGCCAAACAAATCTTTTATTCTTAATTTGGGTTATATGTCTCACACTCTTACTACCCCACTCCAGCTCAATTGTGTTTTTCATCTTTCCTATTCCCGTGCTTTTCATAAGAAAACAACACTGTATGCATCGGTCAAACATGCATGTACGTAGCACACTATGATTGAGCGGCACCAGAAATACAACAATATGCTCACCATTCATGATCAGGCCTGAACATAGCGCTAGGTGTGCTGTGAATTTCACTGTGCTAGAAGATCAAAGGGGTTTATCTTTCTAGTGTTCTTTTCCGCGAGGGTAGCTGGTAACGGCAGCTTGTGCGAGATCAGCAGCAAGGATGATCATACAGTCACAATTCCGTGGTTATTCTGCTGCAAGAGCAAGGAAACGGATGGTCAGGGTCAGGATGGTTATTAGTTCCCAGTTCAAAACGTTAGAATCATCAGAACCAATAACAACATACTATCGTTTTTTCAACTCCATGCATGTGTGTTCAAATTATGTTCCTTTTCTAACATATTGATGAATCAAGACACTGTTTCACTGACTGTCAGTTTACCAGCCTTTCCTTGATGAGGTTCAGACTTTGACACACTCTATGTCCTCTGTCCTCTGCCACTCTCTCTCTCTCTACTTTGTTCCATACCTCCACCATGCATATGCATAGCATTTTTATTTTCCATTAAATTGTAAGTTTTTTATAGGATACTATAACATTCCCAGTTTACCAGAAAACAAACAGATGAGTACGTTGTGGTGTACACCATCACGATAGGATCGAGTGGCATCAGAAATGCGACAGTCACCAACGATGTTGCGAAGAATGTTCTACTTCTTTCTTCTACCCATCTGTTGTACTTCAGCCTAAGAAACAAAATTCCGAAACCAAGGGAGCCGTAGAAAGAATGGAAGGCCTGCTGTTTACAAATTTGAGAGTTTGATGACCCATGGAATGGACAAATCTGCTTCGACCAATCAATAGGTTAAACCAATCAATAGGTTATTATTCTCTAAAAAAATTGTTGGTTATTATGGAGACATAATTGTTGTAAGAGTACTTTTTCGGTGGTCCATCTCAGCTAGTAATATTCTACTACAAGTATTACTATGAGTAGAACTAATCTTAACCATTGATTTATGAGCTCTGCTACGTAGAAAAATTTATCCTACTACCAGTATTAGTTGAGATGGTATTATAAACAGATATAGCCCATTGAATGAGAAAAGATAAAATGCCTATATGTTGATTCAAGAGACGACCAAATTAAATCCTCTAGCCTCACGGTGGTAAGCATCTTAATAGCTGAGCATGTACTCTCATAAACTTTGATGTAATAGACATTTTATTAGCATCTTAATAGAACGTCACATCTACTAGCATGCACACATTATTACTTCTCTCTTTTCTGGCTTATTTACCACTGTTTTTAAGTACACACTTCCTCCATCCCAAAATATAAGGGATTTTGGATGAATGAGGCATATCCTAGTCCAATGAATCTGGACAGACTCCCCGGTCAGATTTGCTGTACTATAATGTGTCTCATCCACCCAAAATCTTTTATATTTGGGACGAAGGGAGTATATTTGTCGATGCAGCACTGGTTCGTGTAGACTTTTCACTACCATTCTCTTATTTCTTTGTAAGTTCAACCTCAGAGAGTGAAACGGAAATGCATGATGGAATGGGCATCACACTGGGAAATGGGAATGCATGGCATCAGCAATAGAACACTTTACTGGACGCAAAGCTAACGCCCAACAATTCTACAATAATATGCATCAGTATTGGCTCTTGGATATGGCAGAACTGCATCAACCATCACCACGTTACCAATATACAATCGCACTTAACAAGAATTGTGCACGCTGATTATGCTCCTGTAGGGCGTGGCACATTAGCAACATCAGTGGGATCCCTGATTATAGCTGTATTCATGGAGTATGTTCTTCAAATAACATTGGTCGACCCAGCTCCCGGCCTGTCCAAGCGATTGCCTAGGTTTGGCAGCCTCACATGACTAACATAGCAAACCTACTGAAACATACCGTGAAAATAGGAGTTAGATTAATACAATTAACTGAATATATATAGAAAAAATTGCAAAAATCGCCCTAGAAGTCACTTGAAGTTTGACATTCTATTACCTCATAAGTTATTTTGTTGCAAATGTCGCCCCCCTATTCAATTTTGTTGCAAAAACCACCCCAGTGTGTACGTGTTTAACCGAATCGATATGTTTTCATAAATTATGAGGCGTCAACCTGGTCTTTACAAAATTGAATACTTCTAGAAGTATAGTCTTGACACTTCTTTGGATATTCCACAAAAAGAATTGCTGATGAGAGATTCAATGTTGTTGCATTCAGTTTTGCTATATGCAGAAAAAAATTCAATGAAACATGAAAAATAAGTCTGATGCAAGCACTCGAAAAAGATTGACTTGGCTAGCTTAACCTATGGTGGCTCTACATCAGCGTTAATGGACTGATTTGATTAAGTAGGTGCGCACTAGGGTAATTTTTATAACAAAATTAAGTAGGAGGGTGGGCATGTGCAACAAAATGACTTCTGTGGAATGTCAAACATCAAGTGACTTATGTGATGGCTTTTACAATTTTCCATATATACTTCATTTGCTTCTCATTCCTCAAGTATCAATCAAATTGTTATAAAAAAATCTTAAAAAATTACAACAATGATATAACAAGTTGTTGTCATCTTGCAAAATTTTAAGTCCAAAGTTAATCTACACAAGGAGAAAAGAAATAACCAAATTCGTTAATGAATATTACTTGCGTGCATTTTGTTTTGTGAGACTAATGTCATGCTCGTGCGTTGCAATAGGATTTGCGAAATATGGACGAATGGTTTTATGCATGGGGTTCCATTTTTATGGTCGGTCGATTTCGTGGAGAACATTAGTTTTTTTTGTGGGGTGGATTTTTAAGGCATGGTGATTTTTTTTACATGGGGAAGAATGATAGTGGAGGAGGACGAGGACTACTCCACTGTTATAGTAGTAGATATATGTAAATTCAATTCAATTTTGCATGGTTGATGTCACTTTGTCTGCGCTCCAAGTGTTCTTGCTCTGCCACTGATACATGTTATTTGCTCTCCTGTCCATATATTTCTCCCTACATTTTCTAGGAAAATATTTCATTCCAATATGGTTTTATAGTTCCACTTTCCTTGCCTTAGTATTTTCATTCTTTATTTCCTAGTTTACCATAAAACAATCTGCATGGCATGAATGTAAGCTATGTCACAGTAAGAATGTAGGATTGAGCGGAACCAGGAATACAGCGCTTCGCCGCGCGCTAACATGAGTGTCCTTGATCACAGGAGAGGAGCGTGCACAAGTGCATTGGCTTGTACTTAGAGGGTATTGATTTAGGTGGACGGATTATGGTGCATGCATGGGATGATCCTGGTTTCCAACAACGGTAAAATTCAACTATGTATAATTATTGAAAATACGTTTTTCAGTCTTGCTGTCTCTTTTCCTTCATCGTCTCCATTCTTCAAGTCTATATACTATTTGTCAACAAGATAGTAATCGAGTTGCAAACAAATAAAAGATGATAGTCCATCTAGACTGCCTATCGTACGCCCCCTCCATTCCATACAATTTCCTGATTATATATACTCCAATTATACTGATAGATCATTGTTTGACCTGGTGTTAGTGGGGATGAGTAGCATGAGGAATTGTGATCTTCCCTTTGTGGTTGGTCTCTTTGAAGGCTCGCTACTAAAGTTGCCATGATTTAGCAATGTATGAACATTAATAGTTGTTTCATTGAGCACTTGGGATCCTAACGACTCGGGAACTCGCCCAAGTTCGCTCGAGCTGGAGATGAAGGTCATGGAGCACGAATCTTGAAGCAGATCCTAGTGAGAAATTTACATAATTTCTCCTCTAAAACCACATGTGTGATGCATAGCATTTCCAAATAGATGATGCCATGAGCATCGCAAATGCGAATGGGTAGCATAAATTACTGGTTGTAAAACAAAAGCCCATTAATCCTTGGAATATTTGCCTCTTGGTCATCATAGGGTAGAATTGCATCAAGCTATCAACACGCAATGTCCATGCTATCCAAGCGGCATGCCTTTTATGTGTTCCTAGTATCCAATCGCTCCTAACTAACCAGGACTGGGCATTATCGAACAATGCTCTTTTTTCTTGTTTTGCTTGTGCTTTTTTTTTATATGGTTCTACAGTACTGTTCTCTTTTCTCTGTAATATAAATCCAGTGGTGTTGGGTTCTTTAAAAAATACTCTTACTAACCAGAACTGTCCGCACTATTTCTGTGTTTCCACCAGTGTCCTCTCGATCATGTCCATGTATATTTCATCCAACATGATTGTATACCTATCTACCTTGCCCTCATTCTTTTCCTTCTCATTTCCATGTTCACCATAAAACAATCAGCATGGCTTGTATCCAAGACATGTCAACGTAGGATTGAGCGGCGTCAGGAGTATTGGGCTTCACCAAAACTAGTCTGAATGTTTTGCCTCTTTTTCCTGCTCCCTCGGCTGTCTAGCCTAAGAAAAAATTAAAGGTTTGATGCTAAGCAGCACTACGCGTCTCGGCCCCCTGTCTTTGCAGTGCCACTGTCCCAACCCCCAAGGAACCTCAAGGACATACACTTTGGTAGAATATATAGAGCGTGCACAGGTCAGATGATTCTTTTGTTTATTTCCGGTTGACAATACAGATATGCCGTGTCAATGGCTACAGTGAAGCTTGTCAAAACAGTTCAGAAAAGTAACATGTCTTCTCACAGTTTAGAAACCTCTTTTTAAAAACATTTTGTACTTCCAAACAGAAGTATAATTAATAGTGCATATTTAAGACTTCCCAACGACTGTAAAAGAGAAGTGGACAGAATTATTGGAAATCATGTTTGCAGTCTGTTGTGTTCGCTTTAATAGAGAATACTACACCTACTGTGTCCTTCTGGCTGATATTAATTATTACTACTTGTCTCTTTATATGGCTTCTTTCTTCTCATTAAGTCTGTCTATATACTTGTCCACAAGACAGTAGCTCATCTAGACTATTGCAAGCCTCTCGTCCTCCCATTCCTCACAATTTCGTGGATTGAACGGATATTGCTCAACGTTATCGTAGTGGGATGGGTGGCATAGGGACTTATGATCTACCATTTTGTGTTACTCTCGCTGAAGGCCCGCTATTGAAGTCGCTGTCATTCCTCGATGTGTCATGGGGATATTTCATAGCTAGTTGTAAGACAAGAATAACTTGTAAACCAGATGTCAAAGCTACGTAAATTTCGGTATCTCTCGAGGACGAGCATTTGCTCAGGTTCGAACCGGGGTGTTGCACCCTCCTGCTTTAGTGAATAGCCAGAGCGCCTAGCATGACCCTAAAAAATAATTGATATCTTTCGATACCTCTTAAGATTCATAAAATTTCTCCAGTTAAAAAGAAGTTGACATATGTTCACTCCAATAGTTAACATATATTACACCTATCCTGCAGGCATTATTAGGCGTTATTACTGATTCTCTTTCTTTTTTTTTTTTGCTTCTTTCTCCTATGTTCAAGGTTGCGGCTTCTATTCCAGTATTCCTTAGTCAAGATTGCAGCTAGCCTCTTGTCTTCACCATTCCTCACAATTTAAATCCCGATTATATACACTGATATTGCTTGACAACTTGATATTAGTGGGAATGAGCAGCACGACGAATCATGATCTGCCCTTTGTGCTTAGTCCTTCTAAGGGCATTCTACTCATCAATTGTTGATGGACTGGTATATTAGAAATTTTACTGTCCATAAAAAGTACCTCAATGTATCTTAATTTTACATTAAAAATTTTGATACCTCGAGGTATTACCCAGAGATATCAAGTTTTACAATTAAAAAATACAGTATCTTTCGGTACTTTTTTTAGAATGATAAAATTACCCATATTAAAAGGCTGGTGACTAATGTCCCATTATCTGGTCCATATGCTCCTGGCTTTGCCACTTACACATTATTCATGTGCGACAGCAAAAACATCTCAGGCAGCCAGTAACATTAGCATGTTGTCGTGTTTCTACCAGTCTTCTCTCCTATTCATGTATTTCTTCCTACATGGTTCTATATTTCCATCTATATGGCCTTCCTATTTTCCTTCTGATTCCCTACTTTACCATTAAACAATCAGTGGCATTAATCTAAGCGATGCCACAAAAGGATTGAGTGGCATCAGGATTACAGTGCTTCACCAAAACTGATTGGAATGTTCTTCTTCTTTGTGTTGTTCCTTCAGCCTAATAAAAATTTAAAGATTGGCTCACAAGTTTCATCACACTCCAGAGCCTAGTGTAACTAGGAAGTACAATATTGGAGACAACACCTAAACATGAAGATTGGAGAGAACATATCAGATGATTCTGTTGTTTCAAGATGATGGCACTTTGATAGAATGGAGAGGACACCTCATGAACATTGCACTTCCATAGAATGCAGAGGGCATATCAGTTTATTGATCCTTTTGTTTACCAATGACATACTGACATCCCTGTTAGCTGTGTCAATGGCTACCCCTGTGCAGCTTCTCAAAACAGATGGAACTTTGTGTGCACAGATTCGTACACAATTTTCTTATAAATCCAAACCAAATCCTGTCAATAGGTTTTTAAATCAACATAGTTTCCAACAAAAGAAAATAGTCTATGTGCCCCCTTTTTTTTGCCCTGTATGGACGAATGCTTGCTGTGTCCTTTGATCATAGGTGAGGAGTGTGCGCGGAGTGTACATATTGGCATATCTTACTGAAATCAAGCATCACTTGCCAATGACTAGCGGGTTTGCAAATGTCTTTTTCCAATATTTGGTACCTCCAATACAAAGTATAATTTCCCCACAGAAAAAGAAGAGATTACATTAATGATACATATTGAGACAATGAGATTTTCCAAGAATTGTAAAAGAAAATTATTTTGAATAATGATGTTTGTAGATTGCAGTCTGTTGCATTTCACACCAATAAAGAGCATTACACCTCTTGTCTCTCCTGCTGGCAGATATTAGAGCTTCTCTCTTTTCTCCCTGCAATTTTTTTTATATAAGGTTGATGTCAAACTTTACTATCAATAACTTCAAAAAATTTTAGATTAAAGGCACCATAACAGCATATGTAGATTTGTCTTACAAAGTAATATAATAAAAGTAAAAATTTATTTATTTATTTATTTATTATAATAAAAAAACATAGTCAAAGATACATTTTGAAGGCCGTGTCATCATCCGAAACGTCAAGAATTATGAAACAAGAGGGAGTACATGTTTTTGTTGACAAGATAGTTCATCTTGTCGCGACTATTTCAGCCCCTCTCTCTCTCTCTCCATTCCTACCAATTTCCCGATTATGCTGATATTTCTTAACCTGATGCTAGTGGGGATGAGTGGCACAAGGAATTGTGATCTGCCATTTGTGATTTGTTCTTGTTCTTACTGAAGGCCTGCTACTGAAGTCCTCATAGCTACTTGAACGGTAGTGCTCTATGGAACTATGGTTGTACCGTATGATGTCGTTTGTCCCTCATGTGCTTAGGAGCACTGTCTATATAGATCAAGAACAATTAGTGATTTTGTCTGAGGAGAATTAAGCGTAATTATGTCTTCCTTAAAATATGGAGAAAAAGAAGTAGGTACTCCTGTTTACTTACAAAGAATATTAAACGTTGGCATGCATATATGAGCATGCGCAACACCATTTTTACTACTCAGACGATACAATTTGTCACAGGCTATCTGTTGCATTTCATGCCAATAGAGAACTGAGAAATATATTTCCATTAGTAGTACATCATGATACTTTCCAACGACAGTAAAAATAACTGTTTAGAATTATTGAAATAGGAAATGTGTGCAGATTGGAGTCTGAGAAGTGCTAAAAATTATTACTACCTCTCTTTTTTCTGGCTTCTTTTTCTCCTCTACCCTAGTCTATATAGTTATCAACAAGATGTTTATCTAGGCTATTGCAGCTAGCTGTTGAGATTGACATATATATCTAAAGCTTGGTTTAGTTACAAAATTTTTTTTTGGCAAAAACATCACATCAGATATACGGACACACATTTGAAGTATTAAACGTCAACTAATAACAAAACAAATTACAGATTCCGATTGTAAACTGCGAGACAAATCTTTTGAGCCTAATTAAGCCATCATTAGCACATGTGGATTACTGTAGCACTTATGGCTAATCATGGTGTAATTAAGCTCAAAAGATTCATCTCGCAATTTACAGTCGAACTGTGCAATTGGTTTTTTTTTCGTCCACATTTGATGCTCCATACATATGTCCAAACATTTGATGTGATGGAAAAGTTGAAAGTTTGAAAAAAAATTTTGGGAACTAAACACAGCCTAAGTATCTAGTCTATATAGTATTAGTCTAGTCCCTGTTGAGATTGAACACCATTGAAACTCTTGAGGCTAAAAAAATAGGAAATCATTTCAAATGCTGAAGGCTGGTAGGCGATGTCCCTTTGTCTAGGCTCCACCAATGAAACATTGTTAATGTGTGACCATGAAAATATCTCAGGCTACCAGTAGCCTTAACATGTTCTCATGTTTCTACCGGTGTCCTCTGGGGTCCATGTCTATATATTTCTTCCTATATTCTTTTAGGGAAATATTTCTTTCTACATATGGTTCTCAGGGTTAGCAATCTCGAAATGGTGATTTTTGCCCAGGGGGGGGACCGAAAGAACCGAAATATCCAAAATTTTGGAAATTTCGGTATTTTGTGGCCGAAATTTTTTGAAATTTGATGAATTTTGAATGAATTTGAATAAACTTTGACCAAATTTACAAAAGGAAAAACCCAAAAATTTCGGGCGAAATATGTGTTTGCCGGTGGGGGCCAAAATTTCATTTCGAAAGTGCAAACACTGATGGTTCTATGCTACCTAGCCTTAATTAAGCCTCTTTCTTTTTCTTCATCTCCCAGTTTACCATAAAACAAATAACATGGCATGAATCTAAGCCGGCCATATGTTTCAGTAGGATTGCACGGCATCAGGAATACAGTGCTTCAACATAACTGATCCAAATGTCCTTCTTCTTGTCAATGGTCACTCTACTGTTTAGCCTAAGGAAAAATCAAAGGCTTGCTGCTAAGTGCCATCTGGCTCCTGAGCCCACTGTAACGAGGAACCTCATGAATGCTTCGGCTGAACAGAAGGGACAGATCAGATATTCAGATGATTCATCTGTTTACCGGGCAACACTAGCAGCTCTGCCGTGTCAATGAGTCAATGACTGAAATCAAGCACCACCTGTCATTTCGGTAGTGAGTATAATTCAGAGAACAATTTTCTCTGCTCAAGAAATCTTTTTCATTATTAATGTTAAATATATGAACCGAATTTAGGCCTACAATATATTCGGATTAATTTTCTAGTAGGATTCCTAATCGTTTTCTATTAGGAGTTCTTCCTTTTATCTCCTATATATACTCTTGTAAGCCGTACGGAAAGGGAGAAGTTCTCATTGTTATTCCTCTACGTTTGTAATCAATTCCTCAATAGTGATCATTATCGGTCGATGCCCGTGATTTTTTCCCGCAAGGGTTTTCCACGTAAAATTCGTGTCTCCGTTGTGCATCTATTTTCGTAACAAGTGGTATCAGAGCATTGGAGATTAATCTATGATTCCCAGCCATCGGCGTGTTCGTCGTCACTATCGAATCAATCTGTTCGGCACCCTACCCGTCGAGTCCAACGTTGTCCGCGCGAGAAGACAAGCAAGAGAAAATTCAGAATTAATTCCCATGGCGAGTTTAAAGTATGATCTACCGCTCCTGAACCAAGACACAAGATTCTCACTGTGGCAAGTGAAGATGCGAGCCGTTCTTGCATAGCAAGACCCTCCACGAGGCCGGGCCCGCTTACATCTAGCAGCTTAAATAGGACATAGACTGCCCTCACAAACCAACACCAGTCTTAACTTTAGAGTTCTTTGAAGATGGGCTTCCGGAAAAGAAGTTACAACTTGTTAGCATGAGTATCCTATCAATCCTATTATGCTTTGGGCCAGGGTGTTACAGCCGACTCTCGCGGTTTCACGGGCGTGTGTGTCGCAGTTGCGCAAGCATGGTGCGCATGGCTGGTGTGGACCCGGTGTGGTCACACAGCATGGCACATACACTGGCATTGGACACACGGACGTGCCCAAGAGAGGGAGTTCTTGGCTTGGGGTTGATCAACGAGGACGTCGATCTCCTAAGGGGGTGAGGATGTAACACCCCGGCCCAAGGCATAATAGGATTGATAGGGTACTCATGCTAACAAGTTGTAACTTCTTTTCTGGAAGCCCATCTCTAAAGAACTCTAAAGTTAAGCGTGCTTGGCCTGGAGAAATCTAGGGATGGAAGACTGGTGTTGGTTTGTGAGGGCAGTCTATGTCCTATTTAAGCTGCTAGATGTAAGCGGGTCTGGCCTCGTGGAGGCGGGACATTACAAAGACCTCTATGATGCGCTATCTGGATTTGACAAGAAAACTCAGGATTGGTCCAACGATGACAAGAAAAGGGATCGTAAGGCTATGGCATATATTCATCTTCATCTATCTAACAATATTTTGCAGGAGGTGCTTAAGCAGAAGACAACCGCTGAGCTGTGGTTGAAGCTGGAACAGATATGCATGACAAAGGATCTAACCAGTAAGATGCACCTGAAGCAAAAGCTATTTTTGCACAAGTTGCAAGATAATGAGTATGTGATGGATCATCTCTTCACCTTCAAGAAAATTGTTGCTGACCTTGAGTCTATGGAGGTAAAGTATGATAAAGAGGATTTAGGTCTTATTCTATTGTGTTCGTTGCCTAGCTCATATGCAAATTTCAGAGATACTATTCTTTATAGTCGTGATACTTTAACCTTGAAAGAAGTTTATGAAGCTTTGCATGCCAAAGAAAATATGAAGAAGATGGTACCTTTTGAAAGTTCAAATTCACAAGCAGAAGGCTTGACAGTTCGGGACAGGCAACAGGAAAAGAACACAAAGAATCAATCAAGAGATAAAAATTCAAGTAGCTACCGTGGAAGATCAAAGTCCAAAGGCAGATATAAGTCATGCAAATACTGCAAGAGAGATGGACATGATATCTCTGAATGTTGGAAGCTACAGAACAAAGACAAAAGAACCGAAAGTTATAGACCGAAAGGTAATAAAGAAGAGGAAGGTAAAGCCGCAGTTGTTACTGACGATAAGTCTGATGCAGAATTACTTGTTGCTTATGCTGGTTGTGCACAAACTAGTCACCAGTGGATTTTTGATACTGTTTGCACCTATCACATGTGCCCGAACAGGGATTGGTTTGCCACCTATGAATCTGTGCAAGGTGGTACTGTTTTGATGGGTGATAATACGCCATGCAAGGTTGTATGTATTGGAACAATTCAGATCAAGATGTTTGATGGCTGTGTTAGAACATTGTCAGATGTGCGGCATATTCCAAATTTGAAGAGAAGTCTCATCTTTTTATGTACTCTTGATCGTAAAGGGTACAAATATTCTGGTGGAGACGGAATTTTGAAGGTAACCAAGGGCTCTCTTGTTGTAATGAAAGCTGATATTAAAACTGCCGACCTGTACCATCTGCGAGGTACAACTATATTAGGTAATGTTGCTACAGTTTCAGATTCATTATCTAATTTTGATGCTACTAATATTTGGCATATGCGTCTTGGGCATATGAGTGAAATTGGTTTGGCAGAATTGAGCAAGCGAGGATTGCTAGATGGACAAGACATCGGGAAGCTCAAATTTAGTGAGCATTGCATCTTTGGCAAGCATAAGAGGGTGAAGTTCAACACATCTACACATACTATAGAAGGTATTCTTGATTATGTGCATTCTGATTTATTGGGGCCTGCTCGTAAGACATCTTTTGGAGGTGCTCGTTATATGATGACTATCGTTGATGATTATTCGCGAAAAGTTTGGCCTTATTTCTTGAAGCACAAATATCAAGCTTTTGATGCGTTTAAATTGTGAAAGACTATGGTTGAAAGACAAACTAAAAGAAAGGTGAAAATACTTCGTACTGACAATGGAATAGAATTCTGTTATAAGATATTTAAATCATATTGCAAGTCTGAAGGGATTGTGCATCACTACACCGTTCCTCATACACCTCAACAAAACGGCGTAGCTGAGCGTATGAACAGGACAATTATATCAAATGTCCGTTGTATGTTGTCTAATACAGGTTTGTCTAAACAATTTTGGGCGGAAGCCGTTTGCACTGCTTGTTATCTTATTAATCGGTCACCCAGTTATGCCATTAATAAGAAGACTCCAATTGAGGTATGATCTGGTTTCCCAGCAAATTATTCAGACTTAAGAGTATTTGGTTGTACTGCTTATGCTTATGTTGATAAATATAAATTGGAGCCTAAAGCTATTAAGTGCATTTTTCTTGGTTATCCGTCTGGTGTGAAAGGCTATAAGTTATGGTGTCCTGAAACTAGAAAAATTGTGATTAATAGAAACGTTGTCTTCCATGAATCAGTTATGTTACATGACAAACTTTCTACTATTGTTCCTGTTGAGAGTCAGCAGAAAGCAAGTGTGCAGGTGGAGCACTTGATCGGTTCAGGGCATGTACCAGAAAAAAAAGATGTTGTTATTAACCAAGATGCACCTGTTAATGAAGATTCAGATTCTTCTATCGTTGAGCAGTCGCCAAAACATTCTATTGCAAAAGATAAGCCCAAAAAAATTATTAAACCCCCTCAAAGATATATTGAAGAGGCGAACATAGTTGCTTATGCTTTGAGTGTGGCAGAGGAAATTGAAGGTAATGCAGAACCTTCTTCATATTCTGATGCTATTATTTCTGATGATTGCAATAGATGGATAACTGCTATGCATGATGAGATGGAGTCACTTGAAAAAAATCGTACTTGAAAATTGGTGAAATTGCTAAAAGAGAATAAACCTATCTGTTGCAAGTGGATCTTCAAACGAAAGGAAGGTATATCTCCAACTGATGAGGCAAGATACAAAGCAAGGTTAGTTGCTAAAGGTTATAGCTAGATTCCAGGTATTGATTTCAATGATGTTTTTTCCCCTGTTGTGAAGCATAGTTCAATTCGCACGTTACTTAGTATTGTTGCAATGCATGATTATGAACTAGAGCAAATGGATGTTAAAACTGCATTTTTACATGGAGAGTTAGAAGAGGAAATTTATATATGGAGCAACCTGAAGGTTTTGTTGTTCCTGGAAAAGAGAACCTAATCTGTAGGTTGAAGAAATCTCTTTATGGGTTGAAGCAGTCACCTAGACAGTGGTATAAGAGATTTGACTCTTTCATACTTTCTCAGAAGTTTAGAAGATCCAATTTTGATAGCTGTGTTTATCTGAAAGTTGTTGATGGTTCAGCTATATATTTGCTTCTTTATGTCGATGATATGTTGATTGCTGCAAAAGACAAATAAGAGATAGCAAAGTTGAAGGCACAATTGAGTAGTGAGTTTGAAATGAAGGATTTGGGTGCAGCGAAGAAAATTCTCGTTATGGAAATTACTGGAGAAAGACAGTCTGTTAAGTTATATCTTAGTCAGAAAGGTTATGTTGAAAAAGTTCTTCTTCGTTTCAATATGCATGATGCAAAACCAGTGAGTACTCCTTTAGCTGCACATTTCAGATTATCTTCAGATTTTTGTCCACAGTCAGATTATGATGTTGAGTACATGTCTAGAGTTTCATATTCAAGTGCAGTTGGTTCACTAATGTATGTCATGGTGTGTTCTCGTCCTGA
The DNA here is from genome assembly GCA_008326285.1 of Oryza officinalis. NCBI lineage: Eukaryota > Viridiplantae > Streptophyta > Magnoliopsida > Poales > Poaceae > Oryza > Oryza officinalis. The sequence goes on along the minus strand of BDMV01000011.1, from coordinate 31,817,615 downwards.
CTTATCACATGCTTTGAATGTTGTCAGTAGATACATGGCTAATCCTCGCAAAGAGCATTGGAAAGCAGTTCAATGGATTTTTAGATACCTATGTGGTACTTCTAATGCTTGTTTGCAGTTTGGGAGATCTAGAAATGGACTTATTGGTTATGTGGATTCAGATTTTGCTGGAGGTTTGGACAGGAGAAGATCGCTCACAGGTTATTTTTTCACTATTAGAAGCTGTGCTATTAGTTAGAAGGCAAGTTTGCAAGCAACTGTTGCCTTATCTACTACTGAAGCAGAGTATATGGCTATTTATGAAGCTTGTAAAGAAGCTATTTGGCTTAGAGGTTTGTACACTGAGCTTTGTGAAGTTACGTCTTGCATTAATATATTTTGTGATAGTCAAAATGCAATATGCCTTACAAAGGATCAGATGTTCTATGAGAGAACAAAGCACATTGATGTGAGATATCACTTTATTCGAGGTGTAATTGCTGAAGGAGTACTCATGATAACCCAGCTGATATGATGACAAAGTCAGTTCCTGCTACTAAGTTTGAGTTTTTCTCAAGCTTGGTTGGTGTTACAGTATAGCCCTAGAGACTATTTGGCGCACGGTGATTTTGTCTACGTGAGGTATTTCTTAGTGATTAATGTTTTTATGCTATAAGAGAAAATTTGTCTCAAGGTGGAGATAATCTTCTCGTAGAAAATGTCTTTGCAATATTGGGTAACTCTCTTCGTGAAAAAAAAATCTTAAAAAGAAAGAAAGTAGTACATCTTTCTAAGAGATGTAAAACAAACTCTGTAGAATTATTGAAATGTACTCAGGGTTTTTATTACAGGTGACAAAAAAAATATCGGAGAGTAGTGATAATCGGGATTTATCAGAATTCTATCGCCATAGACAAAAAAACAAAATTTGAAAAAGAAATTGGACAAAATTATGTATTACACCTACCCCTGTTGCATTTCACACTAGTAGAATTACAACACTACACCTAGCGTCCTGATTGCTGGCTCTTTTTTCTAACCTCTCCTAACACCAGAAAACACCAGGGATCTACCATCCATCTCCAATGCTCTTCCGAAGTCTATATTTGCTGACAAGAAAGTTCATCTAGATTGCTTTGTAATATCTTGTCTTCTCGATCCATTCTTCATAATTTCCCCGATTCTACGATTATATTGATGTTTGCCAATGTTAGTGGTCATGAGAGGCACAAAGGAAATATGATCTTCCCTATGCTAAGTCTCTCTAAAGGCATGCTACTCATGTCACCATGATATGATGATGGATCAAGTGTTATCATCAGACTCGCAGCGAAATCCAAAGTTATTGTGGTGAGTTGCATGACTGTGTGAGTGTGTCTGACTCGATGACAAATTCAGAAATTTTATACCAGAAATAACATGTTTGGACAGTTTGCTGGAACAATTTCTTTTCGAGTAAGATCAAAAGCATAAGGACACATATGAGTATCCAACACATGGTTCTGCACCAATCACTGGCCTACTAAAGAAAATGTGTTCTGTTGTGTTTTGTGACTACTTGTTGAGCTTATGAAAACTAATGGTCAACAATTGGATGGCTGCAACAAGGGAAGAAGCTACTGATCTTAGCTTTGAAATATATGGAAATGGAGAAATAGCAGTGAACTTGATCGTCCTTCAATTCATAATGTGCAGGTTGAACCAAATCAATTTTGTGCAATATGACCAAAAGATGTAGTTGTACAAAAAGTAGAACGGGCGATCAATCAACTTTTTGGCTCCTATGATTACTTACACATTATGTCTGCAATGTCAATGTTTTCCCTTCCTTTCCATGGACTAGCAGAAGTATATATCCAGATTGTTGACATGCATGATCATTCGAGAAGAACGTCGATGTGTTCATATAATCATTGGAGATGATTTTTTTTTTACAGAACGTGAACCTGCTGAGCATGTACACACCCATGTACTTAGCTATTGTAAGTTGTAAGAGAACATCACAGCTACTAGACTGTACCAATTATTACTCTTCTCCGGACTACATACAATTGTTAACATGGTGGTTCTTGTATACTGTTTTATTTCTCTCTCTCTAGAAGATCTTCTCTTTCTTTGCAAGTTCAACCTCAAAGCATGAACATCGCAATAGGAATGTGTGGCACGAGGAATAGAACACTTTACAGGAGGTAAAGCAAACGCTCGTTAATCTTGGGAGCATCGATCCGACTCTCGGGTCTCAGATAGTCAGATGATCTGGTAAAATTGCACCAAGCCATCAATGTGTCCGTGATGTCCTACCGACAAGCCTTTTAAGAGTTCTTGGTATCGAATTGCTCTTAATTAATCAGGACTGTCCATTTTATTTATGTGTCCATATATTTCTTCCTACATGGTTCTATACTTCCATCTAGCATGCTTCCATATTTTCCTTCTCATCTCTCAGTTTACCATAAAACTATCAGCATATTGCAAGAATGTAAGTCATGTCACATTAGGATTGAGCGGCATTAGGAATACATCGCTATTGAGAAGCATTAGAAATACACTTCAATATTAGCCTAAGAACAAATTAAGGGCATGTTGCTAAGTATCAGTTGGTTTTGACGTACCAATTGTAATCAGGGACAGAGCCATATGTGGGATAGCTTGGGCTTGAGCCCCACACGTGACAAAAAAAACAATGAAAAAAAAATTTTAGCATGAATTTTAATAGAAATTTCAAATTTAGATGGTTCACCCTACTCTTCACAAAATTCTGCCTGCGCCGCTGCCTAGAGAGTATGGATTGGATGATTCTTTTGTTTACACTATTAGCTCTACAATGTCAATGGTTATCTGTGTGGCTATCTGTGTAGCTTCTCAAAACATATGAAAGCTATTGTTGATCACAGGAGAGGAGCGCACGTGGAATGTTTTCCATGCCCTTACTGAAACGGAACGCTACCTGTAATGTGAGAAGTGACTATGATTCTAAAAAGTTAAGTGTCTTTTCTGTTTGAAATTGTCGAATATAAAAAGAAAAGTATAATTTCATTTAGAGTAAAAAAAGGAAGTACACAGTTGGTAGTACATCTTGAGACTTTCCAACCACTGTAAAAAAGAACTCTTTAGAATTATTGAAAAGAATGTTTGCAGATTAAAGTATGTTGACAACACTATACATATTAATTGTCCTAATGACAATTCGGCTTCTTTTGCTCCTCTCTCTGTCTATACATTTGTCAATTAGATAGTTCATCTAGACTATTGTAGCTAGCCTCTTGTTTTCTCCATTTTCACTTTTTTTTTCCTGCCTATACACTCATATTAATTAACCTGAAGTCAATTAGGATGAGTGACATGAGGAATTATGGTCTACCCTTTCTACTGGAAGGTTTATACTACTCTTCCATCTAAAGGCTTATACTACTTGTCACGATGCATAGATTAGCCTCGTTATATTTTTCAATAAAGAGATATTATTCAAATGATTAAGAAATGTATGGTGGATGTTTTTGCATATGTATTAAGACACTTGGGCCTTGGCCTGATTTTGAAATTGGTTTATGTAGTTTTCATTGCAAAATGATAGATAGGGTGGGCATTTGGTTTTGTATACTATCGGTTTTCTGTAAATGCCAACCTAAGTGTTCGACAGAAAATTAAAAAATGCACAAAATATACCGAATAACTTTGGCTCGATTTTTCAGTTTCCAAGAAAACTGTGCAACCCCCACTCTATGCTTACAGGCATTGCTGGTGGTGGCCAGCTATGCGCGAAAATGTTAATGGGCAATCGATCGTGCGTGGGCACTCGACACGATCAGATCAGCCCATACCATTTTTTGCCCAGCCAAGTTTGGCCTTTCCTTTTTTTTGGCCGCTTTTTCCTCTCTTTTTTTTTGCTTATGTTAATTTTCCTTTCGAATTTTATTCACTGCTTATTTCTCTTTTGGACCAGGCCAAATCCAAACAAACTTGGACCTCAAAACCCACCTTCATATTTTTTTCAGGCTTGTTTAAATTGTTTTTAAATTTATTTTAAATCTATATGTATCAAGTTTATACGTATAAATATGCGTTTTTATGCACAAAGCTTATACGTACAAAATATCTTGTCAACTTTTCTACATATATAATTTTTTTTCTAGGCCATGCTAACACACTATTGAATATAGTTTAAATTTACATTTTACATGTACAAAGTATCTAAAGTTAAGTTTTATATATACAAAGTATCTACATATAAAGTTTCTATGTACAAACTTTTTCTACATATATAAGGTGAAAACGGTCACGGAAATTCCATATAAGGGGTACCGTTTCCGATCGTATCGTTATTTATAAATTTTGTTTTTTCTAATTTCTTTCTACATCGTATTAATTAATGTCGATACTAAGTAGTTTAAATGATAAATATGATCAATCGTCAGCCGATCAAGCGTTGTTTTTGAAAAGATGTTTAAATGATAAATATGATCAATTACCGATTGATCAAGTGACTGTTTATAAAACAGATGCTACCGATTTCAACCGTTTCAGACCATTTTCACCCCAATAAGTATAAATATTTTTGTTAGGCTGAGCTAAGGCTTTGCTTGTTCAGCCCAAAGCCTGAAAAAAAAAGACAAAGCTCACATGGAAAACCGTGGGCTATATATGTTGTAAATGTTTTTCAATTTGGAAATCTTGTCTGTGCACGTTGGCTGGGCGCACGGGTCGCGATCGAATGCGAACTAGACACGGGTGACAACTCGCACAATAGAATGTTGCCATGGCCTGCTCATGACCAGAAATACAGAACGTTGGCACAACTAGCCACTATTTCTTTTCAAGTCAGAACCTTAAGAACAGAGTACCCAAAGTACACATGATCCTGCACCAATCTCTGGCCTACTAATAAAACTTCAACTAACACGGAAAACTAGATGTAAATTGCAAAACTAAGGTAAACGTAAATAGATTCCGCCCTTATGGGCGTTAGAAATAATAAGAGGGCGACTTCGATGTTCATCCGTCGTATTGCCCTTCAGCAAACTTGTCCTCAGGGTAGAACACAGCCACCACTTGGTTGTTGGCAAACTTCCTCCCGTGCATCCCGTTCTTCGCCTTGGTCGAGCTCTCTGCATCTGCAAATTCCAAAAACACCTGCAATGCACTCTCATGCTTCAGAACACTTCACAATTCATAACCCGTGATGTTATTATTTGTATTAAATTGACAAAAGAGCAAGGAGCACTCACCCTCCCAACTCCAGCAACAGGAGCACCGCTGGGATCAGGTCGCGGGATCACAACTTTCACCAGGTTACCTGAACAAGCGTCAGTGAGAACATAGACAAAAAGAAAAAAGCATGGCATCATATTATATGATAAAACTGATAAAGCAAAGTAAAATTGGAATTGTGTGTCTTCTGTAGGCTATGCCCGACTGCCAATTTTGCATAAGGTCGGACTATAAAAGACTCTGCAATGGCACTATGTGGGACTACAAAAAAGACACACAAAAAGACAAACACACAAAAGGAAACTAGTTCAGTAACTGAGCAAAGGCAAAAATCAATTATGAAACTGAATCAGAGTGATTGGCACAGGAAGCGAGAATGTGTGAGTTCATTGTTGCTTACCGTATCTGCACCCTTCTTCCCTCATGTCTTGCACAATGTCCTCATACTCCTCATCATCCCTCAGTTCATCTGCTGAAACCACTTGGGTCAGGCATACCACCTTTGTGGGCAGTGCTCCTCCTCCAACTTGAAACATGAGTTTCTGTCCAAGAAACAACAGTAAGAATTTGAAAGGCTATTTAAACTGACATTTGCTCTGTCAAATAATATGTTTAAGAACACACAACGTACCTGCATTTGTGCCTGTTGTTGTACATGTAGGAGCATGCTTTCTTGCTCTGGCCTAGGTTGAGAAGCCCCTTGGTTTGCTCGCCTAACAGTGAGGGTCTTGTCTCCCATCTTAATACCATTAAGAGCAGCACAGGCAATGTCCGTGACATTAAGATCCTGGTATACACAGAAGGCATAGCCCTTCGAGTTTCCAGTTTCTCTGTCCTTCACAAGATCAAAACCACGCAGAGGTCCAAAGGATTCGAGCAACTCCCTGACTTGAGCTTCTGTGAAGTAATAAGGAAGCCCACCCACAAAAATGCGGTCAGGACCTTCTAAACCTCCAGCTGAGCCAGGTGTTAAGCCAACAGCAGCAAGATTGAGGTTGGGGTTTGGCTGGCTTGGGCCCAATGCAGCTGCTAGGGAAGGATTATAGTCCGTTGGCCTTCTAACCTTCACAGGTGCTCCCTCGAACATTATACCATCCAAGGCCATTGCATTGCTTGCTTCCTCCACAGACCTCATCTCCACAAATGCAAATTTCTTATCATGGTTTATGTAGACGTTAAGAACAGCATCACCTGGACCAGCTGTATTTCCACCAACAGCAGCCATAACTTGATTGAAGTATACAGCAACAGTCTGTAGATGAAGACCAGACATATCAGTACAAAACACACAAAAGTGAGAGTACAAGCCACAGAAAGTGAGAAATGTGGAGAAAAGAAGAGTGATTTCTTACATGCTCATTAGCAGTTGGAGGAAGTCCACCAACATAAACACGCCTAGCATGTCGAGTAGCCTGTTGAGTCATAGCTTGTGGCTGAATAACAAGCGGAGTGAACTGATGCCAAAATAAGAGAAAATTAGGACCGAGTGTTTATAACGAATAACTGAAGTATCATACCTCACAGGCAATTCATTCCTAAAGTTCAAAACAACATAGTACTCACCTGGGTTTGAGTCAAATTGAACATGTTCGGAAGAAACCCAGAAATAGCAGGGGCCACAACAGGTACCTGACCTGCAAATACCAGCAAAGAATTCATCAGAAAAATAATCAATGTTGTTACTTGTGATCTATCATTAACAAAACCATAGCAATCCAACCACTACTGATAATCTAATATAGATCCTGTTTTCCAAAATTCAACATAGATGAATGGATTGCATCTGCCCAATGAGGATTGAAGTTAACAATTATAAACTACCATAATGTAATACTAGCTGCTATTGGAAGACGAACAGGATATCAAACCAGATTGTTTCCTCCTCGTACAATTAAGCTACAGTGTCTCCATTGCAGCAGTTGGACAAAGTGGCCCAAGATTGCTTTCCTACCAATATATGCACACAAAACAAACAAACACCAACAAAAAAAGAGAAAATCGCTCAGTTCCAAACCAGTTATGATAAAATAAAATTAATTTTCTACATGAAATATCAACTACATAGAATGATTACCATGCCTTCAAGGCATCCAGTGGTAAAAAACAGCAGTGTCTCAATTTCTGGTGGCATATCAGAAAGAGACCAGTAAATAGTATTTTCTCAAACCTCAGGCAAAACTAATATATATTTTTTAATATGTATTTCATTGGGAACTATAGATGTTTGTAATTTGTACCCCTGCTAAGTGCTAGCATTGCTGAAATAAATAAAAAAGGATCAAAGGAGTAGGTCAACTAGTTGAAAACTTGGTTGTTACTCCCCCCATCCCAAAATATAGGAGCAAGTGCTTTTTTTCGATGTTTCATAATACAAGGCACGTATGCATGCAATTACCTAGCACCTCTCCCTCCCTTAAATCCATTTTTTTAAATCATCCATCTCTCATCTCATTGGGTGCATGTATTGTATTTATTGGGGAGATCAAAACGAGGAGGTTCTAATAATTCTTTCTTGGTCTTTGCATTAATGTTAGTTGAGCCTTATGTTTTGGGATGGAGACAAGTTAATGATAAAGCTAGAGTGGTAGTGTCAAGTATAGATAGATAAATTCAGAAGAGCAAAATGAAACTCTCAAATTATATTGGGTGCTAACATACCTGGGGCTGCACCAGCAGCAAGCGTAGGAATGGCTTGTTGTGGTCCCTGGTCAAATCCACTCACGCGCTTGCTGTTTTAACAAAAGCCAAATTAATAACTAGACCAAAAGAATTACATAAACAGAATAGAATTAAAGCCACCTTAAGAAGGTACATGACAAAGAACAAAATCATGTGCAGATGGATTACATTAAGTAAACTAGTGAAGACATATGAATGTACCATTTTAAAAAAGTGAAAAGAAGCACAGTTCACTGCATGCTTTAAGAGTGTCAATCTTTGGAAAATAAGAAGAAATACTAATATTCTGAAAATTGCATTCATTGTCAACACTTAAGAGGTATCAAAAGAACATGTTACTTTTGTTTAGTCAAGAAAGCTAATGAGCACAGGCAAACTTGGCCCATCATCAAAATCAGGAACCAGACTAAATGCATACAATAAGCATACAAGGGCATTCAATCACATACCTCTTAGAACGAGAGCGTGAACGAGATCTAGATCTGCGGTCACGATCCTTTGAAGGGGAGCGGGAGCGAGATCGATGCCTGCGGTGACTATCTCTGTCACGGTCTCTTCTCCTGCATTATTAAAGTGGAAATCAGATTCCCACAATAAAATGTGGCATGAAGCAAACAAATGACAGTGGAACACACATATCATATCCATTAGCATACGGAAAAAGAACCAGCACCTTTCAGAATCATGGCCCCGGCGTCGTTCACGGTCATCAGAACGTTCACGATCGCGGTGCTCCCTTCTTTCACTTCTATCACGGTGCTCCCTGTGGCGATCACGGTCCCTGTCCCTGTCACCACGGTCACGGTCCCTCCAGTCCCTACCACGGTCTCTGTCACGTTCCTTGTCCTTGTCCTTCTCCCGTTCTCTGTCCCTCTCTCTAGACTTTGAGGACCTGCCATCATGTTGCTGTGTCTCGTGCTGAATAAAAGAACAAGAGTTATCGGACAGTCCTCTTATATCTTCAAAAGAGAGGATTGAATTATTGCTTAGCGCCAATAAGCTGTCACTGACAAAGATTTTCTAAACAATCATCATAATAATGAACGACACAATTCAAAACCAAGAATCTAGAAAGCTAAGTAGATGCATAACGTTATGGAAAGCTAATTAGATGCACACAGTGACCAGAAACTACTCTCTAGGAGTCCAAGGTGATACAAGATAAGGTGAATGTTGAAATTTGCACAACATAAATTCAAACAGACCTAGTCCGAAAATCGCCTAAAAATTTACTAGGTTCTATGCTTTATTTGGTTGAATCGTGATCTCCAGAGGAAATTAAATCAGCACAAAGCAATTACAATTTACAATCAACATAACAACCTGATAGTTCCATCGATTTGGAGAGCATAACATTGCAGCAAAAAACTAAACGGAAACTACCTAAATCCCAGGTAACCAGATGAAATCCCATTTTACCCAAGCCATGAAACAATCCCAAAATCAAACCGCCCCCATCCCAAAACATGGACCAAAATCCCCCTCCATCCAGATCGGCGACGCACGCACGCACCTGAGACCGGCCGCCGTCGGTGGCGCCATCGGAGAAGCCGGTGGGCTTGGCTGCAGCGGCGGGCGGGGACCCCTCGGGCGCAGGGTACTCGGCGTACGCGGCGGCGGCGGCGGCGGCCGGGTGACCACCGTTCCCGTTTCCCTCGTAGGGCTGCTGCTCCTCGTACTCCGCCATCCGTGTGACGGCTCCGGCGAGCGGCGGCGGCGGCGGCGGCTCGGTCGGGATTTCTAGGGTTCGGCGGCGGGCGAGCGGGCGGGCGCGAGTTGGGAGAGCACGCGAGGGGAACGGGTCAGCTTATATGACGAGAGCCAAGAGGACGCTGACGTGTGGGACCTGGACTCGGGTGAGAGCCACGTCGGTTTTGGAGGCGGTGGCAACGCGAAATCGGTGTTTGAAAATTCTAAAGATAAAAGATAAACATAAAATAAAAATTAAATGTTTTACGTAAAACGATGTGATATTAACAGGTGATTAATTGAGTTTTAATTATTACAAACTTGAAAAATGGATTTATCTCATATTGTAGAACAACTTTCATATAGAAAATTTTTACATAAAACGCACCGTTTAGCAGTTTGAAAAGCGTGCCACGAATATTTTTATCTTTTATCCTGAGCAGTGTTACATTCGAACGGCACCTAAGTCGTCGTGTTTGAGTTTGAGTCGGTTGAATTGGTGGTCGTTCTAGAGAAAAATCGTCGGTTTCGATTTGATTTTTGCGTCTCCGCTTCAAATTCACCCCTAAAGGTTGTTTAAATTGCATGAATAAAAAAAATAAAAAACATATAATTCTGAAAAAATGTAATTGCAAAACAGATAATTACAATTTATAAAACGTAGAAAAAAAACATAAAAATAACCATATAATTGAATCGTATAAAAAACTCATGAATCGAATGAGAGATGGACTCAAAGAAAATGTTTAAAGAGGTTGGAGCTCTTGCAAGTTTTTCTCTAAAATCTCTGTAGGGTTGTCCATTTCATAAAAATTTTAAAGGATAGGATAAGATTCAATCCGTTGTTCAAATGTTTTTATAGAAAAATTTTCTATAGAATTAAAATTCTTTAAAATTCTATTGTTTTTTTATAAATCAAAGGGCCCCTAAAAGTCCTAAACTCGATGCGTATTTGGGTTCGAATCGATCTATGGGCCGTAATACTGCAAGGCACACAAGACCACAACTGAACCCACCCGGCTGCAACGCGGTCCGGTAAAGGCCTGATGCATACGGCCCAATACATAACAACAATATTCACGATTTTTTTCAAATCGGTCATGCGAAATTTGTTGTTTCCCAGACGAATTGGTCCTAAATATTCGAACGAGATTTTAAAACGAGATCAAATGGTGTTTACAACGAGTCGTTCGACACGATCACTTGTGGAACAACGCGTCCATGACCTCCAAGCTTCGCCCTCGCGTCTCCGGCAGCCTCACGTACACGAACACGCACGCGGCCGCCGCCACGCCGGCGTAGAGGAAGAAGCACCCGGCCATGGTGATGCCGCCGGCGAGCGAGATGAACGTCATGCTCATCACGCCGCACGTCAGCCGGTTCACGGCGATGCCGAGGCTCGCGCCCTGCGCGCGCAGCCGCAGCGGCATCACCTCCGCGGTGTACGCCGCCGTCATCGGACCGAGCCCCATCGAGAACGCCGCGACGAACGCCATCACGGACGCGACGCACGCCGCGGCGGTGGTGGGCGACGGAGAGGCTATGGAGAGAGTCAGCACCAGTGAGGCCAGGGTCACGGCCACGCCGCCGGTGCTGGCCAGCAGGAGCGGGCGACGGCCGAGGCGGTCGGAGAAGAGCGTGGCGACGAGGATGAAGCACGTCTTGGCGACCCCGACGGCGACGTTGGCGCCCAGGACGGCGGAGTTCGACGCCATGCCATTGCCGGCCTTCTTGAACATCACCGGGCTGTAGAGCACGATCACGTTGACGCCCGACGCTTGCTGGAAGAACTGTAAGCCGACCGCGCACGTGAGTATCCGCCGGACCGTCGCCGTCGGCCGCAAGAGCAGCTCCCGCCACACGCCGCCGCCATTATCCTGCGGTGCCGCGACGGCATGCTTGATCTCCTCGAGGCGGACCTCGGCCTCCACGACAGAGTCCGACGTGCGCGCGTCGGCGTGGCACCCGCGCATGGCGAGCCAGCGCGGCGACTCCGGCATAGCGAGCACGCCCGCGGCGAGGAACACGGGAGGGGGCACGCCGACGCCGAACATGACGCGCCAGCCGAGGTGCACGGGCAGGCCGGACAAGGCGTAGTTCGACACGTAGCCGAGCAGGATGCCGACGTTGACGAACATCTCGAACAGCGTGGACAGGACGCCGCGGGCGGACGCCGGCGAGATCTCGGCGTTGTACACCGGCGTGACGACGAGCGCGAACCCGACGCCGATGCTGGTCACAAACCTCGCCGCCATGAGCGCGGCGTAGCTGGCGCCGAGCGACATGGCGAGCGCGCCGGCCATGAGGAACGCGTTCGCCAGCACGAGCGTGCGGCGGCGGCCCAGCACGTCCGCCGCCCAGCCGGCGGCGAGGATGGACACCAGCATGAACACGTTCATCGACCCGGTCAGCACCTCGATCTCGGCGTCGCTCAGCCCCATGTCCTCCCGGACGAACAGCTGCGCGCCGCTCATCAGCGTGAGATCTGCAAGCACAACACGAGCAGATCTTCCATGGATGCATTGCCAAGAACTGACTAAAACACAAGGTGTACTCGATGAGTGTTCGTACTGTAGCCCATGAGAATGGTGGTCATGGAGGCGAGCGTGGCGCAGCCGAAGGCGTACATGCCGTGGCGGTGCCGGCGCTTGTCGCCGGACGATGCGAGGAGCGGAGCGGCGTTGGCCGCGGCATCGCCGCCGCCGTCGTGCGCCATGGTGGCCTGGCTTGGTTAAGGTTGCATACTGAGGGTCAGGCCTGTTTGGTTCGCGTCCTGAGGGTCACAGCCTGAAAAAAACTCACGCTGGACAGGCAGCGTTGGGAGATGCAACGCCTGCCTCATCAGACAGCCTGAAGCTTTGTGTGTTTTGTTCGTGCACATGCCTGAAAAATAATAAAATATCAAAAAGCAACTTTTACCAATGCAAAGTATGAAATAAATGGCACATGCATCATTAAGAGCAGTTGCCTGAAGCTCAGGCATCCAAATTCGATGGCCTGGCTCAGGCTAATGAAGTTGACTGAAGATTTAGCAGGCTAATGAAGAGTCAGGTCAGGCTAGCTCAAGATACACCAGGGCACAAACCAAACACGTAGTTGTTGGAGCTCAGGCAGCGCTCCGGCCAGGCATACAAGCCTCATGACGCGAACCACACAGCCCGTCTTGGACTTGGACTTAGGCTGCCTTCTTTTCCTTTCCCTTAAGTTAGAGTGAGATTTTTGGTGCACGTAAAACAAGAAAACTTATTAACACATGATTAACTAAATATTAATAATTATAAATTTAAAAAATGAATTTATTTGAATTTTTCAAACAACATTTTTATAAAAAAAATTTTATAAAAAATACATCATTTAATAGTTTGAAAAACGTGCTAACGAAAAAAAAATTAAAGATTAAAGTTTGAAGTTGAAGAAAAGATCTAGCCTTAACCACTCAGAGCAAGTTGTAGCGACAGTAATCTTTCATTTATTAAAACAGTTCAATTAATTAATTTCACATTTACTTCCCATCTGTCAAGTTGCAATTGTGTCAGATTTAGGTGGTATGTACTTCATCCGTCTCATAAAAGCCATACTAAAATATAACGAATTTAGACAATCATTTATTCAAATTTATAGTATTAGGATGTGTCACATCATATCTTAAATTTATTTTTTTATGGGACGGGGAGTACAAAGGTGCATCTAACATGACACGTGCAAAGGTGCATGTAACCATACATAAATAATCATGTCATATAAAATCATATTTAGGTCTCCTTTGAAATAAAAGAATTTTGTTGTGCTTTTGAGAGAACTGAATTGACTTCTTTGGAATTGACTTCACCTCACTACAAGAATACTATTGCCGTTTTGTTCATGACCTTGGGTCACAACACATATTTTTATATAGATAAAATTTGCTACAGGATAAAAATACATGAAAATTGTTAAAAAGTCACCTAAAAACATGTGTTTGTTATAGGACACTATAAATATTTAGTGAGATTTTACGGTGTTTGTATTTCAAAAAAGGTAAAATTCCAACGATCCTCAATGACAGATAGCATGCGAAAAGTATTTAAGTATTGGTATAGGTACTTAGGTATCAGGGTAAAAACAAAATATACTAATTGGGAGAAAATGGTAGAATTGTCCCTAAATTTTTAATCGGTACAACATATGTACTCATTTGTCCGGTACTAGCTTACTAGTTCTCATTTGCATGATTTTCTCTGGATTTATGTTGTGTTCTGTGAGATTCTTATTTGCATGATTTTCTTTAGATTTATGTTTTGTTTCAAAGAAGATGTCACTAGCATAAAAGTTTTCATTTGTGTTACGTTATGTTCTAAAGAACACGTCAAAACCCCTCCATTTAATTCTTTTGAGATTTATATTTTTTTACAAGAAGATATTTGTATTGTGTTTCAAACACATGACCGGTTAAAATATTACCAAAGGTTTGCGTTGATTTAAGTTATACATTTTATCAATTTATCCCTAGAAAACATGAACCATAGAGCTTCTTCCTCAACACCAGTTCAAACCATAGAAGAAGAACATATAGGAGATCTCGATTCAGTTCCTTATACAAGAATTTTGTGAACTATATAAATAACTAACCAACTGCATAAATAAGTCACAGATCTTACTGATGTGCTTGTGCTTATAGCCATCGACTGGCCGATCTCGTCTCCTCTTCAACCCTCAACCATGTTGGTGCTTCTCCTTTTGTCTCCTTCTGGTGAATCAATTTAAACCCTAGAACAAGAACGAAGCAAAGGTAGAGAAGAAAGGAGGCACAATCTTTGATTTTTTTCTCTCTCTCCAATACAGATTGAATTGATCGCTAAATTAATGGGGTAACCATGATTTATATTTTTTCTCCACAATGTTATCGATCCGTATGATGATACAGGTCAATAGAGCCATGTATTCAATTCACATGAAATGTCTATATTTTATTAATTACTCCACTGCCATCGTGTTACAATAATTTTATTTTGTACCTTCTCCATCTCGTGATCAACGGTTCATGTTGCTCCACCTCTAAATACCTATAAATATATCACAAACACCGTAAAAGGTCTCAAATGTTTATGGTTTAATTTAGAAATTTTTTACCCTTATCTACCATGGAGTAAAATAAAATTACTGTGCATATCCACAGTCAAGGGTTAGAATTCGCCACACTGCATATCGAACGAACATATATACAATTAATTAAGAGAAATAATACTACATCATTTAGGCATGAATTTGTATGTCTAAAAACTCTATATGCTGCTTAAGTCTATGTCAGCTAAGTGCTAGTCTAAATATGACCCTACTTTTAACAGATATAGTATAACCCCAAAATCAGATAGTGTATGTTACAGTCATTAATTAGGCACATCGACATATGCGGACCATTTTTAGAAACAATAATAAGATGTATACCTTACTACTACATCTTTTTTTTAACCTTACTACTACATCTTTGGTACCATAGTAATTTTGAGAATGTTTCTTGTGCGTTGTTTTTGCACTTATAACTCCGGTGGACATATAAAGATCAAAAAAAAAGGAAAAGAAAAACTCCGCTAGACATAGATAATAGTATTGTTTAGTAACAGTGGCCGTACTAACTGTGTCATACGTACATGTCTATATATGAGTCAGAGAGTTGTCTACAACAACAAACAACAATAAATAATAAATATTAAGGTCCCGTTCGATACTACTACAAATATTTGTAATATTTGTGGTATGCTTTTCAAACTACTAAACGGTGTGTTTCGTGAAAAAAAAAATTTATATGAAAGTTGTTCTAAAATATCAGATAAATCTATTTTTCAAGTTTGTAATAATAAAAAACTTAATTAATCACACGTTAATATCATCTCGTTTTACGTGAAACACTTAATCTTTTATCTTCAGAACTTTCAAACACCACCTAAATATATAATATATAGTATAGTAGTAGATGAACAGATATGCATATATATGCTGCAACAGATCCACACTGTATTTGTATAGTGTTGCATAAGACGATGAGCAGGGCTGATGAGCCATCAATCTCTTGTATCCCTGATCCCAGAGGCTGAGGCGTATAAGAGTTAATAAGCAGTTAAATCGGTAGTTGGTTCCCATCAATATTAGTGTAACTTTTGTTTTTGTTTCCAAAGATTTGGTGTATTTGATGAGTGACTAGGCTTTGTTTGTCCATCAGCTCATGATCACAATTAATCATTTTCCGTTCTTCCATATCTCAAAAAATAATAAGAAAATCAGATCATCACGATTATTAGTATCACCTAACGCGAGTTACACGAGTCTTAAAAGAACGTTCTCCCACACTCCACGAAGCCTCATTTAACCACCGTGCTCCATTTGAAAGCTCAAACTTTACCCATCTCGGTCAATGCTTAGCCCAATTATTATATACAGTGGCAGATCTAAAAATTTTTTATAGCCTTGATAGAACACACGCTAGCGAATAAAATCGTGGAGATTCTGATAGTTAAGGAAACACGGGCTGTTAAAATCAACCTTATCAAAATTTGTCATATAGTGGCTTTACAAAATTTTGATAGCGTCCGGTACGTTTAATTTGTAGTCTTATCAAAATTTGATAGTGTTCTTGTAAGAGAGAAATTTCAAAAATAATAATTTTTGACAGGTGTCAATGACAATACAATGTTTAGTGTGTTATTTTACCAATATTTGATAACGTAAAATTTGATAAGGTCAAAAGTGGTGACAACCAGGGTTTACGTTACCGTGTGCCGACCGGTTACCGCAACCCGACGGTATGGCGGTTACCGCGGTAACCGCCAAAAACTGCGACAAATTCGAGTTTCAAAATTTTGAATTCAAAAATTTGGGGAAACCGCGGTATGGACCACGGTAACCGCGCAGTATAGAGCGGTAACCACGCGGTTTGACGTAGTTACCGTTCGATGTTTGGTTGAAAGAAGAACGAAATGAAGAAAATGATAAAAAAAAGTGAAGAAACACTTAAAAGTGTGTAGAATTTTGGGATAATAATTAAAATATATAGGATACTTATGGGTATAAAATAAAAAATTTTGGCATGATCTTTTCTATATAACGGACTTGAAATCAATTGAACAATTCATAACATAATATTTCAACAACAACAATCAGCAATATCAAGATATCATAATGTCCACATGTCCACATGTCAAGATGTCCACAATATAGAGTTTATATAGTCCACAATATAGAGTTCACAATAGAATCCACAATATAACATCCACAATATGATAGTTCACATAACAAGCAACATGAAAATAAAAGTTCTGTTTTCAATCAAAGAAAATAGAGAATGACATACTAACATAGAGCTAGCTATGCGTTCCACTGATTATATACCATTTTGTACTCCTCTGTGGACATGAGCATCAAGCCATGCGAGTGTAGCAACCCCGCCTTGTATTCCTCCCAACTTTGACCTATCCATGATGCTGTTGTTTACCACTGAGCATACAATTGAGCGTACCACTGGGGCTCTTGCCACTCATATACCCATGTCGGAGGGGGATAATCAGAAAGTTGGGGATGGTTATACGCATACATTGGATAGCCACTTTCAATGCTAGAGGCACTGAATGAGCTGTAGCTATCCTGTGGTATGTCAAGATGCTGTCGTTGTTGTTGGCCACTCGGTGAAATGGTAGTTCGTTGAGAGCTTGGAGCACCGTGATCACGGTCCTGAGTCGCGTGAGTGAAGTCGGCCTCACCTGCAAATGAAATTGTAAGAAGAAAATTAATCAATAGTTACAAGTCAATTTACAATACTGAATACGTGTAAAGCAACAGGACATATGACAGTTTCATGATTACATACCAAGGGAAGTTTTTCCATCGGTGGCCATCTTTTTTGCAAGAGCCCTCCCAAATTCACCAGTCTTACGGCGATACATCTCAACCTCCAGCAAAGCGGCGGTGGCCATATCGATGTCCGTCATCCACTCGAAGGCCTGACAGAGGTCTTGAAAGACGGAGGCACTTGGAGAGTACGCGTAGTGCGTCCTAGGGTTCAATGCCGCAGCTACAAAACATGAAACAAGATCGATAAGAGTTACACAATACCAATTTTCTCATTATGTTATGACGGCTACTTACTGGCATTGATTAGAGTTTCATTGGTGAGGTCGTGCATCCTTCTGCTAACAATTTTCATGTATGCTTTGAACTTATCCCTTTGAGTCGCAAAAAGACCGTCGTACTCCATTTTCAACAACTGATATCTCAAATTGGGGTTCTTATCCTCGTCAGCAAACCGAAGGAAGGAGTACATCGGCTGAACTGAATTGACTACTGCCTCTAAGTTCTCCCACCAAGTCATGCTACATAGGCGTGCGTGCGCATACCTGCCCTCCATTGTGCCACTGAATTTGCTTTGCATGAACCCAGAGGAAGCCATTCACTGCATGAATTGATCTCGCCTCCTAAGGAAGCTCTGAAGGAACATGTAGTTTGTGCCCAACCGTGTAGCATTCCACTTAACCAGTTCATCACCTATAGCTGACACCATCATGGCATGCAGCTTGGAATGATTGTATAGCCATCTGTAAATTTTCCTCGCACTCGCAATCACCATTTCGTGGTTGTTGACGCCAAATCCGTACCGCCGATGTGGATTCGGCGTGCGGACACACGAAGGCCTGGGAGATCTGCTTAGCTCCAGTGCAGGTCCTAAAATTGATGAAGCGTAGGCGTGTCAGTCAGTTTGATCCTGCCACTGACAAGATATGCAAAACAGCAGAACAGAAGGTCTATCGGCCGATAGGCCGATAGGGCAAAAACGTATCAGCCGATAGGCCGATAGCCAAAACAACCGATCAGCCGATGGGCCGATGGCACAGTCCCAGCCGATGTCGGTACCAGCCGATGTAGTTAGGGTTTCGAACCATCGGCTGTGTACTAAGCAAACATTTATATAGAGGCGATCGGCCAACGATAACATGATGATGTAGCAATGTGATAAAGTATAATCCAAATATATAATAAACATTGATCAGAAGATTAGAACACACATCGGCCAAAGGTCCGATGGCATGAACTCTCAATAAGCAGATAAACAATAAATACTCTGTTGTCATCAGCCTGATCCAATCTATATGTAAAACTCTTAGGCCGATGCAACGTCCAGATAACTCACCGGCTGAAACCTCGATGAAACCCTTATTGGTAGCCAACAAGCAGACTAGAGATTACGGTTCTAATCACGACTTAGTAGGTCAAACCGAACTGATGCAGCACTAAGTATGAAAAGAAACGCAAGACCTAGACAATCAAGCCCTTGACTGATTTTCAGGGTGGTGGATACCCTAGCCAATCTAATCTAGCGAGGTGATTTAGTCGATACCGGCATAAACCCTAAAGCGAATCTCAGCCGATAAGACTAAATCAAGAAGCCGAACCAGATTGACTAAGATATATGATAGTAGGTGCTTACGTTGACGAGATCAGAACGTCGAAGCCCTAGCCCCGACAGCGCAGGCAACCATAACGAGACTTACCCCTCGCGAGAAGGGCATGAACTCGCCGAAGAAGACGAAAAGTAAAGGTTGGCGATGCGCCGAAGTTGTATTGATCGTGAGATGATTTACATGTACCCTGGGCTTACATATTTATACCCATAGGCTAACAAAGATCCTAACAGATTAGGACTCAAACTTTCCTAAAGATAAAAAGGAAAAAGATAAAGTCCTTGCCGGACACTAACACAATAACAAACTCTTCCTAATTAAAAGATACAAGCCGCATCCTCCTCAAACTCGGTCTTCTCTGGATAAGATCTTCCCGAATCTAACAAAAATTCGACTGCTGTTAGTAGTTAGTTTAAGATAACCCCCATCGGCCGATATAAGACTCTAGACCGATACCAACCTTGAGCCGATATGGATCCTGGGCCGATGGGGTCTTCGGGGCTTACCAAATTCTGGTGTTAACAGTGGTCCAGTATTTTTCCAACCTCCTTAAGCATCAAGTTAATTGTGTGCGTCACACAATGTTGCCACACAATTGTTGGATACTCTTGCCGTAGCAGTCTGCAAGCCTTCTTGTAGTTAGACCCATTGTCAGTGATAATCTGAACGACATGTTGGAGGCCTACTTTGCGTACCACCTTTCTAATCTCTTGCATGAGTCAATCACAAAATAAAACAAAACCTCAGACACTACACTTGATGTTATCATATGAGGCTAAAATGTTAAAGGAACGTCGTCACCTTCAGTACGAAGTTAGCATCTTGGCTTTGGCACGTGGCATCAACGGACTTGTGGAAAAACATGATTCCATTGCAATATATCAAAAAGTTGATGACTGCCATACCCGTCGATCCTGTCCAAAAATCATACATTATAGTAACATCGTACTCATCCCAATCACGCTTGAACCTGTTGAATTGCTTCTTCACATCCTTCTCTGTAGCATCAAGGTACTTGCCATCTATCTCCCTACCGCTTGGAGAAGGTATGTTTTCACCTCGAATGTACAAATGTCAAATAATTAGTGTGCAAACTGTTAGAACAATGTAAATCCATATGAAATGCATACGTACCCCACTTCTGTGTCTCTCGAACGACGCTGACAAAGGATGGATTATCAGCATTTCTTGCAGAAATACCAATACCGAAGGTATAGAAGAATTTTGCCCACGACTCACCAATGGCCTCCCTAGCTTGCCTCCCCTTCCTTGTGAAGAATCATGTATCAATGTGTGTTTGCATAGGGGACTTGGCAGACGATAGGTTGTAATCTCTCACAGCAGGTGACTCCCTCTGAGATGTAGCCCTCCGTAACAAACTGGCAATTGGGTTACTTCTACCTTTTCGTGTCTCGAGCTGAGCGGATCCACTGCCACCGCCATGCTCATATGTGCCACCTCGATCCTCCACACCCCTCCTAAAGTTTGCCTCTTGCCGTGAGGCTTGCATGACTGCTTCCATTTGTTCCTCCTCGTCAGCATCACCTGTTAGGTCATAATAGTTGACCCTTGCCGCTTCAACCCTTCTTGATCTCTCACTGTGACGATTATCACCTGCATCTTTTATCCTATCCAACTCGCGCCTGAAGAATTCATGGACATCTGGAGGCACTGAATTACAATATGTAACCCCCTTCCCTTTTCCAACCAAATGAATTTTAAGTCGAGTTGCTCCACCACTGTCCTTTCTCTGATGACAATACTTACAACGTCATCCAGGTGCTATGCTCTTCCCGTGCTCCCACACCGGGTCCCTACTATATGCCATATCCACCCTGTAACATACGTGAAAAGTATATTATTAGAAATAAAATCACCAAGGCCACATAGCTACCCTTACGTAATGTAAACCATATGAACTAATTGTCAGTACAATAAATTTACATCAATCATAATAACTCATCTAACAAATAACATACTCTATAAATAATGAAATAGAACATATAATCCTAACATGTAGCTATAGCTTACTGTTAGCTTAATGACATCACATAGGTCACAGAGATTATATATGTATTATACGTTAAATGAAAGACTAATCTCATACATATAACATCTAGTGACATGTTAATATATACATATATGTATTAGTCGCAATGAAGGACTTTTCACGTGGCCAAAAATGTTCCAAAAATATAGCTATAGCCATACATACAACATCTAGTGACATGTTAATATTTTGACATCACATTAAAAATTTATGACAAAATGGAAGTTGTGCGATTACCGTGGATTTGTGCGCGGTAACCACGATTTCACGCGCGGTTACCGCCCAATATTGCGCGGTTACCGCCCGACATAGCTCCCGGAAAGCGCACAATAAGCCGACGGTAACCGGTCAATACCTCGTGATAACCGTAGCAAATCGCGTGGTTACCGCGCTCTACCGCGCGGTAAGAGTGGAATGCGAGATGGTTACCTTCCGGCCGCTCGCGGGGACGGTTACCGCGGCTTACCGCGCGGTTACCGTGCTATACCGCACGGTATCACCGCTCTCCGGCGCGGTGGCGACGGATCTAGCGCGGTTCCGCCGCTTCTGGCGTTGCCATGCCTAAGGAGGGAGAGGGAGAGAGAGACCAAAGAGAGAGCGCATGACAGAGATAGGGAGAAGATATTTTCTCCACGGTTGGGCCTCTATGGGCCATATGAACAGTACTGAGGCTGGCCCATTATTTTTTTTCTTTTCCTATTTCCTAATTGATTCTCTATTTTGCCCTCAAATTTGAATAAATATTACTCTTTTTCGAGAAATTTTTTCACCATAATACACTACAAATCAAGCACTACCTTCACCATTTTTTTTGGGATTTTTTTCTTTTTTTTTTTGAATTTTTGGATTCGGTCAAAACTCATCAAACCGTACCGCGCGGTACGGGTTACCGTACCCCTGCGGTAATGGCGGTAACCGTGTTATCGCGGTTACCGCCGGTAACATAAACCCTGGTGACAACCGAAAGTGTGTGAATGCTGGACTATGGTGGGTTGAAGAACCTCAAGTGGCTGACTAGGGTACTCAGGCCCTGCACCAACCAACGCTCTTAGATGATTTTAGTGTTATGCTAAAATTGTGTACTTGATTTTGGTTAATTATTTCCTAATGTGATTGCTACTTTTCTCTTATATGACGTCATTGATTTTTTACATATGTTTGACCCAAACAATTTACGCAAATATGCAAAAATATAAATCATGCTTAAAGTGTTTTTAATGATAGAACAAGTTACAACAAAGTAAATGGTAATTACGTATTTTTTAGTAAGATAAATTATCAAACGTATATCTAAAAATTAATGGCATAGTATATTAAAAAATGAAGAGAGTAAATAGGTCTATTTATATCTCTTATATCTCCTCTTTCAATAACTGTGTACTAGAAAAAAAATACAACATAAGTATTGCAAGTTGTTGTGAACATTTCGAAATTTGTAATGTAATTATAATGTACCTGAATCTAATCTATCATGAGAAAACAATTGACCTTCTTTTTGGAAAATATTCCACAAATATAGCTAGTCTCGTAGGGAGTAGCTATATACTATTCAACAGTTTTTAGGTGAAAAACTTTTAAATGTAACTATAGTATAATTTATAATTAAAGTATAATTATATTGTAACTACATTGTGCTATTATGTAACTTACATATATAATTTGTATTCAATAGTCAAAACTAGTCTGTTGTTTGGTTGGCTAGCAATGTAATCTTGCACGCCAGAGGTTTGGAGTCTGACTCTTGTATGCACGTGATCAATTTAAATTATTTTCTCAACTTTTACAAATCTCGAGACCGTTCTTGTTTGGATCTCAAGGCAATCCAATGATCACAGATCTAAAAATTTTGGGGGCAAAAAAATATTTTGGTTCCTAAATGTTACTCTCTTCTCGGTTTCATAATTTCTTAACGTTTTAAGTTTGAGGTCAACTTTAAAAATATTTAGTTTAAACTCGCTAGGATAACATATCTACAAAGTACTATGATAAAAATAAAAAAAGTATTTATTTATTATATAAATTATAATAAAAAAACATAGTCAAAAATATATTTCGAAGACCTTGTCATTGTTCCGAATTATGAAATTGAAGGGAGTAAGCTAGACAGCATGGACAAACTCATAATACCTGGATTTTTTTTATTTGCTGAAATAATATTGGCTTCATATGACCTCTTGTACATCAAAACTCAAATTGTCTCAAGTTTTTGGTGCACAAAGCAAGAGCTCAATCACTTGGAGAAGACCATGTCCATGTTCTCCAAGCTTCTCCCCCTCGTCTCCGGCAGCCACACGTAGACGAACACGCACGCCGTTGCCGCCACGCCGGCGTAGAGGAAGAAGCACCCGGCCATGGTGATCCCGTCGGCGAGCGATATGAACGTCATGGTCACCGCACCACATGCCAGCCGGTTCACCGCCACGCCGAGGCTCGTGCCCTGCGCGCGCAGCCGCAGCGGCATCACCTCCGCGGTGTACGTCGCCGTCGTCGGCCCGAGCCCGACGGAGAACGCCGCGACGAACGTCATCACGGACGCGACGCACGCCGCGGCGCTCGCCGTGGACGACGACGCGACGCAGAGTATGAGGGCAAGCGAGGTCAGGGTGACGGTCATGCCGCCCGTGCTGGCCAGCAAGAGCGGGCGGCGGCCGAGGCGGTCGGAGAAGAGCGTGGCGACGAGGAT
Source organism: Oryza officinalis (assembly GCA_008326285.1). NCBI lineage: Eukaryota > Viridiplantae > Streptophyta > Magnoliopsida > Poales > Poaceae > Oryza > Oryza officinalis. Next base: position 31,793,902 of record BDMV01000011.1, on the reverse strand, counting down.
GAAGCACGTCTTGACGACGCCGACGGCGATGGTGGCGCCCAGGACGGCGGTGTTCGACGCCATTCCGACCTTCTTGAACACCAGTGGGCTGTACAGCACGATGGCGTCGATGCCGGACGCTTGCTGGAAGAACTGTAACCCGATGACGCCGCAGAGGATCCGCCGGACCATGGCCGATGGCCGGAAGAGCAGCTCCCGCCACAGTCCGCCGCCAGCATCGTGAGGCCCCGCGACGGCGTGCTTGATCTCCTCGAGGCGGAGGTCAGCCTCCTCGACGGAGTCGGAGGTGCGCACGAGCACGACGCGAGCGTCGGCGTGGCGACCGCGCATGGCGAGCCAGCGCGGCGACTCCGGCATGGCGAGCACGGCCGCGGCGAGGAATACGGGTGGGACCGCGCCGATGCCGAACATGACGCGCCAGCCGAGGTGGACCGGCAAGCCGGCCAAGGCGTAGTTCGACACGTAGCTGAGCAGGATGCCGACGTTGACGAACATCTGCACGATGCGAGATCAATTAATATATGGAAGCCTAACAAGGTGTTCGACACTGGAAGGACAGACGGACGCATACGAACGTCTAGCAACGAGGTCAACACGCCGCGAGTCGACGCCGGCGAGATCTCGGCGTTGTACACGGGCGCGACGACGCGTGCGAACCCGACGCCAATGCTGGTGACGAATCGCGCCGCCATGAGCGCGGCGTAGCTGGCGCCGAGCGACATGGCGAGCGCGCCGGCCATGAGGAACGCGTTCGCCAGCACGATCGTGCCGCGGCGGCCCAGCGTGTCGGCCACCCAGCCGGCGGCGAGGATGGACACCAGCATGAACACGTTCATCGACCCCGTCAGCACCTCGATCTCAGCGTCGCTCAGCCCCAGGTCCTCCCGGACAAACAGCTGCGCGCCGCTCATCAGCGCGAGATCTGCAAGCACAACACGGGCAAAAGCTCCATGGATGCGTGTTTCCAAGAGCACTAACCAATGCCAAGAACTCGATGAGTGCACATACTGTAGCCCATGAGGATGGTGGTCATGGAGGCGAGCGTGGCGCAGCCGAAGGCGTACATGTTGCACCGGCGCCGGGACGACGTGAGGAGCGGAGCGGCGTCGCCGTCGCTCGCCATGGTGGCCATGGCGAGGTTTGGTTTCGGCGAGAGCTATGCTGTGTGCGGTGTGAAGCGATGGGATTAAAGCCTTAAACCACTCGGAGCAGGCACAGTGACATCTTCACCCAGCTTTCCCAACTCACCCTTGGGTGAGTTTTACCTAACTTTTTCAACTCACATCTCTCTTGTTTCACGCATACGTTTTTCAAACTGCTAAACGGTACGTTTTTTGCAAAAAGTTTCTATACGAAAGTTGCTTTAAAAAATCATATTAATCTATTTTTCAAAAAGAATTAGTAAATACTTAATTAATTATGTGCTAATGAGTCGTTTCGTTTTCCGTGCGAAGATAATTTTTTTCCAACCCACACAACCGAACAAGGTGCGCAACCTCCGATTATTGGAAAATAATTTCCATTCACTTTTACTACCGTACACTGCAAGGCAGAGATATGAATCAAAATTATGATGTAGAAGTAGAGAGCATGCGGTAGATATATAAAATCAAAGAAACATAATTATTAGGCCACATGCATAAATGGTTACCCCTTCTTTTATCATATTATAAATCGTTTTTATTTTTTTTCTAGTTAATTCTTTTAAGTTTAATCAAATTTATTAAAAAAACTAGTAACACCTATAACACTAAATTAGTTTCATTAAAACTAGAAGAGTAAATTTCACAAAACTACAGATACTTTGGTCAAATCTATTTATCTATCATATTATTATTAAGATAGCCTTAAAAAAATATCATGTTCACTATGAAGATTAGAAATTTTCACATTAATTAGAGAAAAAGAAAAAATTCCTCTAGCTTATAATGGTCTAGATTTACTATATACAAAAGATAAATATTTGTAGAGCTTACATTCATATTAAAAGTCCTTGTCCGTTTAGAAAATTCGAATTGGAATACTATACGGTACCGAAAAATCCAATTGGACATTAGAATACAATACGGTACAGACAGAGTTAGTTACGCTTCTAAACAAACAAGCATATGCATTACCACCGCACATATATAACACAGATATCAAGCCAATACGCTTGGGCTGCGAATTAAATTTAAAAATACACTGTTTATTTATTTTTTTATAAAAATATTTGAGATACAATTTATTTGACATAAATATATCATCGATATCGTTAAATCATTACACGAAAATTACGACGACGCAACAAATTGACAAAGAGCGCCACGGTCTCTTGTGACGTTAAATCATTACACGAAAATTACGACGACGCGACAAATTGAAAAGAGCGCCACGGTCTCTTGTGGCGGGAATGCGAGATGGGCGGTATCGCGGTCGGGTGCAGTCTCGCGGAACCAATCTGCGATATCGCTGCCGCTCTCGCTGTCCCGCCCCGCGACACCGCCATCCAGCTGCCAGACAGGTGGTTTTAATCAACTAACTAATTGATTAATTAATTCAGATTAATCAGCTAATTAATAAGCTACGATAATTAAATAACTAATTAATGCTATTAAAGGGCTATGTCGAAGATCAGTCAAGCGAGACCACTTAAATCACTAATTAATGCTAAGTTAATTGGTATCATTAGCAGTTAATTAATTTAGATTAATCAACTTAATTAGTTAGATAAGATCATTAATTAATTAATTAATGCTTGATTAAAGGGGCAGTCGGCGGTGTCGCTAGGTGGATGCGCGAGACCGCCCCGGTGTCACGCTCCCCCGCCGCGCGACGGTATCGCTACTCAGGAACGCGACGACAATATATTTTTGCCAAACATTTTCAAACCAGTATTTTTTTTGTAAATTCGAGGAAAAAATATATTTTTTCAAATTTTTTTCTTGGGCTGCAGCAAAGTTGATCATCATCTTATAGTACTGCATTGCCTCCATTTGCTATAGCAAACACAGCAAGGCTGCAACCATCATTCCAGCAATGCAACGCACACACAAAGTGTCCGGCTACAGTGGCAACTGACAACAAATTATAATTATAATCGTGCAGATTTATTTCAAAAGTATTCACCCGGGAGCTATATCTATATTATTTGTCAAGTATAATTTAATATTAATTACTGTAGTTAAGTGTCGAAACTTGGTTTCGGCAATATCAATCTGGGGGTAGCAGTCAAGTGCCAAACACAATGGGTTAGTCGGAACAAAGATTTTAGACAGGTTCAGGCCCTCTCTAACGAGAGGTAATACCCTACTCCTGTTTCGAGGATCCGCGAAGTGTTTATTGATCTCTTGATCTCTTTCAATAGGAGCTCTCGCAAGTTTTCTGTTTGTCCGTATATCTTTCTGCCCTGCCCCTCAAGGGACGCCCTACTCTCCTTATATAGTCTCGGAGAGTGGGTTTACAAGTCGGAGACCTATTCTATTCTAAGTCGGACTCCTCAATCTTACCAACTATAGACTATGGGTTGTTACCTTATCTTAATGGTAACGTAATACCCAAGTCACAGCCGATTTACATAATCATGAGGCATAGCCTATCCCCTATAGTAAGTCGGATAAGCTAGCTGTGAGGGTATCCGGTATCCATAATCTCCACAGTAGCCCCCGAGACCTTCGCAGTCAATGAGATAACTTTGCCTCGAACTTGAATAACACGCGGCCGAGTGACTTCTTAGCCGAGTGCCTCCATCACCTCTGCCTGAGTCTCCCGAGTGCTTCAGCATCCAAGAAAGACTGTGAAGGGTTGAAATCAATTCAAAAAAGTTCAAACATAAAAATTTAGGTGCATCGACTGATGCACCTAATTAGGTGTAGCCCCCGACTATGTGTTTAGTTAAATAAACTAAGCATATAGTCAAGAACTATATTAATCATACTCTCCTGAGTTAAATAAATGCCTAGCTCAAGCCAAAAGTAATCATAAAAGATCATATAACACATAACCTTATAATCAAGGCATAGTGTATAATAAATCCAAGCACTCGGCAAGCTCATGCTTATCCGAGTCAATTTACCTGAGTCGTCTCAGAATAAAATACTTAGCTGACCCTCAGGGGTAAAAAATCCGAGCACTCGGCAAGCTCATGCTTATCCAAGTCGTTATGCCCGAGTCGTCCCGGAACATACAGCTCAATCAATTCTCATGAACATAAAATATGAGTTAATAAATGTATCAGTCATCTTTCAAGTTGCATCATATCAACCTTCAACAAGTTGTGTAACTGCCGTATGAAAGGATTTTAAAATCATCGGGCAATGAGACATATGCATATTGCCAGAGCAAATTTGCCTAAGTCCTCATGGACATATGTCAAGCCGTACTCATAAGATGGGCCGCAAGTTTCTCATGGGCTCGGCCCAAATACGAGAAAACCCAGCAAAAACCCTAAAATCTTTCTCAAAGCGCCAGCGTCGTCGCTGCCGCTTCTTCTTCCCGAAATTTTTCCCCTTTTCACGCTCCTGTTCATTAACCGCTCCAAGGAATTCCGGAATCTCGTGCTTACGCAAAATCATCCATCCAAGAACTCACATTCCACCGCAATCCATCATCCGCATCCAGCCACCAGCATCCCCTCAAAAAAAATCCCCATCTCTTGCGTAAGACCCACCTCCACCTAACTCGCATCCATGGCAGAAGAGAGAGAAATCTCTTTCGACCAGTGGGCGACCTCAGACGTGAAGGAGTCGACCTTGCGGGAGATGGTGAAGAACGGAGTTCTCCCACCCAAGGAAATCATCGGCTGACGTCCGGCGGCCGGCGAAGAGTTCCCCACTCCAAACACCGGTGAAATTGTGGTCTTCACCTCTTTCTTCTATTGCGGATTTGGTCTTCCCGCTTCCGACTTCTTCCGTGGTATCCTCGAATACTTCGGCCTTCAAATTTATCACTTGAATCCCAATTCTGTCCTCCACATTGCAATATTTATCCACGTGTGCGAAGCATTTTTAGGCATCCTCCCCCATTTCAATCTATTCCGCCGTATGTTCTATGTCAAGCCACACCCGACCAAGGATGATCCCTGCGTCGTCGGTGGGGCTGGCTTTCAACTCCGCGGGACTCTCCGCAGAGATTACTTCTCTCTCCCCTTGAAATCCTCCAACAAGGGCTGGCACGCAAACTGGTTCTATATCTCAAACCCCCATCCCAGTTTGCCCGACTTCGTCGGCCTTCCATCGATCCCAAGAGCTAACTGGAGCGCAATACCAGAGAACCAAGATTGGGTAGAAGCAAATAACCTCCTGGCTAATATTCTTGAAATGAAGAAGAAAGGCCTTCAAGGAGAACAAATCACTCGGCATTTCATCAAGAACCGACTGGCTCCCATCAAGGAAAGATCTAAGCCGGCGTTTGAGTATGAGGGTGAAAGCGACCCCAATCGAGAGGACCGCGATGCTCTGAGTTACCAGGCCTTGTGCACTCGTATGTACAAGATTTTCTCCTCTGGAATCACAGTAGATCGCAGCCACAAGATGCCGGTTCCCCCGTTCAACCTGTTCCGACCTCCTCCTCCGGTAAGTCGACTCGGGTTTTCAAAACTCCCTCAATCTTGCACACATCCTTCAATATATCTCAAAAACTCTATTTGCAGGCAAACTCTCTTATTATTTCCAAGCCATACAAGGTGTATCATGATGATATGCCAACTCGGCCTGCCGCCAAAAAACCAATCGGCGGCCCCAAAATCAAGGTTGAGCCTCAAGAAAAAAGGGTTGCCGCTGACGGAGATATTAGCAGGCGAGCGTGTAAAAGGAGACTGGTTGTTGATGACTCGGATGACGAAGAAGTCTAGATTCCATAATCTAACATAAGTCCTCCGAAACCAACAGCCAGGTCCACTCCTAAAATCAGGAGGTCCAATAGGTATCGCATACAACCAGAATCTGCTTCTTGCTAAAAATCTTTTTTACTTCCAACTCAATTGCCTTTATCTTCTTTCTTGCAGGAAACCTCAAGATATTGATCCCACTGGACGGGCTGAAGCCATCAATCCAACTGCGGCGTCAGAAAAGCCAAGGCCTGCAGAACTAGAAACTCAAGACCTTGTCCCGAGTGAAGATGCTCCTGGAGCAGAATCCTCAAGCAAAAACGCTCCTGAGGCTGAGCCCCCGACTGCCAGCCAAGTCTTCCCAGCTGGAAACCAGTCGACCGAAGAAGAACAGCCCCCGACTGCCAGTCAAGATGCCCCGACTGGAAACCAGCCGGACGCAAACCCACAAGGCTCACGTGGTCAAGAAGCACCAACTGAAGTTCCGGCTCAAACAGGTAAATCTCTCAATGATCGCCAGACTCTTGTCTTCATCATGCTCTTCGCTCTTTATCCTCATTTTGCTCCTCTAAATCAATCAGCCGAAGAGGAGAAAATCTCCTGACTGAAGTCTTCAACTGACTCGGTCCCTCCTATCAAGATCGAGTGGCACGATGTCCAAGGCATAAAGCAAGGCATCGTGTTGAATAAGCAAAAGGAAAATGAAGAACGCGACATGCTCGTGGCCAGCCTCAACGAAGCGACCTGGCTAATGAATGTAAGTGTATCTCCTCTTTGTCTTGTCATCGTCGTCTAACGTGATTGACTCTCTTCATCCCCTTATGCAGAGAATATATTGTCGCTCAATGGCCAAATCAGACACTCTCGAGAAGCTGGTCCCCCACGTAGATTCTCTAGAAAATGTTCATCGAGACCTCAAGGCCACCAGAGAAGAAGCTGCAGCTCGAGAGGTCGTCTTTCGGGCAGAAATCGTGAAGCTCCGAGATGAGAACTTGGAACTACGTGGCTCAATCGGGAGTAAGCCTAACTACCTTTGTACTTGCCCTGTCTTCGCATACAATCTGTTTTGATCCTGATGCTCGCTCAAACCTTCATGTTGTAGCAAATTTATCTGAAATTGACTCCCTCAAGGCCCAGCTGAAGAAAACAAGCACCGATAAAGCCAAGCTGAAGTCTGAAAATGAGAAAACCCTGGAAGAGTTTGAAGGTAAGCCTTTTAAGATAGCACTCCGTGACTCAATCGGTCTTGAATATTTATGTAATCATATCTCTCTTGCAGCTTATAAGGTCAAATCCCAAGCACAATTTGATGTCTTCGTCGAAAGAGTCCGAAGAGCTGAAAGTGTAAGGGATGACATTGCCAATGCTGCCACGCCGATCCTGTCAGCCCTATATAAACATGGACTCGGGACGAGCTCATCGGATGCCGTAGAAATCTTCGATAAACTGAGGACGGCCCCGGCTAAATATATGGAGAATATCACTGACGCAGCCGTCATGGGTGCAAGCTTCGCTCTCGCTCAGACGAAATCACTCTATCCCCGGATAGACGTGGACTCTGTCGGAGATGGTTTTGCAGCTGGCACTTCAGATGAGCGAGCCCTGGAGCTCATAAGTGAAGCACAGGAGTCGGCGAAAAAGGTAGCTGGTGATGTAGCCGCAAACTTCCAGGAGTAGCTGACTTGTCTTGAAGTATATGACTCGCTGTAATGTTGACTTGTAAATATATAGCTTATTTATGTTAATGCCCTGATCCGAGTCTTCATATATAATTTCTTAAGAATTTTCGTCCGACTGTCACCAAGCCTAAGCTTGATTAAGCCATCAAAAAATTCTCAGTCCTTATCTATTGGACTCGAACCGAAACACTAAACAATGATAAGTTGAATATAAACAAGTTATCAAAGAAAATAATACTTTATTGATATATGTATAGCCCCCGACTGACAACCCAAGAGGTCATCCTGCTTGAAGTTGGCAGTCGAGAAGAACATAGAGACAAGAAATGCCTAAGCATAATATCGACGAAGATGCTCAATGTTCCAGGAGTTCTCCACCATGGTCCCATCTTCACGCTTTAGACGATATGCTCCCGGCCGAGTTACCTCAGCGATTATGTAGGGCCCTTCCCATAGTGGAGATAGCTTGTGGCGATCTTTGGTAGTTTGAATCTTGCGTAGAACCATGTCTCCAACAATGAAGGCTCGTGACCGAACATTGCGGTTATGGTAGCGCCGAAGTCCTTGAAGATACCGTGCCGACTGAATTAATGCGGCTTCGCGGGCTTCCTCCAGTCGGGTGAGGCCATCAACTCTGTCCTGGTCGTAACGCTCGTCATCGAAGCTACGAACACGAAGAGACTCGTACTCCATCTCACTCGGCAACATTGCTTCTGCTCCGTAAACCAAGAAGAAAGGAGACTGGCCGGTAGCCCGACTGGGCGTGGTCCGCAATGACCATAATACTGAAGGCAACTCTTGAACCCATCTTCCGGCGTACGGTCGTAGTCTATCAAACACTCGGGCTTTGATACCTTGAAGAATCATACCATTAGCTCGTTCAACTTGTCCGTTGCTCTTGGGGTGCGCCACCGATGCATAGCAAATCTTAATACCAAAGTCTTCGCAGAATTCCTTAAAAACGCCTCCAGTTAATTGAGTCCCATTGTCAGTTATAATTCTGTTCGGGACACCAAACCGATGCACAATGTTTAGAATAAAGTCTTGCGCCTTGTCCACAGTTAGCGTAGCAACCGGCTTAGCCTCGATCCACTTGGAAAACTTATCAACCGCGACGAACAGATGCGTGAATCCACCTGGCGCCTTCTTGAACGGACCCACCATATCCAAGCCCCACACGGCGAAAGGCCATGATAAGGGAATTGTTTGGAGATCTTGAGCTGGAACGTGGCTCTGCCGAGCGAAGAATTGACAACCTTCACACGTGCGAACTACCTTATCTGCATCGGTGACCGCCGTGAGCCAAAAGAATCCTTGTCTGTAAGCCTTGCCCACCAGAGTGCGCGCCGCGGCATGACTGCCGCAGATGCCTGAATGAATATCTTGCAATAATTGTCGTCCTTCCTCTGGGGTGACGCATCTCATCAAAACTCCAGAGGGGTTTCTCTTGTATAGCTCTGAGTCAACCATGACATAGCCTTGACTGCGACGTCGGACTCGTTCCGCATCATCCCGGTCACCCGGCAGCTCTTGCTAAGTTAAAAACTTGATGAACGGTGTCCTCCAATCGGTGTCGAGCAAGGCGACTTGGCTGGTAACTCCTTCATCGGAGGTTAGTGCTTTGGCAACAGTCGGCTCATAGAGATGTTCCACGAAAACGTCAGTCGGGGCTGCTTCGCTCTTGGACCCAAACTGCGCCAACTGATCTGCCGCTTCGTTATTATGTCTCAAGACATGGGATAACTCCAATCCGTCAAACTTGTCTTCAAGCTTGCGAACTTCCTGTCGGTAGGCCTCCATGGTCTCATTCAAACAGGACCAGTCCTTCATCACCTGGTTAACCACCAACTGGGAATCTCCTCGCACAATCATCCGTCATATCCCAAGTGAAACAGCAAGTCGTAGACCATGAAGGAGGGCTTCATACTCGGCGACGTTGTGTGAGGCGGGAAAGTGGATGTGAAGGACATACCGTAGCCTCTCCCTAGTCGGGGAAATCAGCACGACTGCCGCTCCCAAGCCGGTGACTCTTTTGGATCCGTCGAAGTGCATGGTCCAATACTGCAGATCTTCTCTAAGTACATCTTCTTGTTGTTCGGTCCACTCGGCTACGAAATCTGCCAGGACTTGAGACTTTATAGACGTCCTCGCCTTGAAAGCTATGTCCAGCGGCATCAACTCCAGTGCCCACTTCGCGATGCGTCAAGTAACCTCCCGGTTGTGGATGACATCGCCGAGTGGAAAGGACGTGACCGAGTGGCTCTGAAAATAATGGGCTAACTTCCTAGCAGTGATAACAATTTTTGCACCTGTGGATAGCGGGTTTTGGCTCCTGCCAGCACCTCGCTAACGAAGTAGATTGGCCGTTGAACCTTTTGGGTGCGGCCTTCTTCCTCGCGCTCGACGACCAATACCGTGCTGACCACCTGGTGAGTTGCGGAGACGTAGAGCAACAGGGGTTCTTGAGGGTGCGGTGACACCAACACGGGTGGTGTCGTGAGTAACTCCTTGAAGTCTTCGAAAGCTTTCTGGGCCTCGGTGGTCCATTGAAAATCATCGGTCTTCCTTAGTAACTTGAAAAAAGGCATACCTCGTTCGCCAAGTCTGGAGACAAAACGGCTCAATGCCGCCATACAACCAGTGAGCTTCTGGACGTCCTTCTGGGTACTCGGGGGCTTCATGCTCCGGATAGCGTTGATCTTCTCTGGATTTGCCTCAATGCCGCGATGCGATACCATGAAACCGAGCAGCTTACCTGATGGCACACCGAAGGTACACTTCTCCGGGTTCAACTTCATTCTGAAGGCTCGAATGTTCGCAAAGGTTTCTCCTAAGTCGGCAATCAGGTCTTTCTTCTGCTTGGTCTTGATGACGACATCGTCGACGTAGGCTTCCACGTTTTTCCCGATCTGGGTCTGAAGGCACCTTTGGATCATGCGCTGATAGGTGGCCCTGGCGTTCTTCAAGCCGAAGGGCATCGTGATGTAGCAATAGGCTCCAAATGGGGTGATGAAAGAAGTCTTCAGGCAGTCGGATTCCTTCAAACTAATCTGGTGATAACCCGAGTAACAATCCAAAAAGCTCAGAAGCTCACAGCCGGCTGTTGAGTCGACGACTTGATCTATTCGAGGTAGTCTGAAAGGATCTTTGGGGCAAGCTTTGTTGAGATCAGTGTTGTCCACGCACATGCGCCATTGCCCTGTCTTCTTCCGGACAAGAACCGGGTTGGCTAGCCAGTCGGGATGGTAAACCTCTTTGATGAACCCGGCAGCTAAGAGCTTGGCGAGTTCCTCCTTGATGGCATCCTTTCAGTCTTGAGCGAAACGGCGCAATCGTTGTTTTATAGGTTTAGCGTCATCTTTGACGTTTAAAGAGTGCTCGATCACCTCCCTAGGGATACCCGGCATGTCAGACGGTTTCCAAGAAAAAATATCTTTATTATTCTGAAGGAAGGTGACGAGCGCGCTTTCCTATTTAGGATCTAGTTCTACGCCTATTACAGCAGTTTTAGAGGGATCAGATGGATCAAGGGGGATTTTCTTAGTCTTGGCGTCGCTGTCTCCCGACTTGGCTATCTTCTTGGTGGGGACTTCTCCTTCTCCAGATGTAGATGCAGCCAATCAAACCTCTAATTGGCCGCGTAATCTCTCGTGAGACTGAGCCATGTCGCAGCTTTCTTTGTCGCAAGTGAAGGCTTGTTTGACGTCACTGTGCAGGGTGATGACTCCATTGGGCCCGGGCATTTTCATGATGAGGTAGGTATAATGTGGTACTGCCATGAACTTAGCGAGCGCCGGTCTTCCGATGATCGCGTGGTAGGCCACTTCGAAGTCGGCAACCTCAAAAGTGATGTTCTCCGTCCGGAAGTTCTCCCGAACCCCGAAGGTGACTGGAAGAGTAATGCGCCCGAGTGGCGTGGATGACAGCCCCGGGATGACTCCATGAAAGGGAGCTGAACTCGGCTTCAACTCGGATCTTGGAATCTGCATCTCATCCAGCGTCTTGGCAAATAGGATGTTGAGAGCACTACCACCATCGATGAGGACGCGCTTGAGTTTGATGTTGCGAACCACCGGGTCTAGCACCAGGGGATACCGCCCCGGGTGAACCACTCGGTCAGGGTGATCCGAGCGGTTAAACGTGATAGCCACCTCCGACCATCGTAAATAATGCGGGACTTCAGGTTATGCGGTGTTGACTTCGCGATCAGTCAGCTTTTGCTTCCTCTTGGACTCGTACGCCTGCGGTCCCCCGAAGATGTGATTTAGCTCACCCACGGGGTCTTGGAAGGGCTCTGTGTTGCTAACCGGGTCGTTCCTCTTGGTGCCCGATGGGTCGGCTTCGTCAGCCGGCTTTTGTCGTAGTTGTGCCACGTATTGCTCAGCGAACTGTTTGTAGATGAAGCAATCCTTTGCGGCATGCTTGTGGTTTGGATGGAGCGTGCACTGAGCGTTCATGATTTTGTCGTAGGCGGCGACTCGGGGACGCTGTTGTTGGTAGTTTGATGTTGTGGCGACCAGATCCTCGGGCTTGCGCTTGCGATCCTTTTGGCCCCCGTTGTTGTTGTCGTTGTCCTTCTTAGAACGCCAGCTGCTTCCGGATGGCTTGTCGTCCCTCTTGTCGTGCCGGTCTTGTCGCGAGGCCTTGATTGCGTCGTCAGATTTGGCGTAGGAGTTTGCCGTCTCGAACATTTGCTTGACCGTCTTCGGTGGCTTGCGCCCAAACTTGCCGATAAGTAGCTCGTCACGAACGCCTTTCTGGAATGCAGCAATAATGACGTCATCGGTGATGTTGGGAATCTTGTTCCGTTTCTCCGAAAAGCGTCGGATGTAGTCCTTCAGCGATTCGTCCGGCTCTGAATGACGTTGTAGAGGTCAAAATGGGTCCCAGGTCTTTCGAAAGTACCTTGGAAGTTGGCGATGAAGTGGTCCCGAAGCTCACTCCACGAGTCGATCGAGCCTCTTGGCAAACTCGTGAGCCAGTTCCTGGCTGAGTCGGCGAGAGCGACGGGTAGGTAGTTGGCCATAGCCTTGCTGTCTCCTCCTGCTGTGCGGATGGCAAGGGTGTACACAGTTAGCCAGGACTCGGGGTCGGTCTTACCGTCGTACTTATCAATCCCGGTGGGTTTAAAACCACTCGACCAGTCCACTCGACGCAGGTTCCTGGTGAAGGCGGGCACTCCATCGTCGTAGTCGTCGGGTGATTTCCTTCTGTCTTCAGAAGAGCGCCGTTCACGTTCCCGGTAGCGTCGGTCGAGTACCTCCCGCAGATCACTCGGCGGGGGCCTTCGCGGGCTGCTTTGGTGGTTGGAGTTGTTATAGCGACGATTCCGGTCGTGGACGGGTTGTCGGCTGTGTTCTCTCTCGTGAGAGTCAGCCGTATGTACTCGTGGCCTCCATACTGCCTCGTGGCAAGGGTCTTTAGATCTGATAGGTGTCTTGCTTTGCTCGGGTCTCTTGTAGTCCTTGGACCGTAGCGGCGGCAATCGGCTTCTGTCCGGTGTTTCAGCAACGGACTCGGTCGGCCTTCGTGCGGAGCTGGAAGGATGGCCGTTGGCCGTAGCGGCGACGATGGTCTTGATCTTGTCCAGGAGCGGCGTCACCGCAGCCGGTGCCGCTTCGATGACGGTGTCGATGAGGGTGAGGGCAGCGACGGCGTTTTGTTGAGGCGTCTGGAAGATATTGGCGTTGTCGACTCGCGTCTGCATTATGGCCTCGTGGGCTGAGCGCCCAGTCGCCCTCAGGTCTCGTTTCTTTTTGTCGGCTTCTTGCTTCTTCCAGAGCTCCTCCTCCTCCTTGTGCTTATTCTCCTCCTCTGCACGCTTGCGCTCTTGCTCCAGCTTGGCTCGTTCCTCCTCCACGCGCTTGCGCTCTTGCTCTAGCTTAGCCCGTTCCTCCTCCGCGATCCTTCGGGCCACAGCCGAGTCGGTCTCAGCTACTTCGGCCATGAGAACGTTGAGAAGGTCCAGATCATAGTAATCTTTATATGCGTCGTAGCTGTTGATTTCATCCGTGGAGATGTCGTAGAGGTCGTCGAAGTTGGTGGAGCTCATATGTTCGTCAATATCCGTGGATGAGTACGACCCGAGTCGTTCGAGTATGACCGCGACCTCTCGTGGGGCCGGGGGACAGCATGAAGGCGATGATGACCCGGAAGATTCAGAAGGTTCTCCCGAGTGGATCAGATCCAACTCAGAAGACAAGAGATTATGGTAGATTTTAGCGTCGTCCGGTAATCCGAGCGGCGCCAAGGGACTTTCCCTCCCCGACTGGTTCGAACCCGAGTCGAGAAGAGAGAGCTTACCGAACTTGTTGGTGACGAAGTCGAGTCCGCCGAAGCGAAGTGCCTGCCCAGGGGCGAAGACGAAGTCGGCGAAGCTTGATGGAGATCCCATTGCGCTCGTTGGCGAGATATTGAAGAAGAGCTTGACGCGGATCCCCTACCTGGCGCGCCAACTGTCGAAACTTGGTTTCGGCAATATCAATCTGGGGGTAGCAGTCAAGTGCCAAACACAATGGGTTAGTCGGAACAAAGGTTTTAGACAGGTTCAGGCCCTCTCTAACGAGAGGTAATACCCTACTCCTGTTTCGGGGATTCGATCCGCGAAGTGTTTATTGATCTCTTGATCTCTTTCAATAGGGGCTCTCGCAAGTTTTCTGTTTGTCCGTATATCTTTCTGCCCTGCCCCTCAAGGGACGCCCTACTCTCCTTATATAGTCTCGGAGAGTGGGTTTACAAGTCGGAGACCTATTCTATTCTAAGTCGGACTCCTCAATCTTACCAACTATAGACTATGGGTTGTTACCTTATCTTAATGGTAACGTAATACCCAAGTCATAGCCGGTTTACATAATCATGAGGCATAGCCTATCCCCTATAGTAAGTCGGATAAGCTAGCTGTGAGGGTATCCGGTACCCATAATCTCCACATTAAGCCTTAAAAATAAGGCTTATAGGTTATAAGTTTTATTTACATGAACCATCTAGAATACAACAAAGATAAATTAAATTTGAAATAAAATATAAAATAAATTTAAAATTGGATTTTCAATGCTATTCCAAATAAAATTATAGAATATCATTAAAATTTGAAAACAATATAATAAAAAATTACATAAGTAAAGACTACATACCAATAAAAGTCCACAGCAAAATATAATATAAAAATATCCAAAAGTAAGATTGATTAAAATTCAGAATAAAAAATAAAATAAATTATAAATTTGTATTTCAATATAGATGCCAAATAAATAATTAAAGACAACAAACCAAGAAAAAAAGTACATAAGAAAATACAATCTTTAAGTAAGATTTTTAAAAATTATAACAAAAATACTACATATAAATTAACATTGAAGGGTAAAATGATAAAATCAATAAAGATATATAATTTATAAATAACAAAAATTTGAAATAAAAATTAAGGAATATTAAGCGAAGTGTCTGTCTAAAATAGCAAATGAGATTACTTAAAATTCAAAATAAAAAAAATAAAATTAATTACAAATTAGATTTTCAATACGAAATCAAAATAAGCTTAAAAAATCATTAAATTTCGAAACAAAAATAGAGTAAAAATTAAATAAATAAAGACTACGTACCAAAAAAATACATAGCAAAATACAATATACAAATATCTAAAAGTAAGAGAGACTAAAATTCGGAATAAAAATAAATTAAATTAAAGTAGGAATACATTTTAAAAATAATTGCAGTTAGGAATAAAAAATATATTAAGAACACAAAACGTGTTATTGTGGTTGATATATGGGCCCCCAAAGAAAGCAACAATGTTCACTTAGGAAATTTAGAAATTATCATCTTAATTGAAGAAAAAAGAAAAAACTACACCATATGATTAAAATATATTATGAGATTACAGATTAAGAATACAAAGAGAATCAAGACTTAAAAAAGAATTACAACTCTATTTTTACATCTAGACAAAGGCTACATATGTGTTCTATTTTGATTACCAAAATGACAAAAATTTAGGATTGGCAATTAAAATGGCACATTGGGCTTTAGAAAAGTTTTTCGTAAATTAGTTTTATTACGCTGCGGGAGGGCAAGATGCTCAAGTGATAAATATTAGGAGTAGCGAGAAGACGATCTGATAGGCGAAAAAGGAGTAAGACAAGAGATGTGATAATGATAACAGATGGAGGAACTTCTAACATAATTTTGTTAGGCGCCAACGACAAAAACAAAGAGAGACACCGCAGGCTGACGAGTTGATAGGCAACAAAAGAGTTGGGAGACGATGGTAGCCATGGGAAAGTGAGACAAGAGCAACAAAGGCAGTGTCTAAAAGCTATAAAAAGAAATCCAAGCAATGATAAGATTCAATTTTAGAAGGTGTCGACGACAACCAAGATGAGAAACGACAGGGCATATAGATAAGTAGACGGACGACAAAAGAGCAGGGAGATGGCGGTTGCCATGAGAGAGTAAGCTAAGGGGCAGCGAGCCATAAAGTAATACGGTATTGGCAGTTGGTAGACATATAAAAACTGTAAAGAAGAACTCCAATGACGATTATGTTCGAATTTTAGAATCCCAATGATGATAAAAAGGAAGGACAACAAGCAAACCGTAAAGGAGCAGTGTCATGACGGTTGATCGGACTTCTAAACAAATAAAAAAGGGAACCCAACAATAACCAGGTCCAATATTTAAAATCCTAATGACAATAAAAAGAGGATGGGGACACCGAGCGAGCCGTAAAGGAGTAAGGTGACAGCGTTTGATGAGACTTCTAAACACTATAAAAATGAGACAATGAACTCTAAAACTATAAGTTATGCTCTTTTTTAAAGGTCTCAAAGAGAATAAATTGAAGCAAGCAAGTAAAAGGGTAGCGGCTGGTAACTTTTAAAAACTATAAAATTGAAAACTCAAGTAAGGTTTTATTTTTTAAATCCTAAGATAACGAGATGCCTTTTTAACAAATTTTCTTAAAAAAATCACGTGAATAAATATTAGATAGTTTTATATGGGTGTTAGCCGTGTAATTGCGCAAGTCACCCTACTAGTTATCATAAAACTACAGATTTAAAATGATGTATCACAAAACTACATATTTAACACTAAATTTATCACAAAACTACATATTTAACACTAAATTTAAGGTGAAATATCGTAAAACTACAGATTTAATAACAATATTATCACAAAACTACAGGTTTAATATCAATTTAATCATAAAACTTGAACATAAAATTAGTGCTAAAGATTTAAACTCCAAAATCTATAATTTTTAAAATAATTTTATTGTTAAATATGTAATTTTGTGATAAATTTATTGTTAAATATATAGTTTTGTTATACATCACCTTAAATTTGTAGTTTTACGATAATTTGATCAAAGTACGTGTAGTTTTGTGAAATTTACTCAAACTAAAATTTAATATATTTTAATATTATGTTTGTTTTGTATTAAAAATATTGCTATAATTTTCTATAAATCTGGTCAAATTTAAAGAAGTTTGACCAGGAAAAAATTGAAAGCTACTTATGATATGAGATAGAGGGAATAGATGACAGTAAATAAACAAACCATATTGTCTAAAATCCCATCTCTGATGGATTGAGCTGCACCTGTAAGCCATAAAAAAGTGAGCTGATGCAACCAAAAAATAATTTGTGGGTAAAACTTTTATATGTTTGTTATTAGCTGTTTAGAAATCAATGATGAAAAATAGATTATACTAAAACCCTAAAATTAACTTCCAGATTAAGTTTCAAATTTTTTAATTTGGCTATGACTGATAAGCTAACAAGAGGAGGGGATCGTTATGCAATGGCTTCTGTGACCAGCGCTCGCGCATAACCCTACATAGTTTGGAAATCTAATGTTTCTTTTTCCTCCTATGAATAAGGATTGTAATCTATAGATTGAGCTACTTTCTCTCGAGAATGGACTATATATATCCAACTAGGATGATAATTGATGAGGAGATCCTAACTACACTACTAGATGATACATGATGGCCGAAATTATACTACGCAACAAAGAATGTCAAAATCCGATAGCAGGGAAGACAACGATTGTGTTATTTTCCTTTTTTTCCCAACTTAGAGCTCTCGTTTTTCAGACGCCCATTTTTCAAACTACTAAACAGTGTGTTTTTTACAAAAGTTTTTATAAAAAAGTTAGTTTAAAAATATATTAATCTATTTTTTAATTTTTTTACTAATATTTAATTAATCATATGTTAATAGACAACACAATTTTTCGCGTGAGAGGTGAAGTCACCTCCCGAACACAGCCAACAAGACTTTTAGGACATTTGTGATAAGACTTAAGATCATGTTTCACCTAAGGGGTGTCATAGATATGGCTGTAAATTATTGGAGGGACACAAACGACTGAATTCAATATTTTTTAGTTTAAAATTTATTTTAAGAAAAGTTTTATAAGAAATGATGGTGAAGAAAGTTTTCGTAGAAATATACTAGGATATCAGTGAGCGTGACCATGATGAATACATAATCCAACTACAGTCCTAACGGGCACACGATTCTGATATTTGACCAAATCAAGCTATAACTGTCATATGTCATTTCCAGCACATCATTCAATAACTAAGACGAAGTAGTTGCATGCAAGAGAGAGCAATCCTAGGATCAACGGGAGGACATGATAATTGATAAAGAGGAGATGGTGATGATTTGCAATGGAGTCGACCAGAGAAGAAACATGGAGTAGCAAATATAACTCTATATATTTTCAATTATTTATCATCTAATACTCCGGACAATTAATTGCGTGAAAATTCGGCTGGGACGTTGGTCAATATTAGTAATTAATTAACATGATCATTCTGATAACAGTAATACAAAAATTATCTATAAGTATCCGTTGGGCCATGCTTCGAGAAAATGTGTTGTGTGTGGTTTACACTCACTCTGGCTGATATTTGTTTGCCCTAGTACATTGTTAAGTGACAGTACCTGTCTAATTAACTATCATAAGTACATGTCTCTGAATCATAGAATAATTAATCCTGCCTCTATAGTTGTCTACAATAACAACAACAATAAATATCATCATAGATGATGAGGGATGCATGGATCCTCATGCTCCAAATGATCTACATAATTGATGTCCAAAGTGAGACTATTAGCAGCCTGGCCCATCAGTCTTATCAGTGAGGCATGTCGAGTTAAAGCTGTTAACTCAGCTGTTGTGTTTTCCCTTCTACAGTATATTGGTGGTAAGTTTTGTTTTTGTTTTGAGAATTTTGGTGTCAATTGATGGGTGGCTAACCTTTCTTTGTCTATTAGCTCATGACAAGTGAATCTTATCACCTAACAGTAGTACTATTAGTACTTGTGCCGGCAAAGATTAATATTCTGCCAATATGCAGTGTCTTTTGTTCTTGTAGGAGTACGAACGTAGGATCCAAAAGCACCGAAGACAGGTCAACAGTACAATCCCAAATCTACTCAATTAATAGTGATATGGATATCGTCAATGAAGGAACTTTCTTAAAATTAAAAAATGTGTGATATAAACTAATTAATAATCATTCAAGCTAGAAGTACATGAGTGCCAAACACTTATGCTTCATTTGAAAGGCATGCATTAATTTTACAAGATTTTCACATAGACCTTTTATTTTTTAAAAAAGTTTGATTTCTACATGAGCAGGGAAATTCTTCCATGTTCAACATCAGGCCTATACAGCTATTGTTATATAAACATTTTTGATACATCTAGTTATGCAGAAAATTGGCCAGCTAGCGTGTCCAAGCATAATGTAAGCCTCAACTAGCGCAGTCTAAGGTGGTGTTCTTTTCTCTTGAAAAAGATGAAGACTACATGTTTTACGCAAAACGAGGTAATATTAACGTATGATTAATTGAGTTTTAATTATTACAAACTTGAAAAATAGATTAATCTGATATTTTAGAACAACTTTCATATAGAAAGTTTTCGCACGAAACGTACCGTTTAGCAGTTTGAAAAACGTGTCACGAGTATCCAAATTTTTATCCTCTGTTTTTAGAGGATTCGAACGCAGCTTAAATGTCACTCCAAAATTAGGTAGTATTTGAGACCTCTCCCTATCTCTATCATCTACTCCTTAATTATCAGATTAATTGTCAGATTAGTCAAGAGTCGTCTTTACCCTCTAGCGTACAAGTAAGACCCAGATGCTTAGGGCGAAGATGGTTGGAGGGAGTTAGGTCAAGAAAGTGATTTTAGAGGGAGGAGTAGGGTTGTGGTGGCACCTTGGCCGCAAAGAGGAGGGCGACCACGGGCCACCATTAGCTCAGGGAAGGAGACAAATCGACCAACTCTCGACATCGAATAATTATTAAGATTTAGTAAAATTATTACGTGACTGATAAATAGATGAATATTCTAATGAACTAGTAAGGTAGCCCACACATTTGTACGGACATGTATCGTAGGTTGTGTTTAAGACACTTATGGACATAGAATGCTAACCGATAACACCTCCAATGCACTTTGGTTGCCAAATGTTACATCATCCCTTGTTGGATAGAGAAAAATCAAAGTTAAAAAAAAAATCTTGAGTTCTTGTGTCAAAATAAATAAATTCTTCAGACTCTTCCATCAAAAATAATGAAATAGTACGTTGATCACTTGGCGAAGAGCACGTCCATGTCCTCCAAGCTTCGGCCCCTCGTCTCCGGCAGCCGCACGTAGACGAACACGCACGCGACTGCCGCCACGCCGGCGTAGAGGAAGAAGCACCCGGGCATGGTGATCCCGTCGGCGAGTGATATGAACGTCATGCTCACCACGCCGCACGTCAGCCGGTTCACGGCCATGCCGAGGCTCGCGCCCTGCGCGCGCAGCCGCAGCGGCATGATCTCGGCGGTGTACGTCGCCGTCATCGGCCCGAACCCGACGGAGAACGCCGCGACGAACGCCATCACGGACGCGACGCACGCCGCGGCGCTCGCCGTGGACGGCGACGCGACGCAGAGCGTGAGGGCGAGCGAGGAAAGTGTGACGGCCACCCCGCCGGTGCTGGCCAGCAGGAGCGGGCGGCGGCCGAGGCGATCGGAGAAGAGCGTGGCGACGAGGATGAAGCACGTCTTGACGACCCCGACGGCGACGGTGGCGCCCAGGACGGCGGTGTTCGATGCCATGCCGGCCTTCTTGAACACCAGCGGGCTGTAGAGCACGATGGCGTCGATGCCGGACGCTTGCTGGAAGAAGTGCAGGCCCACCACGCAGGTGACGATCCGCCGGACCATCGCCGACGGCCGCAGGAGGAGCTCCTGCCACACACCGACGCCGGCCTCCTGCGGCGCCTCGACGGCCTGCTTGATCTCCTCGAGGCGGAGCTCGGCCTCCTCGACGGAGTCGGAGGTGCGCACGAGCACCGCGCGCGCGTCCGCTTGGCGACCGCGCATGGCGAGCCAGCGCGGCGACTCCGGCATGGCGAGCACACCCGCGGCGAGGAACACCGGCGGGAGCACGCCGATGCCGTACATGACGCGCCAGCCGAGGTGCACCGGCAATCCGGCCAACGCGTAGTTCGACACGTAGCTGAGCAAGATCCCGATGTTGACGAACATCTGCGCGTGCAAACGCAAGCAGAGCATCGATCAGAGCAACGCAAATCAAACACTACTAGAGCTTGATCAGCTACGAGGAAAAGCGTACATCGAGCAGCGAGGAGAGGACGCCGCGGGCGGAGGCCGGCGAGATCTCGGCGTTGTACACGGGCGCGACGACGAGGGAGAACCCGACGCCGATGCTGGTGACGAAGCGCGCGGCCATGAGCACGGCGTAGCTGGCGCCGAGCGACATGGCGAGTGCGCCGGCCATGAGGAACGCGTTCGCCAGCAGGAGCGTGCCGCGGCGGCCCAGCACGTCGGCCGCCCAGCCGGCGGCGAGGATTGACACCAGCATGTACACGTTCATCGACCCGGCCAGCACCTCGATCTGCGCGTCGGTGAGCCCGATGTCCTCCCGGATGAACAGCTGCGCGCCGCTCATCAGCGCGAGATCTGCAAGCACAACACGGGCAAAACCTCCATGGATGCGTGTTGCCAAGAGCATTAATCATTGCCAAGAACTCGATGAGTGCACGTACTGTAGCCCATGAGGATGGTGGTCATGGAGGCGAGGGTGGCGCAGGCGAAGGCGTACATGTTGCGGCGTGGCTCGTCGCCGGGCTTGGCCGGCGAGGCGAGGAGAGGCGTCGCCGCGGTGGCCGTGGCGTCGCCGCCGTGCGCCATGGTGACCGTGGCTTGGTTTCTGAGTGAACGGACGGGTTTGTGACTTGGTATAGTGTACATTGTTGAGTTGGTTGGGTTAGCTTTTAAAGGCTAGCATTGGCGAGAGCCTGAGACAAACCGGTTTGTTTTGAGATGTTCTAAGATGCTTAAAAACATTTTTCAATATAAATATCAACTATTGATTAATTTAAAATGGAGGTTACTCTAATACTATATGTTTCTAACCAAAGCATTTCAATTTTATACGCTTCCTTGGGTAAAAAAGAGAGTCTTTTTGGACTTTTCAAAGTCAACATTATAAAAAAAAATTTAGGGAAACATTATACAATTTTTATTACATATATTTCTTTAGCATATTTTATTTTTTAAAAAAGGTTATAAAAGTGTGGTGCTATGAAAGATCTTGTAATGACAAAATTAGATGGATCATTTTCATATACCGAAATCCTATTTGTGCCCAAAGTCAACTCATGTTAATTGCACGTAGTTTAAAACAATTTGTTTTTGTGACTGCAGAGAATATTGTTAGGATTTCTAGTTTGCCTAGGTGCGAATCTAGTGGTTGACTTCTAGAGAGTGAGTTCTTCGGGAGAAAAACTGGGAGGGAGAGATAGAGATGGAGCCCATACCTTCGCTGGTTTTGGAGCTCGACGCGGCCATGGATGGCGGTGTGATGGTGCGGCGAGCCTTTTTCCCCTCACTTCAACGCGCTCCCGGATCAGATGGGGTTTCTAGGGTTTTGTGGGGAGCCCGAGTGCATGACGACGAACGTTGGTTCGTGTGCGCCGGCGGCTCCCCTCTCTTTTATATTGCGCTGCGTGAGAGGGGGCCCACAGCCATGATTGGCTTGCGCCCCCGATCAGGGCGCGTAGGCGGAGGGGAAACGGATTCCCGATTCCCTGGGGATCACAACTAACAAGTATTTTATTACATCTAGGACATTAGAACCTCTTATTTTTAGAACCTCTTGTTTTTCAGAGCCCACACATCAACACTATCTCTAAACTTCTTATCTTCCACTCAACCCAAAATTTTATATTCCAAAGTTCTCACGGTTTGCTCAAAATTCAAGTACTAATAAACTGTGTCCAAAATCACCCATCCAAACTTACCGGAAGAGAAATTTTGTACCGGCGATCTTTGCACGAGCAAAAACTATCTCAGATCAGAGATGTGTGTACAGATCGATTTGATGATGCTCACAGATCCACATGTCCAATGTCGATTGTCGAAGAAGTGAGATACGTCTGTTTGCAAGGCGACGACGACCATGCAGGCCAATCACTTGTTGTCTTGTTGATCACTTGTCAGTGAGAGTACTGTCATCAGATGTGTTAAATCAGTGGTTAGCTTTTGTCTTTGTCCTCTGCTTTTTCATGTAATGACAATTGGTTATCACCTAACACGATGCAAACTGAAGATGCTACCTGCTGCATGTTCATCTGTTGTTCATGTAGGACGATCCAAGCATAGAAGTTAGATGGATGGTACAAGTCCTGGTTTTTAAAGACCAACTATATAATGGCATCCCATAAGCCAGCCTCAAGTTAGCCACTGTCAGATTCAATCACTCTACTGTTCTGTTACAGAGATGACAGATTTCATTTTTTACATGTCTAACTAATATGCCATTATGGCCTTATGTTGCACCATCTCACATATTGAGGAAAGGAGAAGAAAAATAGTTGGACAAATAAAAGCCTTAATTACCCCGCCGTGAGTCGATCTTCATTTCCCTTTCCCTTCTCCGATCCCTTCCTCTCAAGATCCACATGAGTGGCGGCAGGCCGGTTGCTAGGGTGGTGTCTCTCTCCAAAAGCCGGTTGCTAGGGTGGTGTCTCTCTCCAAAAGCCATAATCCTTTATTCCAAATGGTCGTATATGAAAATTTTCTAACATAATTTGAACCCTACAAAATCCATAGTAGTTATTAGAACCAGACTGACGGTTCGACTAGAAAGTAGGTCAGGTTTATTTTGACCTTACATCATAAACCGGTTTATTCGCGGGTTAGTTATTTATTTATTTATTTTTCTCTTCTCCCTCTTTTTTCTTTTTCCCTTTCTTTCTTTTCTTCCTTCCCTTTTTTTTCTTTTTTCTCCCTCCTCTCTCTCGGCCTCACTGTCTCTCCCTCTCTTTCTTTCTTCTCTCCTCTCCCTCGGGCTCTCCNCCTCCGCCGCCCTCTCCCCCCAATCCCTCATCCGCCGCCCCCTCCCCCCAATCCCTCCCCCTCCAGCCACCGCCCTCTCTCCCCAATCCCTCCCCCTCCGCCCCCTGTCCCAGCCGGCCGGCCGCTTCCCTCCGGCGAGCAGCGGCGCATGCGACTGGCGGCCTCCCCACGGATAACGGGGAGGCGCAGATCCGGTCCTCTCTTCTAGACTCCCTCTCCGTCGGCCTCATCGGAGGCGGCCAGATCTGGGGAGGGGGTTGTCGGGGTGGTGGGTTGGCGGCGGCGACGTGCGGCAGCGGTGGCTAAGGGAAACGGCGGGCGGCCTCCTCACGGCCGGTGCTCTCTTCCTCTCCCTCTCCGTCGGCCTCCCACCAGTGGTGGGTTGGCGGCAGTGGCAAGTGATTGCAATCTATCCATCCCATTCCTTTTTTTACCTTATTCTGATTTTGCTAGTTACAAGTGATCAACTGTTGTTTGTTTAATGAATCATGAATGCAGTATGAACTATGAATGTGTGAATGTGTGTGATCTGATGGATTGCATCAGAAATGATTGAACTATGATTCTGCTAGTTTGCAAGTGATTGCAGTATGAACTAGGTTTGATTTGGATTGTGAGTTGTAGGGATCTTTTTGGTAGGGTTTTGGGCAACCGGAAACACCTCAGATGCATCGAGGCTTTTTTTTTGCTCGCTTGTGTCTCATAGGTGTCGGTTGGAAATTAAGAACCGGCACCTATAATTTTTATAGGTGCCGGTTCTAAAACCGGCACCTATATGATTGGGCATTGGTGCCGACCAATAGGTGTGGTCCTTTGACTGTTTCTGTAGTAGTGATTCTAAAATATAAGTCATAACCATCTTTAACCTAAAGACAAAAAATATTTATTATTACCTCCTTTTTATTAAAGATTAATTAACACCTTCTCTTCATTAAAGATATCGAGGGTGAAGGAGTTAAAAACAATAATTTAATGAAAAGGATGGGGTAATTAATTGCTTGCATACATGCACGTTTTATATGATAAAACATCCCAAAAAAATAGTTATGTCTTATATTTTGAAACGAAGAAAGTATTTGATGAAATATTAAAGTTTTAAAAGCAAGGATTTGAGGAGTACTATAACCGAAGAAGGGAGTAAATACGCACACTGTCGTGTCGCACGATACGTTGATTTCTGCTAGCTGCCGCTCACTTTAGCCAATCGCACTCGCGCCTGAATTCCAGCGCCTCATCAATTCCACCGTCGTAGAACGCGAGGTTTGCATTTGCACCGCGCACGCGCGCCGAGATATTGAAAAAAAGATCAATCTCCATCCCCATATCTCTTATATTATCCCCATATCTCAACTAGCTCCTCATCAGTGCAAGAACTGTGCTGTTCATCTTAACCGTCAGCGAAGGTAATGCATGCATGGATTAAGTTTCAAACTTCTCACCCGAATCTGACTATCAAATCTAATCAATGGCAAACATACATATATCTAACTATATATCCATTTGTTTTCAGGATTATTTCAGGTACGTGTTGCATGCCGGTCTGTCAACGAATAATATTAATGGATGTCCTCCTGCCGCCCTTGCTGGTGCCGGAGACAACGAGGGACTGGTCGGAGCTGCCGGTGGACGCGCTCTCGGTGGTGTTCGCCAAGCTGGGCGCCGTCGAGGTCCTCGCCGGCGCCGGCCTCGTGTGCCACTCGTGGCTCGACGCGGCGAGGATGCCTGACCTGTGGCGATCCGTGGACATGCTGCATGGTGCCCTTCGGTGCCTTCACCTTGGACAGGACAGTGATTTCATGTGCGCCATGGCGAAGGTCGCCATCGACCGCTCCGACGGCCGGCTCGAGGTGTTCAAGGGGGAGGATTTTGTTAGTGATGAGCTGCTCAAGTATATTGGGGACAGGTAAGTGTTTTTTTTAAAAAAATAAAATATTAGTAGTATATACTGCCAGTATAAAAAGGACACTAAAGAAACTTGTCACAAAATTAAAAATAGTATTTTCATAATTCATGTCCTAGTGCTTAACTTCATACTGAGTCACCCCGTTGTGGTGGTTGGGCATGGTGATGCGGTGTGCATACATGTGGTGAAGGATGACGGAGCAAGAGGAATGGGATCGAGCGGAAAAAACACCAAGCCCTTTTTCACATTTAGGCTGTGAATTTTCATAATTGTCCAACCTCTATTTCATTGAGAAAATGAATAAATCTAAACCATTAGATCATTTAATAGCAGTATATTATACATTAAAAGTTCTTTTTTTAAGTAGAAGTACTTCCTTCATTCCAAAATATAAGTAATAACCATCCTTAACCTAAAGACCAAGGAACAGTTATTGTTACCTTCTCGTTTCAATCATTTCAATAAATACAATGTATGCATCCAATAAAATTAAAAATATTGAAGGTGAAGGATTAAAAAATAATAATTTTATGAAGAGAAGGTGCTAGTTAATTGCTTACATACATGCACGTCTTATACTATGAAACATCTAAAAAAAATTATGTCTTATATTTTGAAACGGGGAGAGAGTATAACTTTTTGACCTTTGCGTCAATCAGCTCATGTTTGGATCACCTATATATGTGTTTTAATTTAATTTCCTACAGGTCACCTTCTCTGAAGGTTATTTCCATCTCGCGCTGCGACAGTGCCAGGATCTCCTTGGAAGGATTTGCTGAGCTGACAAAGAATTGCCCTCTCCTAGAGGAAATCGTCTTCAGTGGCTATGTCCCGCTTTGGCGTAAAGGCGATAGCTTCGAGCAGCCGCTGCTTGCGCTCGCGGAGTTGCACCAGCTGCGGCAGCTCACTCTCCATGGCGGCATCGGTATCAGCAACGATGAGCTCATGGTCATCGTCGATGGCTGCCCTCACCTGGAGCTTCTCGATGTATGCAACTGCTGGCATTTGTATGTTGACGACACCCTGCTGGCCAAGTGCTCGAGGATCAGGACGCTCAAGCTGCCAGCCTCCTATAGTGATGAAGAGGATGATTATTACTGTAACCAAGTCAACAGCCGTGATGCTGATCTGTTTGATGAGTACTACTCTGATTGATTATGGTAACTACGTTACAGTGACCTTTGGCGTCGAATCTTATTTGTTGTATCAGTCTACTGCTAGTAATGTGATGATCAGTTTGTTGATCGATCACGGCTTCAAGTTCTGAATGTGTCGTCATTCGTTTTTACTTCTTGGTTCCACCAAATGGGGGACAGAATGTATGAACTTCTGAATCTTCTGTCACCTCTGAATGCTTTATGAAGATGATTAGATGAATATTTCCATAGTCATATGGAATTGATTTCTTCACCTTATTCATTCTTTCAAGTTTCATCTATGGACCACGCATGTTCCCCAAGATATGCGGGGACAGTTATTTTGCTTGATGGTTTTTAGGATGAAAAATAAAATAAAAAGGAAACAATTTGGATGAAGTGTTGTGGATGAGAACGGTGGTAAATCGAACCTTTCGGTTATATATCTCAAATCACGATTAATAGATGCCATAGAACTATTTTTTTCTGATAGATAAATATTCAATAGTGTTATATTGAAATGACCAACAATTGAAGGATAACATGTTTTTAGAGTTTGAAGAACAAAAGTTATGGAGTAAAACTTAAAGATAAGTTATATCTACCCACCCAAATGTGTGGGGCACCACTTGTTACAAAGGAATTTTATAGGATTTTGACATCTCCAATCCTTTATTCCAAAGAGTCACTTAGGAAAATTTCCATAAATGATTTGAGTCCTACAGAATTCCTATGCGAATTTCAAACGGATGGAATTCCTTCATCCCAAAATATCAACAATTCTAAAAGTGAGAGGGTAAATTAAGAGGGAGAGAAAATGATCTATGTGTGTTGTAGGAAGTAGAAGGGTAGTTTGGGCTAACATTAAGATAAATTTAAACAAGATGTGATTCATGGAGCAACTAGTACTATATAAGATTACTTATTTAGGGACAAAGTTTGAATTTAGAATTGTGAATTGAGCTAGTACAACACAAGTATATAGTACCCAAACAAAATGTCAAAAATATCCCCTTCCGTCCCTCGTAGGCTTGCGCGTGGTGAATCATTTGCATTATCATTCTTTTTCTCAGAAACAAAAACAGAATGGTGGAGAAAAAAAAACAATAACAATATCGTTACTATGTTATAAAACAAAAACAGAACATTGAAAAATATCGAAACCGATAGAAATTATCAGAACTACGAAGGTAGCCCGCAGTTAACATCAGATTTTCGTAATCTACTCGAAGAGGAAAGAGAGAACCGAAGCAGAGAAGAAGAACCAAGTTGGAGTCGGACCAAGCATCGTATCGGACTTGATGAACGTATCGGACTGGAAGGGACACTTGCAGTAAAGGTGTATCGGCCGATACGGATTCAATGTGGTCATCGGCCGATAGAGGCAAGAAGTTGACAGAGTCAGCGTGGGCTTGGTTTGGGCTCAAGATAAGCTTCAAGGAAGTTGCCAAATAGAGATAAGGCTCGGTTTTAGGCAATTGTATCTTGTAAATCAAGTAGATTTAGATCTAATCTTTGGCAAGAGTTTGCCGCAAAGACTTGTTTGTTAGTTAGAGATAAGATCGTGTCCTACAAGGACCATGTTGTAATCTCGGGTATAAATATCCCGGTAGTATATACATAGAAACTCTCTCACAACTCAATACAACAATCAGTTTGTTTCAATCCACTTTCGACGCATCGCCAATCCTCGCAAGAGGTTAACTCCGGCGAGTTCTTGCTTCTCCTGAGCAGAGGTAAGAACTTGTGCCCGACAATCTACATCGTCGGGGCTAGCGTGTCGCTTTAGACACGTTAAGCCTCGATGATGTGATCGTCGTTTATCATGTTTTGAATGATCTTGACAAGTGTCCTAATTATGTTTCGCCAGCGATTTACTCGTTTTAGGGTTTGTTGCCGACGGCGGTTTAATTACTATGCTTGATTAGATCTTTCAATTCATCTACCATCCCCAAAAGCAAGTCGACGACTTGATTTTCTTTGTGTTAAGTCTCAATTCACACTTTGAGTTGCTATCGACCTTAGTCCTGTTTTGAGATTTAACTCGAAGCCTGTTTTCGGTTGTAATTAAGGATAGTACTGGGGTTTCAGCCAGTCTTACCTAATACATATGATTATCCTAAGGTTTTTATGTGTGTCTGTCATCTACATGAATGGATTGATGAATACAAATGTATTTGTTACAGATTACTCTTTACGGTTTATCTGTGATCAATATGTTTATATTGGTTGATTAGTTCATATAGATTCACATTAGAGTATTAGTTAGTGTAGTTATCTTTATTATCCCTTATCGGTCGATGTCATTAATTGACATTAGTATGTTGATGAAGGCCGATAAGATTATATTCATGCTTTAATTTCGCTTTATCACGAGTAAGCCGATATAGTTTTGCCCTATCGGCTGGGCCACGACAATGCGACATCGGCCTATCGGCCGATCGGTCATTGTTTTCTAACATGGTTTACTTGTTTATCTTGTTGATTGCAGGTCAAATCAACTGGCACGCCCTACACGCACCTAGGCAAGCCTTTGGACCTACACTGCAGTGGATGTACAATTTACCCATACTCCGTGACTTACCCAACATATGAGCCAAAGTCCCAACGAATGAGACGCGTCACGGCAAAGCCTTTCAATAACCTCACTTTGGCAGTACCCGCTCCATGAACTTGAGCCCTCCTGCACTCTAGCCGTACACAGTTTCTAGCAGTGGGAGGAGTTCTAGCGCTTCCGAGAGGGGAAAACTCACTCATTCTTTAAGTTGTAATTAAGTCCAGTTTTAGTTCGGTTACCCATCGATGGTTACCCACCTGTAGGCTTTTCGCCTATTCACACACCTAAGTGAACCACTATGCAGGGGTACCACCTCCGTTTGGCTATTTAATCCGCTAGGTCTATACTCATCGAGAAGTACGGTTGTACTAGCTCTTTCATGTTTATCTCATGGCTAGTGCCGTCCCTGGTCAATTAGTCCTTAATTGACCAGGGACGGCACCAGCCTTAACCGAATTCCACCCAAGTCATCCAGCCACCCCAGTCTAAAACATTTGTTTAGTTTTATTTCTCCTTTCGCAAACCATGTCATCAATGTCATGGCAATGTGGCGCTCATGTCTCCACATGTCGCATATCAATTACCTTCCCTAAGATAATTGCCCAAGCATATAGCATTTAATAAATATGAGAATGCATGAATCTAAATTAGCATTACTAAGCATTTGTCATAAATGATTAGGGACTTACACGCATTTATGGGTACAAGGGAATAAGATAAACAATAGTCAAAGGCATGGCACAATAACAAGTAGGATATTCACCATTGCATGCAATTTTATTTGTAAACAAAGTAAGTTCGCAATTGGGATCAACATGTTTAAGGATTAGTGATGACTTGCCTTGCTCGAAGCCCTGCGGTTCTTGATCCTCGATCGAAATCGCAACTTCCTCGGGGTCCAGAATTACGTGCGGAAGAAATTGATTTGAATTCGATTAGAATTCAATTAAAATCCAATAAAATCTTATTAAAGAAAAAGATCGAACGCGAGCGTCGAGTTTTGGTATCGATTCTGTCGGTGACATGGGACCGGGGGTATCGAGACCAAAGGGAAGGGCGGCCACAGGGATCCACGTGGCCCGTTCCCCCGGAGGGGTCGGGCCCGAGGGTGACGTGGCGGCTGCCCTCCCGGTTTCCCCTCGGGGTCGGGCCGCTCCCATTTCTGCCCCGAGGGCTGGGGCGCCCCGACCCCCTGTGGTTTTGGTGCCACGATCGCAGGTTAGGTGAGCGCGACAGGGCTCACCTGACCGCATTTATGGCGGTTAAGACGAGCGCACTACGCCGCATTTAATGCGGCGTGGCGCGTGCATATCCGGTCCGTGACCGGTCACGGTGAGTGACCGGTCGCAGACCGGTCAGATCGCGGGTTAGGTGGCGCCAGGCGGCCTGCTGCACGCCTCATCCCGTCCCATCGGAATGATGAGGGCCCTCTGACCCTCATCTCTCAGCCGGAGTTGGCGTGCCGACTCCCGGAGTTGGTATGTCAGCCCCGGTCAGATGCTTTTCTGATTCTGGCGCAGGCGAGACAAGAAAGTCGCTCGCCATTTAATGAAAGTGGAAACGGGCGTCCCCCGGATGGGTCGACTGGCTGAGCAGGGGCGTGCTGCGGCGTCTGTCAGAGACTGCTTCCGGCGATAGGATAGCCCTAAATATAAAAGAATGTTTTCTTTCTTAGGCAGCTCGTGGCCCATGTGGTAGCCCCTTGCCATATAAAAGGAGGCCCAGGCCTAGGAAAGAGAGGATCGGACAAAGACTGGCTGGCTAGAGGCTGGATTGTCTCTGGATCCCTTCACACTCTCAGATCTACTAGAACACAGGAGTAGGGTATTACGCTTCCCAGCGGCCCGAACCTGTCTAAACCGCCTGCGTTCTCGCGTTTTTTCTCGCTGAAAATCCCAGAGATCCGGGGCAAGGGATTGCACCTCGCGCCCCCGGCCGAACCGGCAAAGGGGGGCCTCCACGGTCTGGCGGTCTCCCGGTGAGGAGTTTCACGCTCCGTCAGATTCTATTATTTACGAAATAGTAAAATTCCGATTTTAATCCATTTGTCCTAAAATATTTGCGTTAGCCGATTAAGGTATTAACTCATTTTAATTTACGCAATTCCGAATAAATTCACCCGGTAATTAGATTCCGATTAATAATAATTAACCCTAATACTTAAATGAATGACTAATTAACCACAATGAATAACTAGGTGGATAAATAGATTAATGAGTGAAAACTGAATAGATAACTAACAGACTAAATACCTAAATAAATCACCGATTAAATAGATAACCGCAATTTATTATATAAGGATTTTCAAAAATAGCCGACGACTAATCCTCCGATTATTATATACATATACATATATATATATATACATATATATATAACTTAGTAAATAAATATCTAAATAAATAGCTAATAAATAACCCATGAAATAAATAACCAATTAAGTGAATAATCCTAATTTATTAAATAATTCCGATTTATTTTCTAGAAGTTTTCACAAATAACCGATGATTGATTTACTGACTAACATATATGTATATATGTCTATATATATCAATTAAATTTTCCCGATTTCCTAAATTTACCCTTTTCTTTTATTTATTTTTCTCTTCTCCCTCTTTTTTCTTTTTCCTTTTCCTTTCTTTTCTTCCTTCCCTTTTTTTCTTTTTTCTCTCTTCTCTCTCTCCTTTGGAAGGGGGACTCACCGGCGGCGGCGGCGGCGACGACGAAGGGCGGCGACGCGACGGCGGATGAGGCGCGGCGACGGCAAGACGGTAGCAAGGCGGCGGCGGCTGCGTGGGTGGAGAAGGGGAAAATTTGGGGGGAGAAGAAGGGGGAGTGGGGCGGGAGAAAAGGGGAGGCCGGGGGGATTTATAGGAGGCGGGGAGGATGGTGATAACGGCCGGCGTGGTGGACGAGGTGAGCGGCGCGCGCAGCGCGAGGTGGCGGCACGGCGCGGTGATGCGACGCGGGCGGCGATGCGACGGGGTGACGGGCGGCAGCGACGGCAGAGGCGCGGCAGCGGCGATGCGACCGACGCGTGGCGGCGCGGGGCGCGAGGGCGAGGGGACGGGCGCCGGCGACGCGTGCGGCAGAGGGGAGCAGCGGCGCGGGGCTCAATGCGGCAGAGGGGAGAAGCTGCGATGGCGACGGCGCGAGCGCGGGGTGCGAGGCGCGGCAGCGGCACCGAGTGGCGATGGCGACGCGCGCGGGCTGGGGCGCGAGGGCGCGGCGCGGCAGTGGCGATGGGACGGCTAGGGTCCCCGGTCGAACACCTAAGGACTGATGAACAATGTAGTTTTCCATTTTTTTGCAAATTGAGTTGATTTCCAATTTAAAATTCGCCCAAAATTTATAATTTTCACACAAATGGTTTTTGTTTAAAATTTGTATCATTCCACCCTAAAAATTTTATATCACCACATTTTATATTTATATACATTATATATATATGTGTGTGTAGATAATTATGTATATATATAATTTTCCATTTAAATTTATATTACCCAAATAAATCTATGACATTTATGTAGAATATTTTATTTACTACTAATTTTGCCCAACTTTTATTTGTATAATTTTATTTCTATTATATATTTTGCAATTGCCTATTTTCCCTTTTCTTTTAGGGTTTTTACATAATTAATTTCGATTAATTAAGTTTCGCAAATAAAGATCCACATAAAAGAGCGATTAAACTCAGCATGATGCAATTCGATTTAAAGGTTTTTGAAATCTCGCGTTTTAGGGTTTTATATTTTTGTCGGTCGAATTTTCAGGGCGTTACATTGCATAACATGAAAAGTGTATGAGTGTGGTGCTTAGATAATTATTCTTTTATGTGGAAACTTATTTTGGTGGTTGAATTTTTATTTTTTTTTATAACTGTTGATCTAATTTAGCTATGCATTTTTTAGAATGATTTAACATGACATATAAACCTGTCAATTTTATTCATAACATTTCATTATGGTCCCTAGATAAATTATTCTCTTATGTGGAAATTTATTCATGAATGAATTTATTATTATTATTTGATCTGAATTAGCTATGTTGTTTGTTGAATGGTCTAAGATGACAAAATATATGTTCAATTTTATAATGTTTCATGGCTATTTGGTTGATATGGAAAGAGTATGGTATATGTCCTAAGTGACGTGTTATTACTTTTATATCGTAAAATATGGGCAATAGTTCAAACAAATTAAAAAATGAGTATATCACTTTAGAGTTATGATCATTTAGCTATCTAATTATTATTTGTTTGACATATTTAGTTGTTAGCTAGAAAACACAATATATTAGCTAAAAAAATAAGAGAAGAGATGGGAAGGAAAAGTTAGATACTATGTACTTATTGGGAGGAGAAAGAGTACATACGGGATTTTTTTAAGATAATCTAACGTTAAAATTAGTGGGTTCATCTATTTAAGTAAAAATCAATGGTTAGATGTTTTCAATTTCTAAGATTTTCTCTAGTTTATTAGAGTGTCGTGTGGTGACATAGAAGTGTTTGTTGGATGCCATGTAGCAGCTTAGGAGCATCCGACGGTCGTGAACACCTTAGCAAATCCCGTTAGGTGTCTCAGATACGACATTTCATCATGTGTGCGAAAGGCAAAGAGACACGCGCGCGTTGTGTAGGGTAGGAGAGAGGGGTCTTCGAAGGCTTTTGTTTTTAAACAAAATATAAATTTGGTCGTCTAAATTGTGGATTCAACAGTTTAAATGAAAATCGAAGGCAAAGAGGCACACACGCGTTGTGTAGGGCAAGAGAGAGGGGTCTTCGTAGGCTTTTGTTTTTGAACAAAAGTTAGATTTGGTCGTCTAAATTATGGACTCACCAGTTTAAATAAAAATCGATGGCCAAATATTCTTATTTAAAAATAGTCTAAAATAATGGC
Organism: Oryza officinalis; assembly: GCA_008326285.1. Lineage (NCBI taxonomy): Eukaryota > Viridiplantae > Streptophyta > Magnoliopsida > Poales > Poaceae > Oryza > Oryza officinalis. The sequence goes on along the minus strand of BDMV01000011.1, from coordinate 31,759,522 downwards.
TACATTACTGGCTTAATATAAATTATTTAATATAAATCTTTTTTTAATTTGATGGGTAAGTGTGAACCTTTTTTTCCAAATAGCACGTTATTTGAAAATTATGGATCCAACAACATAACTGAAAATTATCTTACATTATTAATTTAAGGGGTAAATATATAATGGTGTAAACTTTATTTTTAAATATTACATAACTAATTTAGTTATGTATATTTGGAATAAGTTATATGATGATATACAGTCTACATGAATGTATTATGTATACATAATTACCTATCATATGATCAGAGTGTATTTATATTTTGCATTAACTTTGCTGACCTTTACAAATTAAGTAGCTAGCAAGAAATAAGACACGTATGCATTTGTATTTTTGAGAAAAAGAAAAAAGGGTAGGAAGAAACGGATGTGATCAGGTACGATACGTGGAAGGAGGAGACGTGGACCGTAGTTGTCTTGTTCCGTTTGTAGAATTAATCTAATCAAACGGTTTATAATATTAGACCCATCAATTTAAATAAAAATCAATATACAAATGTTTTGTTTTTTCTTTTAATTTTTATTATTTTTTCTAATTTATTAGAGCACAACGTGGCAGGTTGAAAGTGTTTTAAGAAAGTTTCATGGACTGTTAGTATATTGGTCCAATTTAAATGAAAATCAATGTACATATGTTTTTTCTTTTAATTTTTTTTTAATTTATTAGAGCGTCATGTAAAAGCTTAAGAGTGTTTTTCAAAAAGTACTTTTAGTATATAATAGATATAATAGATAGGGCCTCGGAAACAACATATCACATGAACAAGTTGATCAATTGCATAACCATCTATTAGTGAAGATTCAACACAGTAAATAACTAATTTGAATGGTTGATATTGATATTATAGTATCAATGCTATCAATGCTGACAACACGTATAGGTTATGGTTAAATGTTTTATACCATATTGTCGATAACTTTTTGGGTAATTCGGCATGAAAATTGTGTACCTCTAAAACGTTAAGGAGAAATCCAATACGATTTCCGTCTCATTTTCGCACAATACGGAATCAAAATAAAATGGTCCATATAAAACAAAAATAATTGTCATCAGAAATCTCCACAAAGTATGTTGCCTCTTCCTAGCTCTTTCAATTCACCATATCTAGGTGATGGATGACGTTTAGGGGCTGTTTAGATGGGGCTAAAATATTTTAGCTCCTATCACATCGAATGTTTGTATGCTAATTAAAAGTATTAAACATAGACTACGGACAAAACCCATTTCATAACCCTAAACTAATTCATGAGACGAATCTATTGAGCCTAATTAATCCATGATTTACCTATGCGATGCTACAGTAAACATATGCTAATTATGGATTAATTAGGCTTAAAAAATTTATCTCGCGAATTAGCTCTCATTTATGCAATTAGGTTTATTATTGGTCTATATTTAATGCTCTTAATTAGCACTCAAACATCCGATAGAACAGGGACTAAAATTTAGTCACTGGATCCAAACACCACCACCTTAGTGTCATATGATATTTTAGCTTTGTGTTCGAGCATGTGGTTTTGGCCTAAGTCTAAGATGCTTGGCTGTGGGGCACAGCTTGTGAGCCAGGGGGTGCAATGGCTCCATGTGCGTCGATGGCTTGGACCATGCCTGCAGCACAGTCTCCTTGAAGTCAGGCAATTTTATCCAATTTTATCCAAAAAAGTTCTTAAATTCGAAGGGATGTGGCCTTCGTGGGCAAGTGGGCTTTGTAAGAGAAATGAGCATTGATCTAAGAGTGATGCTCTGGTGCTCTCTACTCATAATATAATATTATCAGTAGTATTAAGGGTAAATTAAGAATTTACTAATATAGTGATTATGGGTAACTATGTTATTTATGTTTTTTTTCTAACTAGATCGATACGTGGTCATCCATTGCATGGTATCGTTCATATTTCATTGAAAAAGTCAATAAAAAAGGGAAAAAAATAGTCACTACTAAATAACAATTATATCCCTCCGCACCTATTTTTTGGATAATAATGCTCCTCCACGTTTGTACTACTGCTAGCTAGGGTGATAGTATAAATAGATCTGAACCCTTCGATCAAATGAGATCAACGGTTCAGATTACTTTCTACTACCAATAGAGAGCACCGCAACGAGGCTAAAGGGCCTGTGAGCTGTGGCCATGGTGTGCAGGATATGTTGTCTCAAGGATAAATCCCACGCTTCATTGCGAAAGAATCTATCAAGCCTTTCTAAGATTAGTCGATGTTTCTCGTTGCTCCATGTGAATTTTTTGTTTTGTAGGTGAATCACTTTTAGCTCATAATGATTGAGCATGGGATGAAAACGACTCATGCGGCCTAGGTTAAGGTTGTTTTTTTTTGTGTCTTGTTCGATAGACCATGTCGAAGTCTCCAACGATCAGCCATCTCTCACACGTGGACGGCTTTAATCTTCACATTGTAAACCAGTATTAGTTCACTAGTGAAGCTTTACAATGTTCATCAATTATTATTGTGAATTGGACAATGTTGCAACAAGATCACCAATATATGAAGCCATCTCTATCGAGTGGTTTCACTTGGTGAAGAGCACGTCCATGTCCTCCAAGCTCCGGCCCCTCGTCTCCGGCAGCCGCACGTACATGAACACCCACGCCGCCACCGCCGCACCAGCGTACAGGAAGAAGCACCCGGCCATGGTGATGCCGCCGGCGACCGAGATGAACGTCATGCTCAGCCCGCCGCACGTCACCCGGTTCACCGCCACGCCGAGGCTCGCGCCCTGCGCCCGCAGCCGCAGCGGCATGATCTCGTTGCCGTACGACGGCGCCAGCGGCCCGAGCCCCACCGAGAACGCCGCCACGTACGCCAGCACGGACGCCACGCACGCCGCCGCGCGCGCCGTGGACGGCGCGCCGACGCAGAGCGTCAGCGCCAGCGAGGTCAGCGTCACGGCGATGCCCGCCGCGCTGGACAGCAGCAGCGGGCGCCGGCCAACACGGTCGGAGAAGACCGTCGCGACGAGGATGAAGCACGTCTTGACGACCCCTACGGCGACGGTGGCGGCCAGCACGGAGGTGTTCGACGCCATGCCGGCCTGCTTGAACACCAGCGGGCTGTAGAGCACGATGACGTCGATGCCGGAGGCTTGCTGGAAGAAGTGCAGGGACAGCACGTTGGTGATGATCCGCCGCACCGTCGGCGTTGGCCGGACGATCAGCTGCCTCCAGACGCCGCCGGTCACGTCGGCCTGCGCCGCGACGGCCTGCGTGATCTCCTCGAGCCGGAGGTCCGCCTCGGCGGGGGTGTCCGAGGTGCGCGCGAGCACGGCGCGCGCCTCGGCGTCGCGCCCGCGCATGGCGAGCCACCGGGGCGATTCCGGCATGGCGAGAACGCCGGCGGCGAGGAACACGGGCGGCACGACGCCGGCGGCGAACATGACGCGCCAGCCGAGGTGCAGCGGCAGGCCGGCGAGGGCGTAGTTGGAGACGTAACTGAGGAGGATACCGGCGTTGATGAATATCTCCGGCAGGGAGGACAGCACCCCGCGCGAGGACGCCGGGGATATCTCGACGGCGTACACCGGCGCGACGACGACGGCGAACCCGACGCCGACGCTGGTGACGAAGCGCGCCGCCATGAGCGCGGCGTAGCTGCCGCCCAGCGACATGGCAAGCGCGCCGGCCATGAGCAGCGCGTTGGCGAGCACGAGCGTGCCGCGGCGGCCGGCGGCGTCCGCCACCGAGCCGGCGGCGAGGATTGACGCGAGCATGAACACGTTCATCGACCCGGATAGCACCTCCACCTGCTCGTCGGCGAGCCCCAGGTCCTCCCGAATGAACAGCTCCGCTCCGCTCATCAGCGCGAGATCTGCAAGAGACAACAGCAACATGACGACGACGACGGTGGCGACATGGTCGCGTGCACGACGCGACACGAGGCTCGCAGCAACAACTTGGTGTACGTACTGTAGCCCATGAGGATGGTGGTCATGGAGGCGAGCGTGGCGCAGGCGAACGCGAACGTGTTCCGGCGAGGCTCGCCGTGCTTCGCGGCGAGGAGCGGCGTCGCCACGTCGGCCGCGTCGTCGCCACCGCTCGCCATGGTGTGTCGCCCGCCGCCGGTGAGGACAGAACGATCTCTGTGGTACGAAATACTCTACAAAAGAGCACAAAGATTAACAGCGTATGATCGAAACTACAACTAAGAAGCAGATGTTCTTGTTCCAATCTTCAGGTGGAAGCAGGTGAGAATGAACAGCTCTGAAGATGGTGACAAGCATGCAAAGCCAAGTGAGATACGATGGTTGCAAGATTAGTGGTGAGTTAGTGCCTTAGTGGAGTTGATTAGTGATGAGAATGACAGTGATTATCAGTGAGGGTAGCATGATTAGTAGCTTTCTTTTTGTCAGTTTCTGATGAGAATGGCAGTGGTTATTAGTACCACCTAACATGAGGGTCTTTCCTGACAAGGACTCCACAAGTGAAACTCTGTTGCTTCTCTTGTTCATTCTGCTGAACTCAAATCTCTTCTAAAATGTTTTTTTTATCTGAAATATATATACAGACAAATTCACAAATCACAAGCACAATTTAGATAGCAGAGACCTTGTTCAACAGCAGGTATTGACATATTGTAGTTCTGGTTACAGTTATTCGGACATTAGCTGCAATTCAGTATTTCTGGATAGTTAATGCATACAGAACACTGACAAATCTCTTGGCTACTGTGGCGCTGCCTCCCTGGATTGGATGCATGCATGACAAATCTCTTGAAAATCAGATGTATCTAACCCATCCCTGATTACGTTAAACAAAAAAATTGCAGACAAGTAAAAGTGCATAGTGTTAAAAGCAAGAATACAGTGAAGAAACTGAATGTGATACTCACGTAGGTAGAGAGAGTAAGTAAACTGTAAATTTCATACGGAAGAAAATTGCAGAACTAGGCATTCAGACTAAAAAACTAACTGTAGCATAGAATTCAAGTCGAAACGATCAAATTACTGTAGCACTGAGATAGTGCTGCTGGTGCTTTGATTATGGCTATCTTTTGTTTAAGCTGATGAGCATGGCAGTGAATCTACATACTTCTTTGCTTATAATTTTTTCGCATGAAGATCACAAGATGTCTGCTTGTCCAGCAATTCAGAATTTCAGACCGACAAAATTCACAAGCACAAGTAGGGACCAAGAATAAAAATAATGCAGAGACCTTTTCCAACAGCAGATGTTAACTGGAGATGAACGGTATAATATTATACTAATCCATTCAAAGACAGGTAATTCTGTTACATTGTACTTCAACTCGATGCTTCAGAAATGTAAATGCATACAAAACACTGACAACACCAAACATTTTAGCTGCCGCTGCCACTTGGATTGGATGCAATGTATCACAAATCTCTTGAATCAGCTCTGGTTTTAGGCCATCCCACCGCTAGTTGCCGTCCTGATTATCTGAAACAAAGCTGCAGATACACAAATACATTGTGTTAAAAGCGTGATAATAGTACAAGAAACAGAGCATGGTGGCCTAGAGAACAACCAAACTGTATGTTTCATATGGATAGGCAAGAAAGTTGCACGGCTACACAACAGAAGACAAAAACATGACGTACTTGCGTGCAGTGAAGAGCTAGATTTGTTGGCATAATATACAACAGAAAAATAACAGTAACCTAGAATTTGAGTTGTAATAACTAATTAAGAATTCACCAAATCACCCATAAAACACGCATAATAGCAGTCTTATATTTCTAGTGACAAAGACAGCTCTATTTCACTTGGTCATCATGAATTTGTAGCAGAGTGACACTCAGCATTTTGACTCCTCTAGTATCAATTCAAAACCCAAGAGTGCTTTGTCATGAAGACTTAAAGCTAATGTGATGGAATTCATTTGTCATTATCTTTTGAAAGCAAAAGAAGAGACAGTAATAAGCTATGCATCAGCGCATTCTAAAGGAACACAGCACAAGTGTCAGTGAAATAAAATCAACATAAGATAAAGATAAGGTTGGAAGGCATACATGATCCAATGACCACAAATATGAAGAATCCAAGCACAAGAGGTCCAACTGGATAGTCGTTTCCCTTCTTCACAGTAGTTTCAGGCACTGAACCCCTCTTGGTGATGTTCTTCTGGAACTTTGCAGTCTTCCTGTCAGCAAGGCGCCTTGAAGTAGTCTGGTCGTGCAAAACAACCAACCATTCAGCATACACAAATGTTCATACTCAGTGTTCTAACTACTTTACATCTGCCAGGTGTAAAATAAATGGCAGATCCATGTACTAACAAGTTGGAGACCAACTCATGGTCCATCAAAGAAAGAGAAGATCACTTTTTTCTAGTATTTATAAGTAATTAATGGACCTTACTATGCCAAGTCATAATCCAAAAAAGTGCAAAATCTGTATCACATCATGCTCTAACCAAATGCTGCTCAGCTACCAGTTTAGATATTACTATTCATTACTTCAATCATCAAAGATTCACTATTCTTCCCAAATCCCATGTATGCCTTAAAAGTTGTAAAATTAAAATAATGGAAACCAGAACATTGGTTGCAATGCAACTTAGTGCACAAAAAGGTAAACATTAGAAGTTGGCAAAACTTAACCTTGACCTACACCACTCCTAAAAGCACAACCTAAACCATGAAACGGCAGTTCAGGCACCATTCAGAACATTCCACAAGCACTTTCAACTCCCAATTAGTGTATAAAAACCTACCATGAATCAGATAACAAGTTGCAACTACAGGTTTTTGAAACACGGTTCCTTTCTAGACCAAGTCAACTCTGACTCCGACTGACTCTTTGGATTATTTTAGTTGTTAAATGTAAAAAAGCTATAACAATGGGGAGATGCCTCCCTACTTCCCCAGTGAACATTGTTAAATCCACAAGTCAATTCATGGATCACCCATATTTTGTTAAAGCTCTACGCAATTTACCTCGCTTTACCTAAGACCAATCTTTGACAATACTAACATGCCTGACCATGCTCCTAATGCTTACCACTCCAAATTTAAGTATGAAAGCTATCCTGTTATGTAACCTAAAATAATTTCTAACCGGATAATCATCGATATCGACACTAATATACAAGAAGAGAGAAGCTTATAAATTTTAAGTACTAATTATGCCTGTCAGAAACAATCACAACTAATTACTGCTGTATTTTTCACAAAGGAAGGATCAATTGAAGAATGGAAAAAAAATTGCTAATCACTACTTCATTTCAAGACTGATTCACACAAAAAACTGTCTACGAGAGAGGTTGTGAATCCTACAAAACTGAATCCTCTACTCGCCGTCTTTATGTCGGCTACAAATCGCTCCAGCAGCAGCAGCAATCAAGCATCAACAGAATACCCTAATAAACCACCAGATCTGGCGAAAGAAACACATCAACCGCACGGATCCGCGAAAGCCAGCATCTCTTCTACCAATTTCCAAACTCGACAAGGGAGATGTTTCCCTCACCCCAGATCCCGATCCCGATCCGTACCACCCCTCTCCCCCAACAATTCCACCCAACAACAAGGGAGCTACTCTAGTATGAGTGTATGACGCTCCCAGTAATCGAAGATATGGTTTCAGACTCGCTTACCATCTCCGCCGGTCGCGTGGCCTGCCGCCTTCGGTGATCTCGCCGGAGAGAGAGGTCAGAGGGGAGAAGCAGCAAAGGTGGAGAAGGTGTTGAGGCGGTGGCGATTTGGGACAAGAAGAGGGGCTTTTATAGAAAAATTCGCGCGCATGCGTGCACCACGCGCTCTCTCTCTCTCTCTCTCCCGCGTGAACCAACCGTGGGAGGGAGGTGTGGTCCGAGTCCACGACCCCGACCCCTGCACTGGTATGATCTGGACCGTCTGATATCTCCTCGAGATTCGTGCGTACAGCTTACTGGAAGCCTCGGTGCATGGGCATGGCGCACCGACAAGCCTTCGCAGCTGGAAGCCACGACGAGCTATTAGATTGAGCTGTCAGGTTTTGACTTGGCGTGCTCTTCCTCCTCCTGGTCTTCGTTTCCACGATGCCCCCGTTGACTTGTTCACGGCGACGACTTGGCACGCCACGCCGCCGACCAGATCCACGTCGCCGAGCAGCGGCGGCGAGGTCGCTCGATCGCCGCGTGTCCGCTTCGGTCAGGGACCGCGCGACGCCGCCGTGCACGTACGCCGCGGCGCGCCGGGCGCGCTCCCGCGTCGCGATCTGTCGGTCGAGCGATCCCCTGGGCCGGGCGCGCGCGCGCGTCCGTGGCGTGGCCGTCGCGTTCGCGTGCACGCCAGCGCGGCGCCCGTGACAGCCCGTGCGTGCGCCCACGGGCACGCAGCCAGCTCCCCCTGTCTCTATCTACATGGATATATAGTTTCTCCCTAATAATACAACAAGTCAACAACTAACGCAATATCAGTAAAACAGTAAGCACTAAACAGTATACTACCTACGTTTTATTATAAATCGGTTTGACTTTGCTCAAAGTCTAAGTCAAACTGTTTTAAGTTTTAAGTTTATTATATACTAAAAGTTTTATTAAATTTTCTATAAACGCTTTTATTATGAGGGACTCCTAAAAACTCTATAAAATCATATGACACTCTAATAAACTGATAGGCCTGCTATTTAAATCCATTAAATCTATTATGATTAAATAACTAATCTAACCTTCCCTTAAATTAAGCAATGTACGTGCCCCCTCCTTCCAGTACGTACGTGCGCCGACCCTCCCCTCCCATCTCCTATTTTCTAGCTAATCTCTTCCATTTTCTAACTAACAACTGAATAGAGAAAAAAACAATAATTAGATTATTAACGCTTATAACTCCAAAGTTTTATTTCAATTCCTAAATTTTTTTTAACTACTATTGTTTTATATAATCGAATACGTTATTATCTTTTACCATATAGTTACTATATTTAAATCCATTGAATCTATTATGATTAAATAACAAATCTAACATCCCCTAAAGCAACGTACGTGTGCCGACTCTCCCCTCCCATCTCCTCTCCTTTTTCGCTAATCTCTTCCATTTTTCAACTAACAATTAAATATATACAAAACAATAATTACATAGTTATTAACGCTTATAACTCCAAAGTTATATATTCAAATTCTAATTTGTTCGAATTATTTTTTTATATAATCGAATATATTTTATCTTTTACCATATAGTTATTATAGATCGGAGTATAAAAATAACCCTGCTGGGGCATCCCCGGATCGAATCCAAGATGTGGAAGCTCCTCGGCTAAAACGCCACCTCCTGAGATCGACCTCAGTGATCGATCAATTAATAAATTAATTAGACACAGTAATCCTTATATTAGTACTTCCAAATTTGATTTTTGGGGGTTGCAGTGACAGGGCGATCGATCAGTCGTGTGGCGTCGGAATTTCAGATATATGTGTAGTTGCAGTTTTCTGTTGTTTAATTATTAGTATTTGTTATTACTGTAATGCGGTTTTGTATCTCCAAATTGTTTCCACAAATTAGTATTTATATTAGTATTATTACCAACGAATAAATGAGACATCACCTTATGTAGTTAACTATAGAATTGTTAAAATTATAAGCACATAGTGATTTAATTTATTCCATAAATAAATCATGACATTGCAGATATGAACTAACATAATTACATTATTCGATCTACACATGTAAACTAGACAGTAAAACATGAACAGATCAAATATGCGAAACATGTTTCATGTGTATCGAGAGTTTTGGAAGTTCGGATGTATAACGGGAAGGACTCGCGGTACCGGGCGTTGACGACGACGCGCAGCGCCCGAGCGAAGAGTAAGACGAGCCGTTGTGGACGAACAGCAAGTAGTCGCGTGAAGCGCTTCCCAAAAATCTTATTGCCACCTTCTCCTAGTGCAGGACTTCGAAGGCAAAGGATCCGGAGACCTGCTCTCCCGATCGTCGGTGCACGCCGGCGAGCGGGATGGAGTAGACGACGAGCGACGGCGCAGTACAGCGGAGAGGGCAAACCCTAGATTAATTTCGTGTATGTTGCATGAAGGCGGCGGTTCGATTTATATAGAAATATCAGGACGCTTGTTCAGGGCGCCTGCACGATCTCCACTCTGCGTAACCGAACCGGATAAGTCGCGCGTAACTTATCTGGACTCCACGACGCACTACACACCGGTTTATTCGGTGTGTTTTCAAAAACAAAACTAAATTTTTGCAGCAAAACAAAAACTGCAAAAGGAGACCGCATCTGCACAAGGATGAGGAACTAATTTTGACAGACCATTCACGCGCATGTCATGTACGTGCGTCGCCTGACCAGGTCAGGTGAGCGAGCGAGCGCGCGCGCGTGTTCCTCTTGTCCTCTCCACCACACATGCCTCAAGTAACTAAGAGAGCATCCTCTCTTATAAAGAGGTCTCCCTCTTCTAGAATAGGCAAGGTAGTACTAAACTCCCCATGCATGCCATTTCATGAGGTGGGTTTTTGTGATTTTTCAAAGAATTAATCTTCATATGGTCCTTAGCCCATATATCAATTCTAACAATCCCTCACCAAATCTCAAAATCTCATAGAGATTTACCTTTTTCCAATGTACTGTTTATAGACCAGCGATTCAATGAAGATTGGTTCAAGTTGAACATCCACCTAGAACTCCAAGCTACACTTAATCACAATTTGAACAATGGACTACGCCTTGAATTGCAAGTCTTGTGCAAGCAAGTTTCACTCAGAGTCTTATCTAGTACTAGACCGTTAGTAGACTACCTCTCGGGTGGAGCGTATAAGTCATACTCCTTGGTCTCTTAGTAAGCTTCCTAGAAGATTCACCTAAAATCTCCATAGACTGCGACCAACAGTCAAGTTCACATAAGTGCGTTCTTTCAAGAATGCTTTGCAGGATAGCATCTTTGCTAATTAAAGCCAACAGAACGCATTAAGGCATAGCCAACTTGCCTTGCAGTTCATGAGAGTATATGCATCTTTACTTAGAGAGGGTTTTAGAAAAGTACTTTCCTCTAGTTAACTAATGGCTTGTTTTTCCCATGTCCTAATTCACGGGATCTCCGATCACATAGGTTGGGTTACCACCATAGTATAACTCACATGGGTCTCATACCCATCTCTTTTGATGCATTGTCTATCACATTCCGTGATAGTCCATTTATGAAGGGATCTGCCAGGTTTCTAGCTGTTTGGATGTAATCCAATGTTATAACCCTGGAGTTTCTCAATTTCCTGACAGATTTCAATCGTTTTTTCACATGTCTAGACGATTTCATATTATCCTTAGAACTGTTTACTTTGACAACTATCGTTTGATTGTCACAATTCATAAGGATAGCCGGCACCGGTTCTTCAACCACAGACAGATCCATCAATACATCACGTAGCCATTCTGTCTCAACAGTAGCAGTGTCTAATGTCGTGAGCTCTGCTTCCATGGTTGACCTCGTCAAAATGGTCTGTTTGCAAGACCTCAATGAAACAGCACCACCACCTAGTGTGAAAACATATCCACTAGTGGCTTTGATCTCACCAACATCGGAGATCCAATTTGAATCACCATATCCCTCAAGTACCACAGGATACCCAGAACAGTGAAACCCCAAGTCCATAGTATCTCTTAGATAGTGTATCACTCGCTCAAGCGCACGCCAGTGATCATCTCCCGGATTAGAGGTAAATCGGCTCAACTTGCTCACAGCAAAGGAGATATCAGGCCTAATTGCGCTAGCTAGTTACATAAGTGAACCAATGATTTGGAAGTACTCCAGTTGATTCCTAGCAATTATCTTGTTCTTACGAAGTAACAAGCTAGGATCATAGGGTGTTGGAGAAAATTTGCCATCAAGGTAGCCAAAGAGACTCAAGATTTTCTCCACATAATGAGACTGTGAGAGTGTAATCCCATTCTCATCTCCAATTAGCTTAATGTTTAAGATAACATCAGCTACTCCCAAATCTTTCATATTGAAATTTTGAGACAAGAATGATTTAACCTCATTAATCACCTCAAGATTTGTCCCAAATATGAGTATGTCATCAACATACAAGCACAAAATAACTCTCTCGCCCCCACCATGACGATAGTATACACATTTATTTGCTTCATTGACAGCGAAGTCTGCAAATGTTAATATTCTATCAAATTTCTCATGCCATTACTTAGGAGCTTGTTTCAGACCATACAAAGACTTCAAGAGTTTGCACACCTTGTCTTCTTGACCTTCCACTACAAACCCATCAGGCTGATCCATATAGATCTCCTCATCCAGCTCTTCATTAATAAAAGTTGTCTTAACGTCCATTTAATGAACGAGAAGACCATGTGAGGCTACTAGGGAAAGTAGCACACAGATTGTGGTCAATCTAGCAATAGGTGAGTAAGTGTCAAAGAAGTCTTCGCCTTCTTTCTGAGTATAGCCCTTTGCAACAAGCCGAGCCTTGTACTTTTCAATAGTACCATCAGGCCTAAGTTTCTTCTTGAACACCCACTTGCACCCCACGGGTTTACATCCATAGGGTCGCTCTGTCACCTCCCAAGTTCCGTTAGTGATAATGGAATCCATTTCACTACGAACAACCTCCTTATAGTAGTATGTATGAGGAGATGCATATGCTTTTGAAATTGACTTAGGAGTATCATCCACGAGGTACACAGTGAAATCATCACCAAAGGATTTTGTCGTCCTTTGTCTCTTGCTTCTCCGAGGAGCTTCACTGTCATCCTCCTCAGTGACATGTTCATGTGTATGTTCAGTTTGTTCTGGTGGTGTGATTGAACTGGAAATTATTTCAGAAGGTTAGCTACAAGTGCCATATGTATCATTCATTGGAAAAAGGCTCTCAAAGAAGGTAGCATCATGAGACTCCATAATTGTACCAACATGCATGTCAGGTACCTCAGATTTAACTATTAAAAATCTATAGGTAATGCTATGGTGAGCATATCCCAGAAAGACACAATCCACTGTCTTAGGTCCAAGCTTGCGCTTCTTTGTTATTGGTACATTGACTTTCGCCAAGCACCCCCATGTACGCAAGTAAGAAAGTGATGGTTTTCTCCCAATCCATACCTCGTATGGTGTTTTGTCCTTGTTTCTGTTAGGAACTCTATTTAACACATGATTCGAGGTCAACAATGCCTCCCCCACCATGTCTTAGGTAGTCCCACAGTATCCAACATGGCATTAACCAAGTTAGTTAGTGTGCGGTTCTTCCTTTCGGCAATCCCATTAGACTCGGGAGAATAGGGAGGCGTCCTCTCATGTATGATGTCATGTTCCTCACAAAACAAGTCAAATTCATTTGAGAAAAACTCTCCACCACGATCAGACCTAAGTTTTTTTATCTTCCTGTCAAGTTGGTTTTCAACTTCTGCCTTATAAATTTTAAAATAGTCCAGAGCCTCATCTTTCGTTTTCAACAAATACACATAGCAAATTCTGGTAGCATCATCAATCAACGTCATGAAATATCTTTTCACCCTTCGTCAACGCCCCATTCATTTCACAAAGATCTGAATGTAGGAGTTCTAAAGGTGTCAGGTGTATCTCCTCGGTAGCCTTGTGAGGTTTGCGGGGTTGCTTTGATTGCACACGACTATGACACTTAGAACCTTTGACAATGAAAAACTTAGGAATTAAACACATACTGAAAAGCCGAGACATCAAGCCAAAATTAATATGACATAAACGTGAGTGCCAAACATTAGCCTCATCATCCACACTGCCACAAATATGGTTCACAGACTTATTGCAGAAATCAGAAAGGGAAAAACAGAACAAGCCTCCGCACTCATAGCCTTTACAAATAAAATATCCATGTTTAGACACGACTACTTTATTAGACTCAAACACCAATTTAAATCCGTCTCTACATAGATGGGAGCCACTAACGAGATTCTTGTTGATAGTAGGGGCATGTTGCACATTCTTCAGCTGCACGATCTTTCCCAAAGTAAACTTCAGATCTACCTTGCCAACACCATGAACAGAAGCATGTGACCCATTCCCCATTAGGACGGAGGAATCCCGTGCGACCTAATAAGAAGAAAACAGCGAGATTTCAGCAAAAACATGTATATTGGCCCTTGTATTAACTCACCAGTTTGTAGACTGATTAACTGAGAAAATAGTAGGTAAATTACCATACCCGCTTGCATCTCCAGTGTTGCCAATGGTCACATTGGCAGACTTAGAAGTCTGCCATGCAGGTGTCTTCATCCCCTTGCGTTGTGGACACTTCTTGGCCAGATGACCAGGCAAGCCACACACAAAGCAAGTTCTCTCATCCTGGTTCGGATTGTTGTTGTTCTTCTTCTTTTGCTTGAAGTTGGTGGTCTGCTGGGGTTTGTAGTTTCCTTTGTTCTTGTTTTGGGCCTTGTGCACGATATTGGCACTCGATTGCCCACCATCGCCCTTAGACACGACATCTTTTTCCTGAACTTTTTCCTCAACATCAAGAGACGCTATTAACCCCTCAACAGAGTACTCCTGTCTCTTGTGTTTGAGTGCAATACCGAAACTTCTCTAAGAGGGAGGTAGTTTCACGATAATGCACTCGGCCACAAATTTGTCGGGTAAGACACACTTAAGGAGTTCAAGTTCCTTAGCCATGGTTCGTATTTCATGAGCCTGCTCAACTACAGAACGGTTGTCAACCATCCTGTAGTCATGAAACTGCTCCATGGCGTATAGATCATTGCTAGCATCAGTAGCACTGAATTTGGTATTCAGTGCATCCCACAACTCCTTAGCGTCGGTCATGTGCATATACACCTCGACCAGACGATCTCCAAGAACGCTAAGAATGCATCCCACAAAGAGATTAGTGGCCTCCTCAAATTCTTGCTACTTTTCAGCAGTAAGAACTCCTTCAGGTTTGCCATTACTAACCCAGAAGCATTTCATAGCCGTCTCTTGAAGTGACCCTGATCTGCCATCTCTTGAAGTGACCCTGATCTGCCATCTCTTGAATGACCCTGATCTGTCATTTCATAGCCATCAGCCACAGAGTGACCCTGACCGGTGAATTTATTCGGCCTCAGTGCCTCGGCAAAACCAGCCATATTAAACCACAGTGCCTATAATAAGTTTTTTGGATTTTTGAAATTATAAGCACATAGTGATTTAATTTATTTCATAAATAAATCATGGCATTGCAGATACAAACTAACATAATTGCATTATTCAATCTACACATGTAAACTAGACAGTAAAACAAGAACAGATCAAATATGCGAAACATGTTTAATGTGTACCGAGAGTTCTGGAAATTCGGTTGCACAGCGGGAAGGACTCACGGTACCGGGCGTTGACGACAACGCGTAGCACCCGAGCGAAGAGGAAGACGAGCCATTGTAGATGAACAGCAAGCAGTCACGCGAAACGCTTCCCAAAAAACTTATTGCCACCTTCTCCCAGTGCAGGACATCGAAGGCGAAGGTTCCGAAGACCTGCTCTCCCGATCGTTGGTGCACGCCGGCGAGTGGGACGGAGTAGACGACGAGCGATGGCGCAGTACAGCGGAGAAGGCAAACCCTAGATTAATTTCGCGTATGTTGCGTGAAGGCGACGGTTCGGTTTATATGGAGATATCAGGACGCTCTACGTAACCGAACCGGATAAGTCGCGCGTAACTTATTCGGACTCCATGACGCTCTACGCATCGGATTATTCGATGTGTTTTCAAAAACAAAACCGAATTTTTGCAACAAAACAAAAACTGCAAAAGGAGACCGCATCTGCGCAAGGATGAGTAACCAATTTTGACGGACCATTCACGCACATGTCGCGTGCGTGCCGCCTCACCTCACGAGGTGAGCGAGCGTGCACGTGTTTCTCTTGTTCTCTTCACCACATATGCCTCAAGTGGCTTAGAGAGCATCCTCCCTTATAAGGAGGTCTCCCTCTCCGTAAGGTGGTACTAAACTCCCCATGCATGTCATCCCATGAGATGAGTTTTTGTGATTTTTCAAAAAATTAATCTTCATATGGGCCTTAGCCCATATATCAATTCTAACAAGAATCTTATATGTCCCATCCGATTCATCCTTTAATAAACTATGATAATATATATGCAATTAAAGAAAAAGAAAAGCACCTTACTTTTACTTTCGTTGACATGTTTTCTAAAGAAAATAAGTCTACCTTCTTTTCAAATGATGAAAAATATTATAAAGAATTGCTTATAGATATTACTTAAATATGATATAATATAAAGCTAATAGGTTAGAAAATTATAAAAGCAATTAATGCCGACGAAAACAATTTATGGAGAATCGTGGTAGATATTCTCTGGTTAATATTTTGCTCTTATAAATATTTTAAACTTAGTGTACGACGTATTCTTCTATGAAGTATTTGACCCATCTACCTATCTATTATATACCATTATATACCTAAAAGTCTATTAAACATCATGTTTCTAAGCCGTCACGTGAGATTCCTAAAAACACTCCTAACATATCATGTGGCTCCTTAATAAATTAGATTAATTCCTAAAAAATCTAGGGAAAAAGAAAAACATCCCACCATTGGATTTTATTTAATCTGGTAAACCCATTATTGACTTAGATGTCGCTAGATTAAAAAAAACTTACCATCAATCTAGTTGTGCGAGTTTGCCCAACGCACGTACGTGCTTCCATCCACACGCACGAGAAGAGCCTGCCTGCTCTTCCCTTGCTCGCCTCCTTTTTTATTCTAATTAAGTTAAAGCTTAAGGGTATCTAATATTTTCTATATTCGTAACTTAATTTCAGCGCACTTCAAAGGTTGCATGCAAATGCAAATATAGACATAAATAATCTCTCATGCATATTGATCTTCATATGTTTTGTAAATAAATAAAGAATCTTCAACAGTTCTAAACTTTTAAATTATATATTCAAGTTATGATCTGTTTGAACCAATCATTGTATTCTTTTATTAGATCAATAGGTTAAGATCTATACTGACTACACTTAAATGCTAATAAAATTATTATATTTTGGACCCTAATCCATTAAAAAAATCCTAAAAATTCTCATTAAAAATCAAAATATCCACCTTATTATTTTAATAAAATCAATGGAGCATTACCTATAAACTGTTAAGCTCAATTATAGCATTAATGGACCTCTTTTTTAATGAAAAAATAACAGGACAGACTCTTACTACGCTATATCAATGGACCTATTGACTCTTTACTGACTTAATTATATATCTCAACATGTATATGGAGGCTATTTACTTACATGGATTGATCTTGATGCTTTCGTAAAGTGATGATCTTTTTCAAGGATCTTAGGCTGTGTTCGATGGTGAGGGTCAGGAACCTTTTCCACGGCACGCAAAATAGAGCTAATCCTTTGGAAGTTGGACAGTAATTTATAACGCAAAATGCCTATATTACAAAATTACTGGGAACGTTATCTCACGTTGCTCAAATCCAACTAATACAACAAGAAAAAAAGAAGGGGAGAGGGATATATGCCTTTTATAACTTAAGTTTTCTATTTTTCCCTATGGAACTTCAAGTCATATGTCCTATGTACCATAATTTGTGAATCCCAATCTCCAGGGTAATTTTATAAATGACAATTAAATTCGTCATACAATGCTAATGGAGAAAATTCATGAAAAAAATCATACTTTTGAAACATGGCAGATATTATTCTATTGGTATACCGTCCTTATAAGTTTTTCAAATATAACCTGTGGTATATGCCTGCGAATGTGTGGGCTAACTTCCTAGTTTATAAGAAAAATAATAGTAACATATTTAACAGAAGACAAATATATTATGAAAACATATTCAATTATAGATTAATGAAACTAATTTGGTATTGTAGATATTAGTATATTTGCCTATAAATTTGGTTAAATTTGAAGTATTTTGATTTTGATAAAAGTCAAAACGACTTATAATATGAAACGGAGCGAGTAAAAAAAGATGAGTTTTTGGCTGATAAACTGCAGTACATACAGGTAAACGGTAAACATACAGATCCACTCACCAACGCTCTACTTGGATTCTGGAGAAGTTTTGTTCATGCATGCATGGATCGAGCTAGCAATGGAGCACACATGTGAGTGACATGTCGTCAGATCATTTCGTCTTCTTAGTCATGCCGATCACCATGTCATAGATCTCGTTCAGCATCATCATCTGCAGCGGGTCGTCGGCTCTGTCTCTTCCGTGCTGCATGTCGTCGACGGTGGCGCAGCCGGAGCTGCACGGCATGCTGAGGGCCTCGCGCAGCAGCTCATGCACCTTGGACACCGCGGCGGCGGACTCGGACGACGGCGGCGGCGACGGCATGCCGCTCAGCGCGTCGAGGATCTTGCACAGCATCGCGTTCTGCGTCGGCGCCGCCACGCCGCCGCCGCTGCTGCTCGCCGGCGGTGGCGGGAGCATCGTCTGCATCAGGTACATGTCGGTGTAGTCCCGCTCCGCCTTCGCCAGCTTCGCCATGGACGCGAGCTGGAGCTGCTCGGCCTCCTCATGGGCTTCCTTCGCCTTGACGTGGAACATCTCGGATTCCGCCTGCTTCAGCCGGACGACGCGGTCCAGCTCCTCCGCCTCCTGCTTCTTCCGCCGCAGCCGCTCCGCCGCCATGAGCTGCAGCTGCTCGGCCGCCTTGGCCTTCTCCAGCTCGCCGTCGGTGATGGCCTCGACAGAAAGGCGAGCCTTCTTGTTCGTCGTTGCAGCTTCTTGGACATATTCAGAGAGTTGATTGTTGCAGGTTTCATGGGGATCAGTGTTCTCCTGAACCTGTTCTTCATTTTCAGTGAAGTTTGGAGAATCATCTAGCTCAATCTCTAGGAAATATATGGAAAATATTAGTGCAACATCTCAGAGTTAATCACCTGTCTGATATATGCAAATTACAAATTAGAAGATAAACTTTCTGAAATTTAATTCAGTCATGGAAAATGGTCATCAAACAGATTGTTGTTGACTCCAGTGCCCTGTAATTTGTAAATCATAAGCAAACGATCACACTAAAACAAACTATGGAGGTATTTGTTTACGACAAAACCCAAGTAATATAAACCAAACTAATTTTGCATCGTTACATTGTCTAAAATTTGCCCTAACGTATGGAGATATTTGTCAGTGGGAGCACTGGAAAATTTGATGACCAAAAATCTGGCCAAAGGAGTCTAAGAACACTAGACACCAGCCATCAACAGTGAAAAAATATTGGCCTCAACACTGTATCTATTCTGACAATTAAAACAGTATACCTAAAAAATAAACTGAGGACAATCAATCAGCTTACAAAATGAAGATGTGTAATTGCTTTCACTTGGAAACTTTAAATGAAAATGAATGCCAGCATGTGACAATTTTAAGAAATCAATTACTCATCAGATGTGGATACAGATAATTCTCTGTGATTATGTGATGATCCTTTTATAGAGAAAGAAAAGTAAAACATAGAATCCCTAACATAGTCATATTGCTAATAAGCACACATAAGCATTTTCTTTAAAAGAATTGCAGGATGTACAAGTGATTTAGTTAACAGAGTGCACATACCTTGGAGTGCCTTTAGCAGAACTTCAGGACCCATCAATTCAGCATGAACAATCTTCAGTCTTTCGATCAGATCAGTACATTTCTCGAAC
The DNA here is from genome assembly GCA_008326285.1 of Oryza officinalis. NCBI lineage: Eukaryota > Viridiplantae > Streptophyta > Magnoliopsida > Poales > Poaceae > Oryza > Oryza officinalis. The sequence continues at coordinate 31,739,923 of BDMV01000011.1, read as the reverse complement.
AATTTCTTCCCTTTCGAATCCTCACTCACACTGAACACCTCCTGAACATACTCAAGCTCTCGTGACAACGCAGCCGTGCCCCAGATCTTGGCACAATGCTGGAACACATTCCTGACCCACCCCAGCAGCTCAGATGTCCCATGGCAGGCCTTGCAGAAGAAGACTGTCACATAATGGGCAACTCCATTTTCAACCGTAATCACAGTCTTAATCTGCTCCTCACAAATTGCACAGTCAGTGTGAGTCCAGTGAGAGCAGCCGTCACACCCAATCCAGCGGCATGTGTTGACATCGAAATCGAATCCATTGCAGACCACACACATGCAAAGATTGCAGAAGCCTCTCCTGCAGCAGCAGATATCACAGTCGCACTCCTCAGCAGGGAGAACACGCTGGCAGGACATGTTCTTGCATCTTTCGTAGACGAAGATCTCCGCGAGACGGCTCCGGGGCACGCTGACATTTTCGTGCAAATATGCCGGGATCCCCATCTTGAGGGCAACAAAGATCTCCAGCTGCACATGGTGAGCCGTCAAAAGCGTTGCCGACGTCAGGTCAGGCCTGATTTGGACGTACTTCTGAAGACAAACGAATTGCGCAACATGGCTCTGATCATATGTATCTTCCATGAGCATCCGGAGCGCGATCTTGAGTTCTTCCAGCAGCCGCTCTGTCATGGCGTTCATTTTGCTGGCAACAATGTCAACGTTGCCCTTGACAACATCCCAGACAGTCAAATCTTCCGGGATCTGAGAATGAAAAATGAGCTGCAAATTAGAGGCGTCAACGGTGGTGATAAACTCCTTCCCCTCACCCTCTATTTTCACAGCAACTGCTAGAGCAGAAGCAGGCAATGTCTCTGATCTGGAACTGGCATTCTGTATGGCAGAACTGTGTCCTGAATATTCAGAATTCAACAAGCACTCTTGGTTTGCCAAGGCCAAAGAGAGCGACGTTTGAAGGACTGTGGGATGGCCATTTTGTGAAGGGTTCTTCCGATGGAAATTTGCATGCGATGAGGTTGCCATCGAAACTTAAAACCCTACTAAACCTGCAAGGAATAGTTAACACCATCAGTCATCAGCTGCATAGAGGTCAACTTTTAGGAACCGGATCCTTTAACATACTTGAGTGGCTGATACATGGACCATATGACTAGCGGGGCCATATGTTAATGACTCACGTCAAAGTGAAGTATATACTTTGGAGGAGTCACATTGCACCTTTTAAGGGTTCGATTGCATCCCAAAATAAACCTAGATACTATTGAATTACTAGAGTTAAATTCCATATCAATTATTCCCCTTCACATGCAGCATAAACATTTTTCACGTTAAGTTAAATAAATGGCACAATATATAATTCTTGAAAGCCAAAAAAAAGTCCAACAGATATGTCCCGTCATCACCCACCAACCGTTGATCAGAGAGGAAAAAAAGATGTATGTGTCCATCATGATGAAATGGAAGCATATTTATTATAGCGGTATAGAACGATAGCTACAACATATATATAGAAAATATAAATTGCATTAACTGGATTGCTATTTGTCAGTCGATTAGTATTTTTTGTAACTCCCACGATGATATCATTAACTTTTTGTCTTTATCTAGAATTCTAGATCTAACAATAAAAAAGGTGATCGAGAGTTCGATTTACTCTTCGTCAGCTATTACATATAGTCCGTCCCTCGTATTAACTTTAGAGACATAAAGGTATAATTCTATTTCAAATAGATAAATTTTACAGTACTTTTATATTATGAAACGTGTTACCTCTTGATACTTTTTTAAGAATGGTAAAAATTATCTTTTTAAATAAACATCGCACGCGGGAAATCGAACTGGTTAGCACAAAACGCCTATAACTCTTGGTTCACCCATATGCTACAAACCGATCAATTCGATCGAGCTACTATATATACGAGCCTACGATCGATCGAGCTATATAGACTGCAACTCACCGAAAAAATGAGATCGATACACCTCCATTAATTTGTTGATTTGTTCCCATCCAAAAACCTCAACCCGCCAACCACAGATCCGGCGATGCTACTACGGCTATGGAGCTAGGGTTTCGATCGGGGCGGCGCAGTACGTACGTGAGATCCGTGGTTCAGATCGATGCCCCAAGCCGGTGTGGCAAGGGGCAACGACGTACGACCTCACCGCCGGCGATCGACTGCGGGGACAGACAGCAGCAGCCGTGACGAGCAGCAGCAGCAGCAGCAGCGGGGGAAAGCTAGCTAGCCTACGGCGGCGCGCGGCCACGGGAGGGGCGGAGGCGAGCGGAGAGGAGAGGATATCGAGGATCACCTGAGAGCGGCGGCGGCCGGAGCGCTTGCTCGCTCGCTTCGCTTCGCTTCGGTGGAGACGGCGATGGATCGGATGGATCGGTTTGGGGGTTTATAAACGGTCGGAAACGGAGTGGAGTGGTTGGGTGAAGAGGGACGGGTTCACACTACACGCGCACGTTTCGGGAAACCAGTGAGGCGGGTGGGCCCACCAGTCAGTCTAATAGCCGCGATGCTGCCGACTTCGTCTTGCCGAGTGATGCATGGCTGATGTGTCACTGCGGCTGCGGCTGCACCTGCACACGCTCATTTGTAGTTGCATTTGCACATCCTTGATTCGTTCTAAATCATGTCATCACATATATATGTACTCAAATCACAAGAAATTCAACTAGGAAAATATGTTTGTACTGATGTACATATACTAGAAAACACAGTTTTGGAGATGCAAAAGGGATGGGGTGGGTGTGGGTACATATATGTTTGGTTGACAGTATCAGTATTTTAGGGTATAAATGAATGAATTAATTGTTATAAAGTTGAAAAATAGATTTAAAATAATATCTTAATTAAGAAATTTACATGTAAAAGTTTTTCTGTTGTAAAAATCGTGCCATTTAAGAGTTTTATGGGCGTGCCCGTTAATCCATCTATTTCTAGAAAAGAACAGGGACATCCAAACAAACATACACTTCGTCCTCTGAAAAATAAAAGCACATTTTCCAAGGCCTCTAAGGTTTGGGCAATGTAATGCTGACCGTGTTGCACTTCAATACATCTAACCGCTCATCAGCTCAAGATTTATTCAGAATCTGACCCATATTAATTAATTTGTCATTAATTCTCAACACTATACAAGTATACATGCAAGCTCATCAAGCAAGGGCCAGGGGGCTGTGTTCTGCTAGGTAATTTCCTAGGCAGTTAAACTAACCACTGAAGAATGAAGATGATCTTAACTAGGACCACAGCTTCAAGCAAGAGAGAGCACAGGTCACCACTACTCCTGTTCATGACCCTCCAATTAGCTTGCTAGCAGCATAGCATTGAGAACTTCTGCAACTGCATGCTTCCTTACTTTCAGAGATGAAAGCACATAGCTCAGGATCGAGTTTATGCACATGACTAGGTACACCTGTAATTAATATAATTAACCTTATTTTGAAGAGAAAATGCTGTTCAGCTGCTATATGCATATGCATGCCTTGCTTACTGATCTGTTTGGTTGAGCAAATGGTAGTACATCTCAATCACTGGGGGCCACAAGGTTTTATTCCATCAACACCCAACCCTCTCACTCACTCTCATACTTGTGTTTCAGTGTATCTATATGTATGGCCCATTGAACCCTACCTAGCTGTCTCATATCAACATGTGCAGTGCCCACTACTCCCTGCCATGTGGGACCTCTCTAGTTGCTCTGCTCCTATCAAATTGCCAAGTCATAGCAATTTGCAAACCTCCCCTGCATAATCATATATATTCATGACACTCTCTGTCATGGGCTAATTTATGTTGCATTGCATAATTGCATTTGCACTTGCAGGAGTAGTCATCTAGTACTCCTAGCTGTACTCCGGGAAAAAATAGCCTGGTCCCATTTGCATTCCCTTCTATTATTCAAGAGGATTAATTTTAGATTTTTAATCCACTATGTTTTTTAAAACTAATTAATTACAAGGTGATAAGCATATGAATTGCATTGACTTATATTGAATTGCTCTGATCCATGTCTTCCTTATGTACGGCAGATCACAGTTTTTTTTTTCTTTTGAAAGAAATACTGCAGGTCACAGTGGAATAGTGGACATATAGATGAAGCCCATGCCATTGATAAGTGAGCCCAGTAAAGGCCCATCATAACCATTCCATCCATTTATCCATCTTAATTTTCTAGAGTTCTGATTTAATTAAATCTGCATTTCATTTTGTTTCTCTGGTTTCGTTTTTATGGCTGCCAATGTTTGGTGATACTTTGCTAGCAAGGTTGGTTAGGGCCTGTTTGGGGAGCTTAAGATTTTGAAAAGCAGCTGGTTGTTAGCCAGTTTCTGAGAAAGTACAATTGTCATATTGAAAATTCAGATGCGACATTGTAAAAATAATAATAATTATCTTGCAAGCATGTCTCATGTAATTCTCCTGTCACTATTACTCATACTTGAGAAAGTACAATGTCATACTACTCTTATTCTGTAGGCGCGATTTCTTTTTGCTGTAACAGCTATGTTAGTATTTTATATTTATTAATTATCTATATTAGATGTAAATTAATATCTTTTCCAATTCAATTAAATGTTATCTCACTGTGTAATTATGCTTGAAAACTGAGCAAAAATAATTATCAAGAAGTTTAATTAAGTTACTAAAAGGGTCAGAATAACACTGCTTCTGCTGTGTTGTACCATTTGGTGCTGAGCCACATGAACCAGTCTTTCTTAAGTCTTCAAAAGATTAAAAAAAACATGAGCCTCTCAATTTGCGGCTGGAAATAAGAGGGCTAGCTGCCTCTGGCATGAGCACAACCAAAACTAACAAACTAGCCAGAGATCAAAGTCCAATTAGACTCATCCAACAAAGTCAACTCATGCAAACTTCTAACTAGCTATAGGACAGCTAGCTAAGTATCTGAATTGATCAATAATACACAGTACAAGTTTACATGTGGGTACACTTAAAAATTATCTTACACATACATATATTTGTTAGACCTTTCTTCAAAAACAATTGTTAGACAAAAATTCAGAAGTCAAACTATCAAGTAACATGTGTGAGAATAATTCATGACATATTTGAACTCCTATTCTGTTCCAAAGATATAATATAGGCACATACATATATACAATCCTATATCCCTCTTTGCATGGGGTTTATGAAAAAGAAAAAAAATAATTCTAAAAAGTTCCATCATGCACTTGTATTTTTCAGCTCATGGTCATTTTGCAGACTTAATTAGGATATATTTTTTTTATGCAGATATTGTAGCATCTGTTTTTAGCAATATTTTTACTCCATGCTTAGGGGGCGGATCCAATATAGGGGTGGCGGGGATTTGAGCCTCCACTACTAGCGTGAGGACCATAGAAGGTCCCACGAAGCCTCCGCTAAATTATTTTGTCTACATAGATAGAAAAGGGGGTCTGTAGCTTTATCCAGTTTATTCAGACCCTTCTGCTATTTCTTTATGGATTGTCCATGCTTGGTGCTCTCTAGATCATCTGTAGCAACTTTTGTACACATCAAAAGCCCTTTATACAGTGTGAGCATAAACTTCTCAAAGAAGCTGTTGAAAAGCACACCTCAAGCAGAGGCATGAGTGTCTCCTTTTTGCCCCTGTTGGCCTCCAATAAGAAATCCATGCAAGGTCCAAAGTACAAAATTAACGGCTTACGCTTCTAGGCAATTCTCATGAAGTAGTGGCTATAATTAATCAGGTTTATATATACAAATCTCATGTCACAATCATAAAAGAATAGGTAGCTAATTGCCTAGTCTTAGCTTACGATACGGATGCCGTACGTCAAATAACCGAGACCTTAATTAGCATATATACCAGAGGGTGTTTGAAAGAGGGACTTATTTTTTAGTTCATGTCACATCGGATATACGGACACTAATTTGGAGTATTAAACATAGGCTAATTACAAAACTAATTACACAGCTAGAGGCTAATTCACGAGATGAACCTATTAAGCCTAATTAATCCATAATTAGCATATGTTTACTATAGCATCACATAGGCTAATCATGGATTAATTAGGCTCAATAGATTCGTCTCGTGAATTAGTCCAGGGTTATGAAATGAGTTTTATTTTTAGTCTACGTTTAATACTCCAAATTAATGTCTGTATATCCGATGTGACAGGGAATAAAAAAGTTTTAGTCCCATCCAAACAGGGCCTCGGTGAGCTACCTCAAGGTAGACCTGGAAAAAGGAGATATATCTTGGAATGGAGAAACACACCAATATAGAGTTAATATGAAATATAATGCACTATTCATATTTGTAGGGAGATAATCCTGTTCATTCCCATTATATCAAAAAAGTTTAATCTTTACTTGCCTAGCTAGTTGTTGATATTTTTCCCCAATAACATTACAAGTACCAATAATTTTGTGAAAAATTTATGAAGTTTACTTAAGCAAAATTATATATGTATAAATCTTTACTCCCTCCGTCCAAAAATATTAACAATTTCTAGAATTTAAATTTGTTCTAAATACTTGTAAAATGTGACTTTTATCACTATACTACCCCTATGTTTTTTATAGCTATAACTAATCCGGGCCTATATTTCACTCAGTTACCTAAGTATTTTTATCCCTCTTTTTAATAGCCGCATCAAATGCTAAATCTTACATGCACGGTACATAGAAATTTGCTTGTACCTAGATAAATTGTACTCGTAATTTAAAAAGTAATTAACCCATCAATCCCTCCAAGAAAATGACGTGTGATCTTAACAGAAACACCCTACTAATAGCTAGGAGCTGTATCATTAACCTCCACATGGTGATGTTGTCATGCCACATTGAAAATGCCCATAATGCCCATGAGTTGCATCCAACGTTTCAACTCCTATTTGCACTTGCACCCATAAAGAAAACAAGAAGAAAATACCAAAGTTGCATACTATTCCACACTGAAGATCTCATCAGACACTACTACAGAAAGGGGCTTTCTGGACGAGGCCCCCAACCATTTCCAGGCAGGCCATAAGTGGCCGCGCCTGGAAAAACCGGTCCCGAGGGGGCCGGCTGTTGAACCGCACGCGATAATAAGTTATCCCGTGCGGTTGGCTTAAGCCGACCGCACGGGATAACTCATTATCCGTCCGTTCCAGTTGTAGCGAACCGGTTCGACGATCGAACCATACTAAACTTGTGTGCAGATATTTGCCGCTTCATCCGCCGCGATGTCTGCAACCATTTGGGCGATTTCTACGATCCGGAGAGCCAGCTTGCGACGGAGGATACCTTCAAACGACTTAGAGAGTGGGAAAAAGAACATATGTATAGTAGCTAGCTAGTACAAATATTTCTAATTAAGGATATATTTTATGTGGTTTTTTAAACTTCTGTAAATTGCGAGACGCGGTGATACGTATATTATATACATATGTGATGCATGCGTACAAATTTAATATCTTAATTCCATGAAAAAATAATTAATTACGTTCAATATTCTTAATACGAGACATGTGTATGTATACTATTACGTACTGAGAGTGAGAGAGACGGAGAGAGATAAGGTAATATATTCACATAAAATAATAAACAACATATAAAATACTATTTTACTATTTTATATGCACATAAAAAATTGGGCAGATCCCTTATCCCGTGCGGTCGCGTTAAGTGGACCGCACGGAATAAGCGAATGCCGTGCGGTCCACTTAACGCGACCGCACGGGAAGATCGCTTATCCCGTGCGGTCTGCTTAAGCGACCCGCACGGGATAATGGATCTTCCCGTGCGGTTGGGCCGACCGCACGCGAAAATGGTCTTTTCCCAGACCTTTTCGCGCGTGCGGGCAGGCCTTCCGCACGGAAAGGTGCCTTTCGGCCCGCACGGAAAGGCTGTTTCTGTACTAGTGTCTTTTGGCCTTCAACCTTCCCTTTTTTTTTTCTAAATTTTCTACTGAATACAGTGGATAGGACCCGGGCTTTTTTTACATATATACTCCCTTTATTTTAAAATATATGATGCCGTTGACTTTTCGCATAAAGTTTGACCATTCGTCTTATTCAAAAAATTTATATAAATGTCATTTATTTTGTTACGACTTGTTTCATCATTAAATAAAATATAATCTTAACTTATAATTTTACATATTTACACTAAATTTTTAAATAAGACGAATGATCAAACGTTATGCGAAAAATCAACGATGTCATATATTTTGAATAGGAGATAGTACATAGCAGCTAGCTGTGAGATTGGCAGAAATAGAGGATTCATGTAGGTGCTTGTTAGCTGTGCACAACGAGTGAGAATCGATTCATGCCAAGAGAATTCATGCAAACGTCATGCCAACTCCAGTAAACGTAGTAATAACTGCTAGTAGCTGCCAACATATGCACATAACCACTTAACCAGTGTGTCTTTGCGTGGAAGTAACCACTGCATGATCCCATTGTATGAAGTCATGCTAAATTGTTGAATCAATGTAATGATGTATGAGATCATGGACTCTTTAAGCACTTTATAATGTGCAAGATTAAGCATGTAAGCATAAAAAAAAGAATGGTAAGATTCCAGGTGGCTGAAATTAATTACAGTTACCTTCGACCTCTGGATCAGGGAGAAAGCAAGAGAGAAAAGAGAGGGAGATGACGAGGACCCAAAGACAATGGCACGACAGCGGCAGGGATGGTGCTATATAGGAGAGAGAGATGGGGGAGGAGGGCAGGAACTCAAAAACTTTATAGCTAAAATTCGTCTAATTTCATCATGTATACACCCTTTTTAGTCTAAACTCAAACACCCACATCATTTTAATTCGGTTCAAAATAGAATAAAATAAACAGGTGACACCCTTTCTTTGCTCCACTCCTCACGACGGAAACGACGACAGCCACCATTGGTGGTGGCGCACCATGGACACACATCATAATTACTAGTAGATAACCAGATGCAGGCAGACAAGTAAGCACTAAGCACTCCCAGTCTCATGCATAGAAAGAAAGAACATCCTCCAAGTATCACTCTCTGCTTCTTTTAGATGAAGAAGGAACATGGTAGCCTTCAGCCTTTGCATCTGAGTTTCTACACAACCATTCAAGTATAGGAATAAAAAAAAACTCAGGTAGATAAATCTCGCCCTAATAGCAACACGCTTAAGGAAAAAATAAATAAATTTCTGGATATCCAATCTGTTGCTACCATCATGACAGCCATAGTATGAAAAATAGACCCATTGTTATTGTGATCAACAACAAATCTTATTCCTGAAGAATTTGTCTAATGATGTAAAGCGTCATCCCAAAAGATACAAGGAGAAAGGGTAACTTGGGATAGCATTAATGAATGGCTACTGAAAATTAACATGTTTTAGGATAAATTAGGGAGTAAATCTTAGGAAAAGGGTTGCATAAGTGATTATTTTATAGCTAGCATTTTAATGAGGATCATTCACATGGTCTGATAATATTGATGAAAATAAAATGTGCATGATTTAGTTAAGGCAAAATATAGGTAACTATATCCACTTTATACTTTACATACATTTTATTTTTTCTAGACTAATTTAGTTTTGTTACTATTATATTATCATCCCATTTCATTTCTTTCTCTCAACCAAACATTATACCATATGCGAAGTGAGTATAACTCAAATAGTTAGCTAATTAGGTTATTTGTGGTGAAACATGTTCATCCGAATTCAAGTCCTAGAGTTAGCATATGTGCTTATATTTACGGCTAATTATTCTTTAAGTAATAGGTGATGTACCTATTGGTATTGGTGTGAGACATTTGTACTGATTTTATTAATTTTAAGATATACCGACCCAGTTGCTCAGAGATGCTTATAGAAGTAGGGTGTACATATATGTATTCATAAGAATAAGTGTGCACGTGTATATGTAAGTGTATGCGTTTGTACTGTGCTTTTGAAAAACATCATATTAGGCCAATCCCTTCACTTGCTCAAACAGGTAAGGCTAAGTTCTTTTCTGCCTATGGCTTATCCATGGCACGATTCCTAATCTATACCACTTTAAATGTAGAGTCCTCCTCCTTTCATTCTTTCTTCCTACTACGTGTAGCGCATTCTTATGCTCCATATGCGCAGCCATCGAATCCAATGTTTTATCCTTAATTACCCTTCTAGCTCATTCCTAATTATATGGGTATGATATGTTACAATATATGGGTAATATTCTAAACAACATCATGGTCCAATTCCTTTCTTCAGTAATATTTCTTAGAATATTTAAACAAAATTTTAACTTATAATATTTTATTTATTTTTATGAGCCCTTTAACAATTGCAACCATTGGCCATCAGCCAACAGCTAAAATTGAATAGGGCGAATAGGGCCTAAGACAGATTCACCACATCTGCAATAAAATTATTACGTTCCTTTCTTATGTTCCTTTCTTGTTCTACCATTCAGATATTGCCTAAATTGATTTGTTGAAATTGACATGAATCATTAGATTTTTTTATAAAAAAACTCTTATCTCTACTACTTAAAAACACATCAGTTCATTGTTAGATTAACTATCTATATTGTACTTATCCTATATGCAAACGGATTAAGATGGCTGGTAGTTTGTTATTATTCCGTGTAAGTAGGATCCCAGCCAATCTATCTGTGCGCATAGATATATGTATCTGTACTGTGCCAATTTGGGCACCAAGTGAAACACGTACCGTCGCACCGACGACGTTCATCTAATCCAGGTTTTCTCTCATTCATCCCTTCGCACGTCGTTGAGCCCAGTACACTTTTCACAAGAAAAAAGAGTAAATACCTAGAAAACCGGTTGGTCGAAAAAAGTGGTAGGATCATGTACTTTTTACTCGATCCAACCGGTAGGCCATTCTCAATCACATGACCATTCAAATAGTTAATAGCCTATCCTAACCTCATATCTGTTGTAGAGCATGAGCAATAACTAAATTGAAAACCACACGTGTTCATCCAATTTGAAAGTAATAAAACCAGAGGCAGATGCACTGCGCGCCGACCCCAAGCAGCCCCTTGGGCTCGTTGGCCGGACGCATAATAAAATTTTAATGTTTTTTTGACGAAATGACCACAAAATTTTCATAGTAAAGACTCGTTATAACAAGATTTGTTCGGCCTCTAAAATCTGAACAAAGCTAATCACTCCCTTTTACTTAGTGACAATTGACAACTAACATGTTACATCCCAATCTGGTACCACCATACAACAGTACCCAACAAGAGCATGTCGTAGAAAAAACGGGCACAAACCGCTTCCTACGAGACTACGATATCGATACCAGTCATAAGACATAGCGCTGGTACCCACAATAAAGATTATAAATCATTGCAATTATTAATTTAAATAGAGGACTTATTGTTGACACGAAAATCATCGTGACACACGAAGGCCTGGAGGTTTACTTAGCTCCAGTGCAGGTCCTAAAATATCGGGTTTGGGTGTGCCAGTCAATTTGATCCTGCAACTGACAAAATAGATAAATTAATAATCAAAGAGTCAATCGGCCAATATGTTGATGTAGCGATTCTAGGCGATGTCGATAGGACTTAAACAATTGTCTATATATCTGATGATGCAGATTCTGATACATAGATAAAGATAATGGAAGAACTTGAACAAATAATTCAATCGGCCGATGATAATATGGTGAA
>BDMV01000011.1:31583909-31728183 GCA_008326285.1 Oryza officinalis | reverse complement strand
ACTGTCCAACGCTACACCACGTTGCGACAGGCCCAACCATCCACCTGAGCTAAACCATTTCCATTAAGTCAAATTATTTAAGAGTTCAACTAATCACGGTGAATCTGGTTGATCGCCCATAACCGCGGGCACGGCTATTCGAATAGTTTTACTCTGATCAGAGGTGTACAACTGTACCCACAAGACACAGTCCTACAACACATTACTGTGCGCCAACATACCACCACGGTACACTGGAAAAGGAGCTGTGACAGGACCCTTCGCATAACCCTTCCTCACCAATCGCACCACACCTCAGGTTTCGCCCCCGCTCCGCTTCCCGGCAACGGGCAGCCCCCTCTCGTGCCTTGGTGAATCCAGCAGCCAAGCAATCGGTATATCCCCGGCCGACTCAACTCCATCACGCCCACCCTTTCCGGGGAACGTCGGCTAGGAAAGAGCTATGCTACGAGTCCAGCAGTTGCCCATTCTTGCTTGTGGTAAGCACTGTTATTCTTCCAGGGTTTCCCATGAACCGGTCCTTAATTGCCATGGGTGCGACCAGCAAAACCATGCACCCACAGCCCACCATTAAGTCATATTTTAGTTGGATAATTACGACCAATAAAACCTGGTCAGATGTTTCGAGCTCACAGCTCAACTAGAAGCTAAAAGTAAAGGTGTAATTATCCCATTAAATGAGCTAGTGGTAATTAAGCATGGCTAAGCAATATAATTCTAGCAAAGTCAACATAAGTGACTCACGCTAGTCAAATTATCACCCAAGGTTAACAAAGGATGGTTAACAAGTAAACATGGCACAAGCGAACGGATAGGTAAACCCTATTCCCATGTAATTAGCAAAACATGCACTTTATTTGCAAACGTAAAACATTTCACAAAATAGGTACAACATGCTCAAGGGAAATGTGTGACTTGCCTTGCTTCTTCAAACAATCTTCCGAACTCTTTTCCTCGCGAACGCGAACTTCCGAAACGACGGAATCTACACGCTGGCACGCAAAACGAGGAAAAACTCTAATAAAAACCAAGTAAACAGACATAAAAAGTAAACAAACATGTAGAGCTCAATTTTAGATGAATTTTGCAAGTTGAATGGCTCAATTTGGAGTTCGTATGAATTAGATATGAATTTTAGAAGTTTTGAGCCATTTAAATGAATTTCTGGAAATTAAATTGATTTATTGCGCAATTATTAATTAATTTTGCAAAGGAAAGGACTACGCTGACATCATCAAAGGGAAACGGCGCCGGAACGGCGGGTCCCACGTGTCAACGGGTCAAGGGCGGACAGTCCACGGTGGAAAAGCACCACGTGGCACCGACGTGGCGACCACGGCGGACGAAAGGGAGAAGGTAGCGCCGACGTGGACGCCACGTGGCGAAGCCGCGGGCGGCCACGTGGTCTGGGTGTGGATTGGAGTAAACAAAGGGGCCCACGTGTTGGCGACACAAGTGTCGGCGAACAGGAGAGAAAAAGGAGGTGGAATGGACTTTGCAGGGGAAAGGGGAAAATTAGGCTGAGAGGGAGGTAAACTGGACTTGAGGAGATGAGCTGGATTTTCTCGGGAAAAAGTTAAAAGGGCCGAGGGACGAAAAGTAGACTTTTGTGTGGAGAAGGGATAATAGGCCGGCGGCCCAAAGAGACGAGGGACCAAGATTGGACTTTTACGAGGAGGTGGGCCAATCGGGCCGAACGGGGTGATGGGCCGGCCTGAGAAAAAGGGAGAGGGACGCAAAAAGACTTTTGCGGGGAAATGGGCCAATCGGCCCGACGGCCCTGGGCCGGGGGAAGCGGTGGGCCGAACGGAGCGGCCTCTACGGCCCGGGCGGACGGCTAGGGCTGACGTCAGCGGCTAGGGCTGACGTCAGCCGCGGCGGCGGCGGCTGCGCTCCACCGTGGCGCACACGTGGCGCCGACGCGGCAGCCACGCGGCGCCCACGTGGCGGCCACGCGGGGCGGGAGCGGGCGGCCGGGATCGGCCCGAGTGGCCGATCCGACGGCTGAGACGCGCGGGCGGCCGAGCGGCCGGGCTCGGGCTCGGCCGAGCCGGCCATGGCGCGCGGCGGCGCTAGGGTTCGGCGCGGGAGGCGGCGGCGCGGCGGCGCGCGGGAGGCGGCGGCGCGCGGGACGGTGCGGGAGCGCACGGGCGACGGCGGCGCGGGAGGCGCGCACGGCAGCGAGCGGCGCGGCCGGGAGAGGGGAGAAGGAAAAGGCGGCGGCGCTTACCGGCGGCGAAGACGGCGGCGGAAAACGGCGGCGGCGGAGCGGCGCTAGGGTTAGGGTTTTGGGGCGGCGGCGGCGGGGAAACGAGGAGGGGCCTCGGGGGGGGGGAAATAAAAGGGCGGCGCGGCGGGAATCCCGCCGGGAAAAGCGGCGGAGCGAGCGGCGCGGCGGCCGGGCGGCGGCGACGACGGGCGGGCGCGGGCCCCACCTGTCGGTGGCCGGGGCGGAGGAGGCAGCGGCGGCTCTCGGGCGGCCTTGGGCCACGGCCTCGGGCCGGCCCGAGAGGGGGAGGGACGCGGAGGCGGCGGGGGGTGCGGCCTTGGGCCGCCTTGGGCCGAAGGAGAGGGGAGGAAACCGCGTGGGCCGCGGGAGAGAAAAGAAATTTTGGGCCGAAAGCGGCCCAAAACAAAAGGGACATTTTTAATTTGTTTTTCCTTTAATTTAATCAGTTAAATGAACTTTGTGACATTAAAATTATTTCTTTAGCTCCAAAAATTCACGAAAAATTTTGGAGAGTACTTTAAGGCACAGAGAATATTACAAAAATATTTCCGGCCATGATTTTTAAAGGAAATTTTTGATTTCCTTGCTAATTTCACTTGTTTAAATTGCTTTTGACTTTTATTAAATTTCTGGAAAATGTATTATTAGGTAATTTTTAATCCCGATCGAAAATCGGGGTGTGACATTAATCATAGCTTCCAACTGTACATAGGGCATGGGCAAAGTTCCGTACATTGGTCCGCGGGGTTTGAAAAGAAAAACTTGGTAGGAGATTTAATTTTCCGGTGAGTACATGCTCCAAAACATATTTAATCATTCATTGCTTCTAGAAAAAATTAGTACATTAAATCTCTCGTCGTTTCTCCTTAAGTGTGCAAAACAGGAGAAGGGGAATAACTTATGCGGCTACTACGTCTGCGAATATACTCACGCACTTGTACAACAAATCAACAGTGACAGGGATCTGGAAGTACGTAAAAATTATTCATACATTATGTCCCGATTTCTTATTGACTTCATATACTTATATCTCAATTTTTTTCAAATGATAGATTATTTACATGAGGGAAAACCTATCCAGCGAAGAATTTATCAAGGCTGTTCAAGAACAACTGATGGGATTTATCAATGAACAAATATTTGATCCCGCGGGAGAATTCTACTACGATGGAAGAGCTATTGATCATCCTCCCCATGGATAATATGTCTTAGCTTTCTTCGTAATATACAATAGAACATTATAATTAACGAAAGATTGTAATATATGTACATATTTAGATGTGCATTCATGTACTTATGTGTGTGAGTATATTTCGGTAATATAAGTATATATTTACTTGAGTGCTTATATGTAGGATATATATATATATGTAAAACATGTATTTATACATATATATATATATATATATATATATATGCATATTGCATATGTATATATATATATACATATATTACATATATACGCATATTATATATACATATATATTATGCATATATATGTATTTATACAGATATATGCATAATATATAAACAAGCAGCTGGCAGAACCAGCAAATGTTTTTTTTAAAAAAAATATCATTACTCCCGATTGGTAACACCAACCGGGACTAAAGATGGCTGAGGCAGCTACGTGGCGCAGCCATCTTTAGTCCCGGTTGGTGTTACCAACCAGGACTAATGATGGATCTTTAGTCCTGGTTATTTCACCCGGGACTAAAGATGGGCGTTTTTAGTCCCGGATTCGTAGTCCCGGTTGCATAACCGGGACTACAGGGGGTTACGAACCGGGGTTAAAAACCCCTTCTCCACTAGTGCGGGTCTTCACGAAATTTTCTTCTTGGCCAGATGCACTCCTAAATCTTGATCCACCAAAATTTTAAGCCATAGTTCCGCTGCTTCTTCTTCTTCGCACTACAATAAAAAGCATTTTTACAGGCGGGATAAACATGTTTTCGTGAGCGGCCAGCAATTAATGCCGCATGTATCTCAAGGCCTGTAAAAATCATGTATTTTCTCAGGCAGACAACTAGTCCAAGTTGGACTGTCCAACTGCGAAGAGATTTTTCAGCGCTAAAAAAAAATGTGCAGCCAATGTTGTTTCGGTCGGCCGCAGCTTCCCATTCCCCATCCAAAATCCAATCCACTTTCGATTCCCATCCAATCCAATCAAATCAAATCCAATTCACAGAAGCATCATAAATTCATAGAACAAAACAAATCCATAGCATCACAACATTTCTTGTTGCAGTCATCGTCGATGGCCATTGTCGGTGGAGCTAGCAATCACTGCCACCATGCCAAGAGGGATGGTCGCCGTAGCCGAGCCACCGCCATCCTCCTCTTCGTTGCTGGCCTCCTCCCCTTTGGAGGATGTGGGAAATTAAGGAAGCAAAGGGGAGAGAAGGGAGGGGAGTAGCCAAGGCCTTCCCTTTACTACTACAAAAATGATTTTTCTGTATGAGAACCCCTATAGTTTGCAGGTGAACAATAATTGGTCACGTTTGCAAAAATCGACCTATATTTTTGCATAATGCTCCTTAAGAGACCCGCATGCAAAAATCAATTTTCACAGGCGGACCTCCTAACACACCCGCATGCAAAAATGAGTTCATTTTTGCATGCGGACTTCTTAAATGACCGCATGCAAAAATAGATTTTCGCATGCAGGCTACATGGAGAGCACGTGGGCCCTACACTTTTTTCTCGCACCAATTTTCAACCCTCTTTCTCTTCTCCTCTCCCCACTCCTCCACAGCGCTATCTCCTCCTCTCCCTCTCCCTCTCCCCATCTATTTTCCTTCCCTCAAGAGCTCTCCTCTCTCACTCTCTGGCGGGCGACGGGAGCGATGGCGATGGGTGGGCGGCGGCGGGAGCGGGCGAATCCATCGCCCCTACCCTTGGGGGCGACAGCGACGGGCGGGTAGCAGCGGGAGCAGGCGGATCCACCGCCCCTGCCCTCGGGAACAACAGCGGCGCGCGGATCCGCTGCCCCTGCCCTCGGGAGCAATGGTGGCAAGCAGCGGCGACGCGACAACGACGATGGCCGGCGATGACAGCTGAGATGACAATGGCGGTGGTGGCGCTACTCCGACGACGACGGCGGTACCAGCTAGGGTTTTGGGCAATTTTATTTTCTGGGATTTTTATTTTTTATTTTTTGCCGAAACTATTTTTGTGTGCGGTCAACATAGGTGATTGCACCCGTGTTTACATGCGGTTGCGCTACCCACATGAAAAAATGGCGATTTTCATAGACATTTGAGTGCAGACGGGCCAGAGGCCCGCATGCAAAAATATGTTTTGGCCATCTGAAAAAATTGTTTCTATACTAGTGCTCCTCTCTCTACCACATGCCACCACTGCCACCCTCCCTTCGTCGCCACCATCCGCCGCAGAAGCTGACCTCTTCTCCTCTGACCAAATCAGGAAGAGGGATGGGAGAGGATAGAAGAGGAGAGGGGAGCTTCTGTCGCTGCCCCTCCTTCTCCTTACCGCCGGACGCTATATAGGACGCTCCCAATCCGAAGGCGCTGCCGACCACACCTCTAGCCAGTGAGGGGGAGAGGAGGGGATAGAGAGGACGGGAGGGGAGGGAGCCTCCGCCGCTGCCCCTCCTCCTCCCGTCGGACGCTGCTGACCTACCTCCAACCAGATTCGGAGGGGAGGAGCCGTCGTCGCCGTGCCGCCCCTGCTACTAGGGAAAGGAGTGCAGGATATGGGAATCGTGGAGAGGAATGGTGGTGTGGTGAGAAGGGAGAGGAACTGGTGGAGGAGGCGTGCTGAGGAAGGAGGAGAACGCATGACTTAGTCGCTGTGAGCTCCACTCTATCGATCATGTCTGATTTTAACAACATTTCAGACTTCGTAGGCGGACGTCTTTAGACACTGTTTACGAAAATCGATTTTTATTTTCGCTAGCGGACGTCTTTAGACCTCGCCTTTAAAAATCGATTTTTATTTTCGCTAGCGGACATCTTAGACCTTGCTTGTAAAAATTGATTTTCGCAGATGAGGCTAAATTTATGGGGTCTCTTGGTATTTTCACAAAAGGTAAAAAGCAATTTTTTTAGTCCTCCTGACAAAATAAAATCTAGTGTTGGGAAAAATGCTTTTTCTGTAGTGTCTTCTTCTTATTGAGCTGTTTGCTCGATCGATCGATCGATTGATTCGTTCTCGTTCTAGCTACGAACAGGATTCTTTGTCGTTTCATATTAGACTAGACCGTGAAAACATCTTTTTTATAAGAACGTGTAAAGGCAAGTTTCTGGATGGACAGTTGTAATTGTACTACTCGCTTAAATTAATTGTGCTCGGAAAAAAAGTAACTTGTGAATGAAAAGAACAAGAGAAAGCATAGGTGGTGGAGTTAATGGCTGTATGACTTCACCCATCAGGGTTCAATCAAATCCATGTGTCCTCGAATATTAAACACTTGCAAGTAGACTTTCAATAGAAATTTACTGAGATTATGGATGTGTAGCATGTTTTCGTTTGATGGAACGTGTGTTTGAAAGTGTATTCTGAGTGTGGTGAAAGGAAAAAACGAAAAACAACATATGGTCAGGGCCGTCTCGCCATGCATGCACTTGGGCCTATCTCAATGTGAAAAGCCCATGAGAGGCCCATAATTAATCTGGAGTAAATTGTATCGACGGTACACCAACTTGTCAGATGGGTGCAATCTAGTACACAAACTTATAAAATGCTCGGTTTGGTGCATGCACTTGTCCGGTGCGTGCAGAGAAAGGCCGAAAGAGCACTACATGGCTAATCTTATTGATTTAGGGACTGATTAGGATACTACGTAAATATATATCTGAGAAGGTTGCTATTAGACATATACCTCTTCAATCACTACTAAAAAATAATTTTTCTATGCGGCCAAAATCGATTTTTACATCCGGACAGGCCGGCCCACATGTGTCCAAAGGTCTGTGAAAATCGGATTTTTGCATGGGGCCAACGCAACTGCATGAGAAAATCTGATTTTCGCATGCGGGTGCTTAAGCTGACCGTATGCAAAATAAAAAAATCGTGAAAAAAAATAAAAATTTCGAATCCTCTCGTCGTCACTGTCGCCGTCCTCCTCATCCTCCCGTCGCCGTCGTCGTCGTCGTCCTCCCGCCACCGGATCCGGGTGGGGGACGGCCGCCGCTGCTACCAACGTCGCACCTCGCCTCCCGCCAGGTTCCTCCCGCCGCCACTGCCGGATCCGAGCGCGAGACGACCGCCGCCGTTGGATCCGGGCGCAGGAGAGCCGCCACCGCCTGGGACAGCCCGCCACTGCCACTCGCCGCCGCCGCCGTCCTTCACATCCTCCCGTCGCCGCTGCAGCCATCGTTGGTGTCGTCCTCCTGCCGTCGCTGCCGCCACTGGATCTACGTGGATCCGGGCGGGGGAGGACCGCCGTCGCTACCGCCATCGTCCCTTGCCTCCCATCAGGCTCCTCCCGTTGCCACCGCCAGATTCGGGCGCGAGACGACTGTCGTCGCCGGATCCACGCGCGGGAGAGCCGCCGCCGCCTGGGACGGGCCACCAATGCCAGCCGTCGTCGGATCTGAGCGCGAGAGAGCCGCCGCCGCCAGGGACGGCCCGCCACTGCCACCCGCCGTTGTCGCTCCTTGCCTCCTCCGCCGGGCGGGGGAGGGCCATCCGCCACACGTCGACGGTTGGGAGAAGGGGTGGCGCCCGCTGCTGCCGCTCCTCGCCTTTCCCACCGGCCGCCTACCACTGCCACCCGCCGTGCATGCCCCTAGCCGCCGCCGGCCTCCACCCGCTCGGGAGGGGAGAGAGATCGGAGAGAAGTGAAATGAGAGTGAGGAGTTTGAGATAGAGAGAGAAGTTTGAGATAGAAAGGAGTAATATGAGGAGGTGAGAGAGAAGAGAAGATAAGGATGACTTGAAAAAATTTGAAGTGCTGAAAGAGAAAAAGGGGATAAGTCAGACTTATAGGCGGACTTTTAAAAGGCCCGCATGCAAAAATCTATTTTCGCATGCGGCCCCTTAAGAGGACCGCATGCAAAAATAGACTCATTTTTGCATGCGGCCACTTAAGAGGCCCGCCTGCGAAATAGATTTTTGCATGCGGAGCCGTATGCGAAAATGAGGGTTCAATTTTTGCAGACACGACCTATTACGGTCCACTTGCAACCTATAATGGCTCTCGTATAGAAATATCGTTTTTGTAGTAGTGAATAAAAAGATTTAATGGGGTATAGTGACATAGAAAAAGAATAAAAAACCGAGCAGTGATATAAGGGTTAGAAATTTATTAAATTCATCATTTCCATGATGAAGGATAAAGCAGAGACCAAATTTATAAATATTGCATGTCTTATGCATCCTTACTACATCTATGCACGTCACATCCTAATCAACATCAGCTTCGTAAAATTAACATTGCCAAGCTATTTTTGTCCTAGTTCGTACGAATTAGGCAAGTTCGTACACCGAAACAAGCATTTTAACAGTTTATGTACTAAATTGCACCCACCTAATAAGTTTGTGTACTATCAATGTAATTTACTCGTTAATCTGCATTCTGCAACCTTCGCATGCAAGAATGGATGGAACCTCTTGTATCGATCATACCTAGATCTAGGTCAACCAAACCCGAGTCTATGAAGCACGCCATCAGTGCGTGCGTTCATCGTCTCCATCCACCAATGGATCAGGCGGTGGAGATCACCACGCTGCCGGACAACGCGCTCGCCGACATGCTTCGTCGTCTGCCGGCGTGGAGCCTCGCGGTGGCACAGTGCGTCTGCAAGGCGTGGCTCGCCGTCATCGACTCCTGAGCCATGCTGCGCCCGCACCACCTGCTGCGATCGGTGCGTGGCTTGTTCATCAACTACATCGACCACGACCGGCCGCACCTCTTCGCTGTCGCCGTCATCTTCAGCGATGGCGGTGAGCCCCTGCAACAGCATCATTGATGGCATGCTCGGCTACCTTCCCCAGGGGGACTGGTGGTCCGTGGTCGACCACTGCAACGACGTCCTCCTCTGCAACGTCTAATGGGGCCGTCGCCTCACCGTCTGCAACCCGATGACACGGCAGTGGACGACGCTGGCGCCGCCGTTCGAGGAGGAGACCGCTGCCGACGAGGTATGAGACCAATACCGCGCGTACCTCGCATTCGATCCGGCCGTGTCGCCGCACTAAGAGGTGTTGGTGTTACCCAATGTGCCCAAGCGCGGGTGTCGCCTTATGGACTGGCCGCCTTCGCCGTTTGTAGTGAAGGCGCTCTTGTCGAGGACTAGGTCGAGCAGCGGCGATCGATGGGAGGAGAGGGTGTTTATCCGAGAAGGGAGCCGCCGACGATGAGGGTGAAAGACATAAAGTTGCTTGATGATGAACCGATGTGGACATGGCCGCGCCAACGCTATGCCATTTATCAGAACGGAGCGCTCTACATCCATTGCCGAGGTGATTTTTTTAATGAGGTATGTGAGATCGTGTGTGTTTATAAGGGTGTAATTGATTAACCCATGAAATTACTTATAGGTCAAAATAAGCGAGTTCATGGCTTATTTTAATCTATACATGGGTTCGCGGGTTAGCCACTTACACCTTTACATGTTTTCACTGGTAACCATGTGGCTCAATCGCCCTTTAATATTTTCACCTTGCTTGGCAACAATTTCAGGTTGATTTCGATTATGTATCTCCTTATCAATCATGAAAGGAGAGCGAGGCAACCCATATTGTTAAATCATTAAATGAAAAAAATTTCTATATATTTGTCGATAAATTTTTGCCTAAAAATTTGCCAATACAATCGTAGTGTGATTACATTGTAATAGACATATAACCATAATGTAACTTATGTGTAACTTTCATATAATTTTAAACCATTAGATTTGTTTCAAGATTCGTGCAAGTGAGGAAAGAAAAAAATCACAGCACGTGCACATGTGAGATAATTTGGTCCAATGACCTGAAATAGCATGTTATAGAGAGATTTTTGAAAGTTATATACAAGTTATTTATATGCAAGTTACAATGTAATTACACCACGATTGTACTATAATTATATCTGTTTGTAGGATCGAACAAGATCAAATAAACCTACCAAAGGGGAGGTGAATGGTAGAAAAAATCGAAAACCCAAAAATCTTTTGCGGAATAAAAGATTTACCTCGAACCGAAGTAGTCGACGAAGCTCTGATGCTGCCGGTCACACCGTCACACCGTCCTACAGCCGCCAGTCAGACCATCGTTGTCTGACCAATCAGACCAATAGAACACCTGTAGTGGACTGCTGCTTACCCGCTGGTTAGACTGTCGCCTTGCTGTCGGTCTAACCGTTGGGACTTGAAAAACACTAGTTGACGAAAACTGGAAGATGTAGATTGAAGTATCTCGACTTTATTGCATCAACTAGTGTTTAAAAAGTACACCAACAGCTCTCCTCACCAAAATCTCTACTAAATTCGAAACCTTAACTTTTCTCTAAACTCAACTCTCACAAAATCGATATCTAGAGGCCTTAACACTTCTACTATTTATACTCTCAATGTGGCTATGCAAAGCCCACGAATCTAACATCAATTAATAGGACTTCCATCCACGTGGGAAACCCTCTCGCAAGTTTACAACTCATCTCTTTCCTTATCTCCATCAATCTTCCTGAATTCGGACTTCCTTCCAAATTCGACTCCTTTTTCCATACGCACACAATTCCTCTTGTATGCTATATGGATTCTTCATCACCACGTGCAATGTTCTCTAGCCTTTAGTATCTTACATGATCTCTTGATCCCTGGACGTCCACTTCTCCTAAGTCGACTCCAATCTATCACCGGCAATACTCTCCTGAGGCCTCAAGCAACACCTGCACATGCAACAATAAAAAAACCACATTCCAAAAATAAGTTCATCTCAACTTGACTCACATTAGCATAACAATAGTATCCATACATATAGAAACCATATAGAAGTCAAATCCATGAAACTGACAAAACAACTTGAAACTGACACCGAACAGAACCATGCTGATCAGACCGTCGGGCCATCGGGTCTAACCGCTGCATGACCTGCGGTCTAACCGCAGGCATTGGGCCGGTCTGACCGCCCGAGTCAACCACACATCCACTTCACAAAATCAACCATTTATCAAACTCCAAAATATCATCAGAAGAAACCAATTTATCACACATGAAATATCGCAAACCACAAATGTTTTCATCACATAAAATCATAAATCAACTCTTTGATTTTACAATCTCCCCTTGATGAAACCTTTGGCAATCCCAACAAAAATAATTGGTTTGTGGTGTTTTGTGAAGCAAATCTAAAAAGCATTCCAATGCCAAAAATTTCCAAAGAAATATCTCTCATTTTTGAAAAGAAAGAAATTCCTTCTACTTATAACAATTGTGCACAATTTTGTGATGTGTTCTCCCTCTTTTGACAACGAATTCATCCAGAATCTCAATTTTTTTCTCAGAGAGCTTTGCAATATACCAAAAGTAATTTAAGAACATGTGTTGCAATAACAAGGTAGAGAAAGTGACTAGCTAGCTAAAAAGCATGTACAAAAGTATAAACATGAACCTAAGATATTACAATTAACATCAATTCAAAACTAATGATTCATGATTTCAAACGATTTATAATGCAATATATTCACAGGTGAATAGATTGAAAGAAAAACCTCTACAAATATAAATATTGCATCATTACTCATACTCAAATTAAATCCTCAAAAACAATAATAAAGAGAACTTTCAGCATTTATTTGAGCTTTTTGTGCTCACTTTGATATTTAACATAAAATCTCTCAATTATGTTGGGCACGTCTTTATCGTCAAGACTATTTTCAAGGATTCGACACCCATTATTTTCTTACTACGAATACGTCCTTGTCGTCCAAATTATTTTCAAGGATTCGGTATTCATTGTTTCTCTCTTTAAGACAAGTAATTATTCACTCTTGCGATATTTGAAATGAAAAGAGCAATGTGAGAAATAACAATCCAACAAGCATATACACAAGCATTAGTCATCTAAACTAAGCACTAGCTTTAATATTGCATATTTTCTTAATTCAAGTAAAAGAATTTAAGTATCATGTATCATATCACTCAAAAGCAATATCAAAAGCTCATATAAAAACCAAAATGCACAAAAGCTAGAATACTAACTAAATTATCTAACAAGTATTGCTAGCAAGCACTAGAATATACTAAAGGCAAAACAAAGCTCTTCCTTTTTTTTATCATTGTTAATTTTTATTATTTTATATCAAACAATGCATGAAATAAAACATGTATGCAAGAAGAAAAATCAAAAGAAGAAAAATAAAACATGAATGCAACAAAGAGCCAAAAACTCCCCCTCAATTGATGCCAAAAGGATGAACAACTCCTAATTCTCCTTGAAGAAAAGCAAATCGAGAAGAATCCAAAGGTTTTGTAAAAACATCTGCCAACTTCAACTTAGTATCAACAAATTTCAATTCCACATCTCCCTTCTCAACATGATCTCTCAAAAAGTGAAAGCGAATATCAATATGCTTGGTGCATGAGTATTAAACAGAATTCTTAGCAATGTTAATAGCACTTGTATTATCACAAAACAGAGAAACTTTCTCAAAAGTAAGACCATAATGTCTCAACGTCGAAATAAGCCAAAGAATCTGAGAACAATAACTAGCAGCAACAACATATTCAGACTTAGCAGTTTATTGAGCAACATTAGACTGTTTTCAAGAAGAACATGCAATCAAAGAAGTACCAAGAAAATGACATGTATCACTAGTGCTCTTTCTATCCATTCTACAACCACCAAAATCCGCATCCAAATAACCACTCAAACATATAGATGATGAAGTAGAATACCATATTCCAAATTCAAGAGTGTGTTACAAATACCTTATGATGCGTTTGACAGCTTGATGATACGAAGCACATGGAGAAGCTTGAAATCGAGCGCCCAAACACACAGCAACTTGAATGTCTGGCCTCGAAGCAGTGAGGTAGAGCAAAGATCCAATCATACTTCAATATTCCTTTTGATCCACAGCTTCATCATCTTTATTCGGATCCAAAACAGCAGCAAATCCAGTAGCAGTGATCGTACTTGTAGAAGCATCGCCGAAGATGATTGAATCCTTCCTTGATGCCTTCTTGAGGAAGGAGAACCAACTTTTATCACTGGTCATGTGTCGCGAACAACCGAGTCCACAATCCATAAATTTTTCTTCCTCTTCAAAAGTGCCTACAGACAAGCCGATGTCAAAGCCTTAGGACTGGGGTTAGACAATAAAAACTTAGGAATCCAGTACTAAGAAACACAACCAGAACCAACATGAGCATAACCAGTAGTAAATTCAACCCGATTCCCATTGGAAAAATTCACCCAAGGCCGGTCTGACCGTTGTGGCACCTGCGGTCTGACCGGGGGCTTAACGCTAGCCTGATCGATGGTGAAGTGCCGATCTGACCACTGGTACTACTACGGTCTGACCGCCTCTATGGGCACCTGAAAATTATATCATCCAATGCATTTTGTGACCATCATATAATTTTGGATGAGTGGAATCCATACACACATAAATAGCCACTCATACCTCAATGTGCCCATGATCACAAAATTTACAACATTCGGTGTAAAATCCATAATGCCAAATAATGAGCAAATGAGATATTGTTCGGACTCTGCATGCCAGTCAACTTCAGCCTGAGACATGCCCGTCAAACCACACGAAAGCGGCGACCAGATGTGTTACACATCTCAGGAGACTTGACTCAAATTGCGAGAGCTCTACAACATCTCAATTGCTCAAAATTCATACTCATGCTTAGCTAGTCTCCAGGAAAAGCGACTAGCCTTGCACTTTCATCGCAAGCAATTGATAAACATCAAAAATGCATAAATATGGACAAAAGGACAGCAAGATACAAATGTCATAATGGGATTCAACGGCCCATCATACAACACAAAATATAGCAGCGGAAGTTTGAATAATTCACATAAGCAAAAACAAGGCCCGTGATTTACCAATCATCCCACAAGGGCAACCAACCGGGCAAGAGTCAAGCTGAAAAAGCTACTCACTACCCTCACCGCCCTCGGTAGGGTAGTAAGAACAATCAAGTACGCCGACATCCTTGTCTGAAAATTGCAGACATCGGGTTAAGTACAGGAATGTACTCGCAAGACTTACACATTAATATATATACATAGGAGAAAGGAGTATGCAAGCTTCTATCTTAAAAAGAGGGTATAATGGTTCAACTTTTGCATAAAAGCCAATTTAGTTGAGCAAAGAACAAGTTGAAAATGTAGAGTTTCTAAAATAGCATAATCTGAAATTTAATCACAAATAAGCACAACCCGTGCTCTCATCACCATCCATGTATAAGCACAACCCATGCTCTCATCACCATCCATGGACTACCATTGTCGAACCATAGCTTGCAAATATAACCATTCCATATCCAAAACTAATCCAACATATTTAACCCAGTTTGATGCTAACATAGACTGACTAACACATCAAGCGGTCGTCCTGTAACCGTGGACACGGCTATTCGAATAGTTTTACTCTGATTAGAGGGGTACATCTTTACCCACACGAAATAAACAAGGATCAAATGCTTCACACGCACACAGGTGTGACCCACAAGTGATACAAGCTCATAACATGCCCTTTCCTAGTCACACCCCAACCACCTAAACCACGCCTAGGCCCCCGACGACTTAGCCATGTGCGTGTGTGATGTGGCTAAGGCGGGCTCACCATCGCGGGAGAAACCCCCTGCCAAAACCAGGCACATCTGGGCACTCCAAAGGGAAGACCACCCTCACGAATGACCAGCGTAGCGTAGATGATCACAGTGCGACGTAGTACTAAGTCAAGCCGTCCCATACCTGGCGTGTGGAAGTACGTAGGGTGCTTGAATAGATGTCAACATGTTCGGTCCTTAACAACCTAGACGAGGCTACTTGCATCAGGGAAAACCACCATCCCTTCATCGCCCTATCACTCGTCCAAGTTAAAGCATATTTTCCATATGAATCATTTAGTGAAAGTAGTTAGATTTTATGCCCATAAATCACAAATAGTGAATAAATTCAATCGATGGCTCCATCCATCGATTTTTAACACTACTAGACCTTAAGCATGGCTAAGCATCGGTAAAACAAATAAAAACTTCCCAAGTATTTCCATCCAGAGGTTACAAGGATAAATGATAACAATCAAATAAGGAAGGATATGCAGCAATTAGGTATAACCAAATCTAACCAACACTGATAATTTTGTAGTAAATCAACACATGCATATATATTGTTTTGCAATCAAATCATTTTAGCAAAATAGGGACTCTACATGCTTAGATGCTTGCCTTGCTACTGTGAAAAATCACACTCAGTCTCAGGTTCTTGCTCCACGTACTCCGGAATGTAGGAATCCAAATAACCATAACGTACAAAACAAATAAACATTCAAATAATGCGAAAAATCCAAAATGCTCTAAAATGTATGAATTCTTCACAGTGGGTTAGTCATGTCTTAAAATGATTTTATGTGAAGAAAATTCTATTTTATCATTGCTATTTTGAGATTTATGAATTCTATAAATTTAACAAAAAGAGGATTACTTAATTGTTTAACTTTGTTTTAGGAGGTAGTTTTGTCAAATTCCTTTCATCCAGACTAAAGAGTACACACTTCTAAGATGAACAGCAGTAAATTCATAATTTTGGGATTAACTATTAATTTTCTAGAGATTATACAAGTCCTCGGTACAAAATAAGTGTTTTCCATGTTATTCACAATTTTAGTTACATTTTCCTATACAGAAAGTGCCATATTTTATTTTACTAAATTAAAGTTCATACTTTGCTGATTCTACAGAAATTTGGTTCATTCCATTTGAAGTAAAAATGAATTTTCTAGAAATTTTACAAGTTCTATGTTATCTATTTCATATTTGAAATTTTGGAAATAAATATCCTACTGTGAGAATAGGATTTTATTATACAATATTAAAGTTTACAATTTTATGAACCTACTGGAGTTGGTTTCACCTCAAAATGAGTTATATTTGATTTTATATGGATTTTGCAATTTTGCACAATTTTCAGTTTAATTATTAATGCTTTAGTTATTTTCTTTATACTTTCCAGATTTTAATTAGAATGGGTCCACATGGCAGTATCTGTTCATTTTGCAAGAAGACCCTTTGGTTTTCTTGAAATCAACCCGCAGCCCTGTGACTGTTATATGTGTGAGGGGTGTTTACAGATAGGACCCTATAGTTATTTAAATTCTCAAAACAAGGTCCCTGCCTTTTAATCCTTGGCTGCTCGATAGACTGGGAGCTCGGCCGTGGACTTGACGAGCTCGCCGGCGGTGAACGGTGGCTCAAAAGGGGAAGAGGTCAAAAGTTAAAATGAAGAGAACACTCTCGTGATTCCATTCCTTTGCTTTTCTCGGTTGGTGGACATCGGAATAGCGCCGGCAGCGAGTGTGAATGGGAGGTGCCTTCGGGTGATGGTGCATGTACGTCTACAGTTTTGTATTGGTTAATTGTGTGCATGCATCTAAGTCTTAGAGGTTCAAGGGTGCTCACCGAGCTGTGCGCGAGGCCCAGAAATGCATGGATGATAGCGGCGACGCGAGGAACGGCCCGGCGGCGATGGAAGCTCTAGGACGACGACGATGGAACGACCTGGACGGCTTGCGGCTATGTCAACATGTGAAAATGATCAGAGGGGCCTTATGGAGGCCGTACGTGCAACGAATTGGACCGAAGCTCACCGGAGAGGATGGAATCGATGATGATGTTCGGCGACCGGAGTTGAAGAAGAGGACGCCGATCTCCCTCGTCGGTGGACGATTCTCTGGGATTCTTGAGGGGTTTTGGAGAGGACTTCAAGGGGAGATCAGTGGCGCGATGGCTTGGCTCGCGGTGGTCCATGGCAGCCGGAACAGCGACGACATCATGGCGGTGGGGCTCGGTGCATGCTCCGGGACCCCTGTGGGCACGGCGGCGTTCCCGACGATTGGCTGCACGAAACGGGAGGGTGTCAAAAGGAGACTTGCTTGGCATGGAGAGGTGAGCATGGAACTTGGAAGAGATGGAGATGACCGTGGCTCGTCGATGATGGCGGCTGTCGTCGTTCCCGCGGCCGACGAGGAGGATGGAAAGGAAATAGGGCACCGGATGCTCTCCCTCTCAGCTTGCTCGGCACCGGAAGGGAGTAGATGGAAGGGCGACCTGTCCAGTAGTAGTTATGAGTGAGCTCGGCGGCGGACACGTCTGCGTCTATCTCTTCCTCGCTCTCTGTCTCTCTCTCAGTCTCTTGAGTGGTGGAAAATTTTCTACCGAGTTGGAGCTAGCCCATGCGACTGCTATGTGGGTCCAGGCGATGTGCACAGAGGTAGGATGGGAGAGAGGGGTAAAATTTTTGGTAGACACAGTACTCAGAGAGTATTAGGTTTTTCCCTATTTAATTTTCTTTCTTCCTTCTTTAAAATTCCATAACTTCATTTTTCTGGAGATAGATGAAAATACTTAGGTTCCATTTTCTTTGGTTTCACACAAAAATACTCTATATTTTATTGTCGAGCACCCGAAAATTTATATTGTTCGGTGTCATTTGTGATCACCACATGATTTTGGGAGAGTGGGATCCATACACGCATTATAGCCACTCAAGCCTCAATGTGCCCCATGATCACAACTAATCACCATTCAATATAAATAACGTAGTGCCGAATATTGAACAAGAGAGACATTGTCGGGACATAGCGTGCCAGTCAACTTCAGCCTGAGACGTGCCCATCGAACCACACGAAGGCGGCGACCAGATGTGTTACACATCCCAGGAGACTTGACAATTTGCTAAGCTCTACAACATCTCATTTGTTCAACATCCATACTCATGTCTAGGTAGTTCTATAAGCTAGAACATACCAAGACACTTTCATCAAAGCAAATGATATTTATATCCTAAACAAGGAGTACTAGTACACTATTAATTTAGAATCTAAGGCTATGATATATATGGCCGAACGGCCTTATAAATAGAGGTTCGTACGGAAGTTTATTTACCCAAAACCCATCAGCAATCCGACTAGGGGTAAACCCCTAATGAACCGTCCTGAAGAGATCAACGGAACCCGTAGCACTCAACTAATCTGCAAAACAATTTAGACAAACAACCTACGGAAGATACAAGTGTCAGTACATTAACGATGTTAATGTACTGGCAAGGCAATACAATCTTACATACATGCAAGCAGTAGATTTAGAATCAGTTCTTTTCGAAAGAATATTCATCTAATAAGTCTTTAATTTGGTATAAAGAATATCCAAAGTCAAAGTGTTCATGTCAACTGACTCCTGAATAGATGTAACTTTCACATTTCAAGTCTTCATATCAAGGCCATTCATAAAGTGGCGAGGAATTTCAGATTGAGAATAATTAATCTTATAAGAAATACCAACAGATTTAAGATTACTCAAAATCTTATTAAAACGGGCCAAATAATCATCCAAAGATTCACCAAGACTCGTCTCAAATCTAATATGTTCCTTTTTGAAAATATTTTTTTTGCAATTCTTTAATATTGGAAGATCATTAAAAGCTTTCCAATTTTTATTAGCAGTAGCAAGATGCGAAACATGATTAAAATCAAAGCGAGAAATTCCATTGAGAATAATATTATGTGTTTTGTAATTATTTTTAAAATCTAATTTATGAGCAGGGGTGTCGATACGAGCAAGAATCTCATAGGGTTGAACAACTTTTAACCAAATATTATAATCTTGAGATGTTATATAAGATTCCATCTTTTTCTTTTAAAAATCAAAATCAACTTCATCGAAGACATGATGTTTGTTTGTGAATTTCTTAGCCATGGCAAGAATCTCATAGGTTTGTTTCGGATATTTTAACATTCTTGGATTTCATCCTTACAAAGAAGTCATCTTCTTTGCAAAGGTCGTTCACAGTGGTAGCATATCATTTGAATAGCTCCAAGATTCAATATTTGGGTGACTCACGGCCTAACACTTATTATCTCAATCATACAAATGGTATATTTGTATTTTCTAAAAAAATACAAATGGTATATCTGAGACATTCCCATACACCCCCTATATGATTGGAGAGCTTTCGTCGGCCGCGCCCAACGCGTGAAGAAGAAGAAGAGAGCATTTCCTCCTCCGGATCTAGCACAGCTGAACTCCATGGAAGCAATCAAGCATCAAGTAGTGTGGTGGTAAAAAAAGCCTACATCTAATGGCGCCGTAATGGTTACATGAAGGTGTTGTGGCGATTCTGATGATGCAAGGCCACTATTTCTCGTGAATGCTCATGTTTGCGCCATGCATGGCTTCCTGTTTTTCATAGAATTTCATATAATCATAATTTTTTAGAACCATCTTCTTTGGGTTTTGTCATATTCAGAATATTTGTAGCTATACTTTGCTGTACTTTGTTTTTGTTTTCATTGAGTACACATTAATTTCCAGCTTATATATTCTATGGCACGGTTAAATATTTTACAAACGTAGTACATTTTAGTGCCTTATTAGCTTGCGTCTAAAATTTTTCTGAATATATGTCCTCTTAAGTGCTTGCCTGTTTAATTTTTCTTTTTGGAAACATAGCTAACTAGATATAATGCTAGTGTACATATCTCCATTTAATTATTTTTTCTCTCTGTATATCACTACTACAAAAAAGATTTTTCTGTACGATGCCCCCGGTAAATTTCAGGTGGGCCGCAAGTGGCACCGCTTGAAAAAACAGGTCCACCGGGGGCCGGTCTCACGCCCGCACGGGATAATCTATTATCCCGTGCAGGCGTCTTAACACGACCGCACGCGATAATATCCGCACGCGATAATAGATATTATCGCGTGCGGTCGTGTTAAGACGCCTGCACGGGATAATAGATTATCCCGTGCGGGCCGCTTAATGCGACCGCACGCGATGATGAATGCCATATATAGTCCCAGCCCGAGCTTGCCCCATTCAAGCCCGGCGTTTTCTCTCCTAAACTTGATACAAATTAGGAGGGGAGGTTTTCAACCTCAAATCTTTGCTTGGGATCCACATAAAAGGTGACATGCTTGTTGTCCTCCTTCATTTGCTTCCATTTATTTCAATTTTTATCGGTGCAATGCGATGAAATTTGCACCTTTTTAAATGGAGTAGTGTAGGTACTTTTTTATTTTTAGCTAACATATATTATTTGCATGGCACGTGTTAAAAAGTGTGTGATTCTTGGTTAGGTTTGCCTCCATTTATTTTAATTTTTATCGGTTAAAAGCGAAGAATTGTTTCATTTTTGCAAATGGACTATTTGTTTATCGATTAAATATATTGTTTGCATGAATAAATTTGAATAGTATTTAGTAGTGCATAGTACTTTAATTTACTCTTTGTTTAGTTTCCTTCATTTATTTTAAATTTGTTTGGTGAAATGCGACGAATATACTAGTTTTGTAAATCTAGTAATTATAGTTAATTTTTTATTTTTAAATTAATGTTATTGGACTCACTAGTGTACGAAGAGTAATATAATGTTCGTTTAAGTCGTATTGTTTTTTATACGATTTAATAAAGTTCAATTCGACCCATCGGAGATGTTTTTAGGAGATGGATCGGGCATGGATGTATGACACAAGAAGAACTTATCCGGCGTTCTTGAAGGAAGCATCCAAATTTGTTGATCAGGTAAAGGCACATGCTTTGAGAGAGAACAGGAGGACCATTTTTTGTCCATGCATTGATTGCAAGAACGAAAAGATGTTGCAAGACCCAAAGATAATTTTGGGGCACATTGTAGAGCGTGGATTTAAGGATGATTACAAGATATGGACTTATCACGGGAAAGTCGCCGTTCGTAATGAAGAGGGTGATGTTTTTTACTTTGATGCGGGAGAAAATTTTATAATCGAAGACATGTCCCAGGGAACGATCCCGAAATTTGGTGGCTCTGGGATAGATGATGCAGATATTGATTTTGATCTGGAGGATATGTTGCGGCACGTTGAACCAAAGGTCCTAACTTCGACAAAACAAGGGTTGGACAATTGGAAAGCGTTGGAAAAAGCAATGAAGGACCTTCTTTACGACGAATCGAAAGGATGTGACAGGGACTACACGGTGTTACGCTCTGTACTTGAACTACTCAGATTGAAGGCCAGACATGGATGGTCGGATACTAGCTTCAACGATTTGTTGGATCTGTTGAGAGTTATGCTTCCGAAGCTGAACTTGTTGCCGACCAACACATGTCAAGCCAAAAAACTGATATGTCCATTATCTCTAGGTGTTCAAAAGATTCATGCATGTGTAAATCATTGTATACTGTACCGCAAGGAATACGCGGATTTAGACTGTTGCTCAACATGTGGGACGAGTTGGTACACGATGGGCAACGGTGCCTCAGACGGAGAGGTGGTCGACCAAGATTCATCGGTGCCAACAAAGAAAAAGATTCCAGCTATGGTGATGTGGTACCTGCCAGTGAAAGATCGCCTGAAGCAATTATTTTCAAACCGTACCGATGCCGAGTTGATGAGATGGCATCAAGAGGGTTGGAAAACAAATGGTATGATTCGACACCCCGCCGATGCTTGACAGTGGAAAAACTTTGATGCACTACACCCGGAATTTGCAAAGGAACCGAGAAATGTAAGGTTTGCCTTGAGCACGGACAGAATGAACCCGTTTGGTGACTTAAGCAGCTCACACAGCACTTGGCCAGTGCTGCTCACCATGTATAACTTGCCTACATGGATTTGCCAGAAGCGAAAGTATATTTTGTTGACTATCCTTATACAACGGCCAAAACAGCCTGGGATTGACATAGATGTGTTTCTTGAACCATTGATGGAGGACATGCAAGAAATGTGGAAAGAAGGGTTACGAGTGTGGGATGAGTACTGCAGGGAACATTTTACTCTGCGTGCCATCATATTCGTTACCATCAACGACCTACCGGTGAACTTTTCGCTCTCAGGTCAGCTTAAGGGGAAGTTTGGATGTCTTATATGTATCGACAACACGTCGTACAAGTACCTCACCACCTCAAGCAAGGTAGTGTACATGCGTCATCGTCGGTTCTTACCACAGAGGCACAAGTGGCGTGCAATGGCCAGATTATTCGACAATACAGTAGAGAACGATCTTCCTCCTGAAACACGAACTGGTACACAAGTCTTCAACATGACAAAGAATATTAAGGTCGTTTTCGGGAAGGGAAAGAAGAAGGCAGGCAAGAGGAAGAAAGCAACGGATCAAGATAAAACAGATGCAACGGATCAGGAAAATACGTTACCTTTCCAGAAGCACTCAATATTTTTCAGGTACCTGGATTACTGGAAAGACCTGGAGATTCGTCATGCCATTGACGTAATGCATCTTAAGAAGAATGTGTTCGACAGCACCATTGGCACTTTACTAGACATCCTGAGTAAAACGAAAGATGGGCTGAAGTCACGTACCGACTTGGTAAATATGGACATAAGGCATGACTTTCACCCAAAAGATCTAGCAAATGGGAAGATTGGTATTCCTCCGGCATGCTACTCACTAACACCCAAAGAGAAAAAGGCTTTCTGTAGATGCTTGCATAGTTTGAAAGTCCCGACTGGTTTCTCATCGAACATTAGAAAACTTGTATCCATGAAAGATTTGACCATCTCTGGGTACAATGCTCATGACTGGCACAAGATGTTAACTGTCTTCCTACCTATTGCTATAAGAGCGGTCAAGCTAGTTCACACTAAAGTAGTGATAACAAAGTTGTGCTACTTTTTCAATCGAATATCACAGAAGGTTTTTGATCCTGAAGAGTTAGGCCCCCATCAATCGTTCGCAATCGAGACAGCGTGCCAGCTTAAGATGTTTTTCCCTCCATCGTACTTCAATATGATGGAGCATTTGATTGTCCACATCGTTCCTCAGATTATCAAAATTGGTCCCCTATACCTACATCAGATGTGGGCGTACGAGAGGTACATGTCAGTTCTGAAAGGATATGTCCATAACCAAGCTCATCCGGAGGGATCAATGATAGAGGGGTACACAACTGAGGAGGTGGTCGACTGCTGTATAGATTACATGAAGGATGCCACACCCATTGGGATACCCCCCGCTCTACACGAGGGTCAGTTAACTGGGAAGGGGACCGTAGGCAAGAAAAGGTTCTATGATAACGACTACATTGCTGTAGCGAAAGCACATAGCAGCATGCTGCAACAGCTCGCCATCCTCGAGCCGTACATTGAAAAACACATGAACGAGATAAGAGCCTCCAACCCTAGAAGACCGGCTCCTTAGATCTCAAAGGAATAAAAGCGCAGATTTCCTGAATGGTTGAAGGATCAAAACCTGCCGTTCGGTGAAACGTTCGAGGAAAAAACCTTGCAGAGGCTGGCAACTGGCCCAGTAGCCTCGTGACCTCATGGCAAGGGTACGACATCGGCGGATATACATTTTACACGAAAGGCAAGGACAAGAAAAGTGCAGCTCAGAATAGTGGAGTTCGCGTGGAGGCGTTGGACGCAACAGGCGAGAAGAAGTCATACTACGGCATTATACAAGACATTTGGGAGCATGACTACGATCTTAACATCTAGATCCCGGTGCTTCGATGACAATGGGTCAAAGACACAACAGGCATATCCATCAATTACTACGGCCTTACGGTTGTCGAACGCAATAAACTAGGCCACAAGGATGATCCGTGGGTTCTCGCTGAGCGTGTTGCACAAGTTTTCTATGTGAAGGACCCATCCGACGAGCGGATGGATGTTACTGTACCGGGCAAGCAACAAATCGTTGGCATTGATAACATCGAAGACGCGTCAGATTACAACCAATACAACGACGTACCGTTATTCACAGATCTTCCTAACTGGATCAAACACATAGAGCGAAAGATTGATGAAGACAACTTTTGCAAGAAGCGGACGGACGGTTTTGTAAAAAGTGTAAAACGATAGAACATTTTGTAATTGTTTATCTCTGTGAAAATATGTTAGATGTCCTTGTCACATGGAAAAGAAAATATTTCGTAATGGTAATGGTTTATTTATCAGCGGAAAAATGTTACATGTGTCTTACGTCGTATGGTCTATTTATGCGAAAAAATTGTGTAACACAATTTATATGGTATTTTTTTTAAAATTGTGGTACTTTTTTAATGGTTTAAAGAAAGAACAAGTCTCCATTAACAGGAAATATAAGTAAATAAAGAAATAATTGTTTGAAAAATAAATATCAGGAAAGAAAGAATGAAATATGAGAAATAATTATTTGAAAAATAAATATCAGGAAAGAAAGAAAGAAATATCAGGAAATAAAGAAATAATTATTTGAAAAATAAATATCAGGAAAGAAAGAAAGAAATATCAGGAAATAAAGAAATAATTAGGTACTATAAATATTTTTGAAAAAATATTTTTGCATACGGTCCACGTACAAGACCCGCACGGGATAATAATTATTGTGTGCGGACGCCTTAGTCACCCGCACAGAATAACCATTTTCCCGTGCGGGTCACTTAATGGCCCGCACGGGATAATACTTTTACGTGCGGGTGTCTTAAGTCGCCCGCACGGGAAGATATTTTTCCGTGCGGGCCGCTTAAGCCACCCGCACGCGATGATCGCCGCCTATATAAGGTGTGGGCGGGCTCCGAAGATTTCTAAGTCCGGAGAAATTTTCGTCCCCGCCGCCAGGCTGCTAAAATACGCCGCCGCCTCATCTCCTCGCCCTCCCCGCCGGCCGCTGATCCCCTTGATGCCGCCGCCTTCCTCCCTCTATGTCGTCAACGCCGCTCTCCTCCATCACCGCCTCCATCGCCGTCGGCCCCTTCCACGCCGCCGACGTCGCCGCCTAGCTTCCTCCCGTCGGCCGCTCTACTCCACAGCCACCTCCCTCGCTGCCGGCCCCTTCCACGGCTGCCTCCCTAGCCGCTGGCCCCTTCCACGGCCGCCGACGCCGCCGTCGACGCTGGCCCCTTCCACGCCGGAGTATGTGACATTTTTTTTGTTATGTTTTGTATATAATGCGAAGACATTTTGATGTATTATAGGTGAATTTTGGATGACTATATGTGAATTTTGGATGATTATATGTGAATTTTGATGACTATGTGATTATATGTGAATTTTGATGACTATGTGATTATAGGTGAATTTTGGATGATTATATGTGAATCTAGTATATATGTGAATTTTGGATGATTATATGTGAATTTTGGATGATTCTATGTGAATTTTGATGACTACGTGATTATAAGTGAATTTTGATGACCATGTGATTATAGGTGAATTTTGGATGATTATATGTGAATTTAGTATATATAGTATATATAATTTCTATATATATATAATTTCTTAGTAATATATATTGAGATGCGAATTTCTATATAGTATATATAATTTCTATATTCATTATAGTAGTATATTCAATTATA
This sequence comes from Oryza officinalis, assembly GCA_008326285.1. Classification (NCBI taxonomy): domain Eukaryota; kingdom Viridiplantae; phylum Streptophyta; class Magnoliopsida; order Poales; family Poaceae; genus Oryza; species Oryza officinalis. The sequence goes on along the minus strand of BDMV01000011.1, from coordinate 31,702,492 downwards.
GTATGTTCAATGTATTTAGTACGTATGTAATTAATATAATAACAAATATCGCATCAATTAGCATAAACATCAGCAAAAAATACCGTACTACTCGCATGTAGTATATATAATTTCTATATATGCATGTAGTTAGTAATATATATTGAGATGCGAATTTCTATATAGTATATATAATTTCTATATTGTAATTACATATACTATAGTAGTATATTCAATTATAGTATGTTCAATGTATTTAGTATGTACGTAATTAATATAATAACAAATATCACATCAATTAGCACAAAACTAAAAAAAATACCGCACTATTTGCATGTAGTATATATAATTTCTATATATGTACGTACTTAGTAATATATATTGAGATGCTAATTTTTCCCCTTCGAAGATCACAGATAGAAGAAAATGTCGAAGAACAAAGTTCCCTCCGAGACACCCATACCAGCATCGGGCACAGAACCAACGATCAATCAGCCCTCCCCGACACCCGTAACTGCATCGGGCGCAGAGCCCACGAACAAATTATAAGTCATTTAACTTGCATAATTCCTTAGGTCACAATGGGTAGACGCCCAAAGAGCGGGGGCCTCAGTAGGCTACGTCAACCCGACGAGGGTTTGCATGACGACCCACACTGTGAGGCTAAATTTGGATGGTCCGCAACTAAAGGACAAGACGTCGGAGGAAAGACAAGCATATGTCGACAGGTTGCACAAGAATAAGAGGGTCGAGGTGGCAACTTACTTGGGACAAGCTATGCTCACGCACGCGGACAAAAGAGTCTTGATGGTCCCATACCACCTAACGTAAGCAACATTTCCTTTGTTCCGTTCATATAATGCCATAGCACATCAAAATATCTACCAGATGCCTTATGTAATTCATAAACCGTGTTTGCAGCGATCACTACATACTATTCCTCGTATATCCAAGGGACCACTTGGTCGTAGTTCTTGATCTGGCCCACTACGAAGAGCAGAAGTTCATGGAGTTCCTTGTCTTGCTGAATTTGTAAGTTTCAATCAAACCTCCTGCATACCATACTGCTTAGATGTAATTGTAAAGTTGGCGCACACAAATATTTTATCTTTGTAGAGGACACGACAATTATAGAAGACATGACGGGTTCGTAAAGGATCAAAAGAGAACAAAGCTTCTCGTAAAGGCACGCTGACCGGTATGTGATCATATATTCGCTAACTTAATGATGCGATTGTTAGTTTTTAATACTGACGTGTGTACTTTTCTTATGCAGTGTTACAAGCAACCCCCGGCACTAGCATATGCGGATATTATGTGTGTGAGATGCTCAGAGTCTGTGGGAGATATAGAACTGAGTTTACAGATGTAAGTCATCGTGCTCCTTATATATACGAACTAGTTCCTTTAAGTTGATTTTAACACATATCATTTTTCTTCTATTTTCAATAGCTCCCGAGCATTCCGTCCACCGCAAACTGGTTCGACAAAAAAACGCTTCTCAACTTGTGCGCGGACTTGTGCCGGTTCATTCGTCGCGACATCTGCAACCATCTAGGGGAGTTCGATGACCTTGAGAGCGAACTTGCTTGCGACGACAAATTCAAACGCGTAAGGAAGTAGGAGAGAGAACATGCAATGTAAAAAAAATATTTATTTGTGAGGGAGACAAAACTTGTAATATTTGTTACACTATCAATGTAGCTATTTTCATGTATATATGCTATTTAATTATATATATCGATGTTTTATATGGTTTAACTTGTGATATTTTTATTATAAAATTCAATTGTATTTGTAATTGATCGTGAATAACTGCGACTAGATTTGGTAGTGTACCATTCATAAACACGATGAAAAAAAATACAAGTCCGTACGAGATCTATCCAAACGGCTAGTATGTGCTAGGGCGTCTGCAATAATACATGTTCCCGTACGGTCGGTCTAACTGGACCGCACGAGATAACGATTATCCCGTGCGGTCGACTTAAGTGGACCACACGGGATAAACTATTATCCCGTGCGGTCGAGTTAAGTGGACCGCACGGGAAGATGTATTTTTCCGTGTGGTTGGGCCGCCCGCACGTGAAAATATTTATTTTTCCATACCCCTGGTGCAGACAGCCAATACCTCCGCACGCAAAAACGTGTTTTGACGGCATGAAAAAACAGAATCTGTAATAGTGTATCCACTAATATAATATATTAATTATATAATTAACCTACTGTATATAAGAGTACATATTACCTTTCTATCTGGGGATCACTAATTAGCGATTAGTTACGTCTCCCCAACGCACGGTCGGTTCTGGGTCCACAGCTTTTTCGTTTGTACTTATATTTATATATATAAGAAGTTTTTATATATACATATACAAATTATGTATGATTTTTTTTATATATTTAAAGTGTATGTTTACATATAAAATTTGTATATATATAAAGTGTGTGTGTATATATATATATATATATATATATATATATATATATATATATATAGACACACAGTAGCGCTACGTGCTAGGAAAATAGTGGCGCGACTCCGAACGCCTTCTGCCTCCGTTTTTTCCGTTGCTAGGAGGGGCGATCCTCCCGTGCCTCCCTCATTCCTCATACTTTTATCTCAGTAAAGAATTTACTAGCATACTGCATCTTCTATTTTCTCACTCCTCACACTATTTTTCCTTTTTTCCTCCGTTCTTCCTTTTTGCTTTGGGTTTTTGCCGTTCCTACCGCCCACAAGCATGCTTATGAGATCAGGTTCTCCATTCCGTATGTAGATGAGCCCAATAAAATAATTACTTTTTGGTTTGATCAGGTCATGTTAAAAAAACATGGTCAGTAAGAAAATATTCTTGGTGAGTAAAAAAAATATTTTCTCGGTTAGATCTGGGTAAAAAGATTACCACCAACCATTACTTTCAAGCCTTCAAGCAGTACCCCATGAAAATACATTATAGATTTCTTAAAAAATTAATGAAAAAGAATAATTACAGAATTGTTTCAAATAATTTAAAAAACACTATTATTTTTTAATAGAGACCTGTTCCAATTATCGAGATAAGGATAAATGTTTAATAAGTTAAGGGAAAAAATTACAAGCCAAAATTTTTTTTATATTTGTTTTAAAAAATAATTTCACACAAGATATTTGGATGCCAAACATTTAACCACTACACGTGAAATACATTATAGATCTCACAAAAATATACATTATAATGAATAAAATAAATATATAGTGTGTTCCGTGAAATAATAACTAAAGAGTCAAATATCATATTTTATAACTTTTTTATAAAAGTCATTTCGTTCGGTGTAAAAAAATTTTCTCTTGTTCAGTGAAAAAATTATTGACGATCCAAATCCCACTTGTCCTTTATTGAGTTAACCTTACATGTATACCAGGAGTAAAAATTTTACTTATTATCGTGCCGCTATACTTTTGATGAATAAAAATTTTACTATCCATCGTGAGTGGAGAGGTGCTGCGTTGGGGAGGGGGGCTGGGGGCATAGGGGATCGCTGTGTGTCACACACACAAAGTATATACATATGTATATATGTAATAGGTTAGTGTATAAAACGTAAGGGGAGTGCCACCGCGCGCGGTTAACCTCCGTTCAACATTCTCGTTTCTATCTGCAACTTGTGTAGAATATATAGAAGTCACAAAGCCTATTGCATGGACAGTTGCAATCATACTGATCGCATAAATTAATTGACATGGAAATGAAGAAAACAAAAAAAGAATACATATATAGTCCGAGCCCTAAAATGCTTACAATCCAGCCATCCCGTTGCTATCGCCATGGACGCCCGCATGCCACCACCCGGTTAGCTCACCTGACCAGCGCCATCACCACAGGATGGGCTCTGGATTTTAAACTTGTGTATTCGAAATAGGAAGGAGTAAAATTTTTTCCTATAACTAAAAACTTTAGCTCGTATAATATCACACAGTAGTAATTATATATAATATATATATATATATATATAGCATATATAACATAAAATTAAGGATAAGTTCATATATTATCATTACTTGAAATTGTTAACATATAGAAGTACTAATTGGTCAACATACCAAAGTGCCAACATATGAAACATATGAAGGATAGAAAATGGTAAAATGATAAGAAATAAGAAACCTTACAATTTAGAGATCAACTTAGATGCTTGTATTTTGAAAATGGGTGATGATTTCTCCATTCTTAATTTGCAAGAAGAATCCCCTTTCAATGAATGTAACTAACTAATAAGTTATTCTCTGAATTCGTATGAATACATCCTACTATCCTGGCTAGTGGCTAACTAGCTACGGAGAAGTAGCTAAACAACTAAGCAAGTCTATTGTCCGCAAATATGAATTAGTGAACTACCGTCTACCAAGTACCAAAAGCCAACTACGCAGTACATAACTGAACAAATCATCAAATCGGTGAACTTTCGATTTCTAAGGAGTTATTAACCTCAACCTCAAATCCTTTCCACCAGCAAATTGCAAATGAGTAAGAGTCACAACTCACAAGCAATCCTTCAGCTGGCGCTGCTCGGCTTCCTGCTCCCACCGTCCCAAAACCCACGCGGCACGCACTGGTGGAGTGGAGTACTGGAGTGGTGGCGGCGCTGCCGCCTGCCAGTGCCGGACTGCCACTGCGCCGCCGCCGCGCGGCGCGCCTGCCCCCGTGCCCCGGGCCGCTGCCCGCTGACGCCATGCCGCGTGCGCTCCCGGCCGCCCGAGCGCCCGCGAGCGGGGAGCCTGCGCCGCACGTCGCCGCCACCCGCGCCGCTAGGGTTTGGGGAGCTCGGGAGAGGGTGCAGCCTAGGGAGCTGCCCAACAAGGGAGGGGTGGCTGGGAGAGAGGGGGAGGGGAGTGGAGAATTTGGGCCAATATGTTTGGGCTAGTGGGCCAATAGAAGAGGAAAGATGAAGTAGGCCTAGGAAGAGTGTTTTGTTGGTCTTATTGGACTGTTTGTGGCTTCTTTTATACTTTTTGATACATATACGAAAATAGATAGTATATATACCTATTTTTCTCTCAAAATTCTTGGGTATACATCTGAATACCCTTGAATCAACTGTGGGCCCGCCCCTGCATCGCCACTGACTGGTCTGTCTTGGACCACAGCAATGGCCTCCTCCTCTGTCGCGATAACCACTGCCACCACCTCTACGTCTGCAACCCGGCGACGCGGCGGTGGGAGAAGCCCCCAAACCACGCCGAAGACATGATCCTTCACAAGTCCTCCACCTACCTCGCGTTTGACCTGGCCATGATGTCGCTATCATCGCCGCACTACGAGGTGTTCGTGATCCCCGGTGTACCGGAGCTGAAGAAGACAATAACACGACGTGAAATGTACATACAGGTGTTAACGACGGATTTTGGTAATCGACTTGGAAGTGAAAGAGGAAATCGAAGCAGAGAAGAAGGATTGAGTTGGAGTCGGACCAGACTTCGTATTGGACTCGGTAACCGTATCGGACTGGGGAGGTGCTGCCAGAAAGGACGTATCGGCCGATACGGATTCGATGTGATTGTTGGCCGATACGGGTTGTAAGTTGACAGAGTTAGCGTAGGCTTCGTCTGGGCTCAAGATAAGCTTTAAGGAAGTTGCCAAATAGAGATAAAGCTCGGTTTTAGGCAATTGTATCTTGTAAATCAAATAGGTTTAGATCTAATCTGTGGCAAGAGTCTGCCGTAAAGACTTATTGTTTCTTAGAGATAAGATCGTGTCCTACAAGGAACCTGTTGTAATCTCGGGTATAAATATCCCGGTAGTTTGTACATAGAAACTCTCTCACAATCCAATACAACAAACCAGTTCAATCTACTTCGGCGCATCGCCAACCCTCGCAAGAGGTTAACCTTAACGAGTTCTTGCCTTCCCAGAGCAAAGGTAAGAACTCGTTCCCGACGATCGGCATCGTCAGGGCTAGCGTGTCGCTTTAGGCACGTTAGGCCTCGATGATGTGATCGTCGTCTATCATGTTTTGAGTAATCTTGACAGGTATCTTAATTATGCTTCGCCGGTGATCTATTCGTTTTAGGGTTTATTGCCGACGACGGTTTAATTATTATGCTTGGTTAGATTGTTCAATGCATCTACCATCCCCAAAAGCAATCGACAGCTTGATTTTCTTTGTGTTAAGTTTCGATTCACACTTTGAGTTGCTATCGACCTTAGTCCTGTTTTGAGATCTAACACAAAACCTGCTTTCGGTTGTAATTAAGGATATAACTGGGGTTTCAGCCAGTTTTATCTGATACACGTGTTTATTATAATGTTTTCATCTGTATCTGTCATCTACATAAACGGATTGATTAATAGGAATGCATCTGTTATGGATAATTCTCTAGGGTTTACCTGTGATTGATATGTTTATATTGGTTGATTGGTTCATGTAGATTTGCACTAGAGTATTAGCTAGTGTAGTTATCTTTATTGTTCTTATCGGCTGATGCCATTAATCGACAGCAAAATGTTGTTGAAGGCCGATAAGATCTATGTTTTAATCTTGCTTTATCATGAGTAAGCCAATATAGCTTTGTCCTATCGGCTGGGCCACGACAATGCGACATCGGCCTATCGGCCGATCGGCCATTGTTTTCTAACGCGGTTTGCTTGTTTATCTTGTTGATTGCAGATCAAATCAACTGGCACGCTTTGCGCACCACTGGGCAAGCTATTTGGACCTGCACTGGAGTTAAGCAGATCTTCCAGGCCGCCGTGGAAACGCGGAACCCGTTTGGTTGCAAGGCGGGTCGAAATTCTGCGCCAACACGCTTTTGGCACACCCGGTGGGACCAAAGAACGCAAACTCTGCAACAGCAACAAAATCTCCTCAAGATGTCGAAGCAGGCCGAGATCTCCAAGGAGAACGTTGTCCCTGTAACCGCCGACCAGCTCAATGCAGAGCAAAAGGCTGAGATGGAGAAGCTGGTCGAGCAGTTCCAGAATATGTACCTACAAACATATTCTAGGACTTGGCAAGGCACTTTGATCCAGAAATCCAAGGTAGTTATGCCGAGTCCTGGAGATGGAGCTGGCACATCGGCGGCAGCGCACGACCACACCGTCAAGACCGAAGATACTGCAGCGCCGACGTTGCAAGACAGGATTGACTCCGCAGTTCATTCTGCGCTAGTCAACCAGTCGGGGATTCTGGTGAACACATTGACCAATACGGTCAAATCGATCCTAGATGGGTCAATTCACCAGTACAAGCCTCAGGGGCCGATTTTCTTACCAGAAAATAAGTTCCCTGCCTATCAGACCCTGAGAAACGACCTGAGCACGGCTCAGCCGACAGCGCCGATGCCACCCCCATCGGCGTAGCCAACAACAACACTGCCACTGGTCCTCACCAGTCAGACAGGGGGGAGCCCTCAGCACATCACGGAGGAGCAATATGCTCAATGGACCAAGGGGAAGCAACCAGTGATCGAGCCGATGCAGCAAGTTTCTATCAACCAGCCATCGGCCAAACAGCCGCAAGCCCCGGTGTTCAACAATCCTCCGCCACAGGCTGCTTACAACACGACACAAGGCTACCAGCAACACACCGCTGGGCAGTATGGCGCGCAGAATCTTGATCACCATTACCAGTCGTACTCCCTTAGGCAGTACCAAGCAGAGGGCTTGCAGCAATCATATCAGCAAGACCTCCCACATCGGCCTGCAGGATACTGGGCCGATATGATAGCTGAAGTGATGCGAGATCAGTTCAGCTTGAAGCCCAAGGAAAACTCTACAGTGTATCGGCACCCGTATCCCGAGGAATTTGACAGAGTGCCATTGCCAGGCCGATACAAGATCCCAGACTTCTCCAAGTTTTCGGGACAGGACAACGTCTCGACATATGAGCATGTCAGCCGATTCCTAGCACAGTGCGGGGAGGCATCGGCTATCAAGGCGTTGAGGGTGAGGTTTTTCCCTCTGTCCTTATCAGGGTCTGCATTCACGTGGTTTTTATCTTTACCCTGCAATTCCATCAGAGGATGGATAGGTCTAGAGAAACAGTTTCACAGGTATTTCTACAATGGCATACAAGAGATGAAACTGTCCGATCTGACTACCATCAGGCAACGAGTGGATGAATCGGTCCCAGAGTATATCCAAAGGTTTAGAGACATAAGGAACAGGTGTTACAGCCTCATCTTGACCGATTCCCAGTTGGCCGATTTGGCATTTCAAGGATTACTAGGGCCGATACGCGAGAGGTTCTCCTCGCAAGAATTTGAAAGCCTAGCTCAGCTAGCACAACGGGTATCGGCCCACGAACAACGATTCTAGGAGGCAAAGAAGTTTGTAAAGAAAATCAACACAGTTTATCAGTATGCCTCCGACGACGACGACGAGGAAGCTGTTGATGTCGACCTGGCCGAGTGGGCCCGGATGAGGAAGCCGACAACTTGCCAATGGGCCAAGAAGGGCGACAAAGAAGATAAATACGACTTCGACATCAACAAGGCTGATAAAATATTTGACTTACTTTTGCAGGAAAAGCAGATCCAGCTACCAGTAGGTCATATACTGCCATCGGCCGAAGAGATCAAGAAGAGAAGATATTGCAAGTGGCACAACTCTTATTCACACCATACAAATGAGTGCAAGATCTTCCGACAACAGATTCAATCGGCTATCGAACAAGGCAGGATTAAGATTGACGACGCCAAGAAGCCGATGAAGATGGAAGGACACCCGTTCCCAGTCAACATGGTGCGGGCGGACAGGGCCGATGGCGGTGGCCATCGGACTGGCAAGCGACCTTATCAGACCTCTGAGGGCCTGATCAGAAAGTACCAGCGGAGGCAGGAAGAACAAGCTCAAGACTACGCCGATCAAGACAACTCTTACGACCCACATTGGGAGTGCGAGTTTTTTCGGTTCTGCTGGAATGAGGGGATGAGGTTGCCATCTATTCAGGAGTGCCCTGCGTGCAATGGGGCATAAGATTATTATCAGGGCAGCTCAAGCAAGCAAGCGCACTGGCCGGCCAAGCAAAGAAAATCTATGCATGAAAGGCTAGGGCTGATGCGCCAAGAGCAACATATAGAAGACGAGGAGCAAGTCCAGAACCCCCAATGGTGCCCAAGCGATGTATTCACCAAGACACAAAAACGGCGGGTTCAGAGGCTAAGGAGGAAGGAGCAAATCCACGGTGGTCAGCCAAGACCAAGAAGGAGTGGAGGATAAAGTCCACGGTGGTCAAGGCCGATGAGGGCACTTCCAACACAGCTCGGGCTTCTTCGGCTTCAAAAGGTAAAAGAGTGGCATCGGCGTCTGTTAATATGGTTTTCATATTGCCAGCAGAGCACAGCGTGCAGGCGGCTGATGAAGCGATGGCCGACGACGAACAAATCTTCGGCCAGACTACAGTTGTCACCAGATCAAGCCTTCTTCGACAAGCCAGTTAACGCCAGCTACAGACATTTGCGGCCGTTATACATCAAGGGATTTATCAACGGACGGCCGATGACGAAGATGCTGGTCGATGGCGGCGCGGCGGTCAATTTGATGCCATACACAACCTTCAGGAAGCTTGGAAAAGTACCTGAAGACCTTATCAAGACCAATATGGTGTTAAAAGACTTTGGTGGCAATGCTTCTGAGGCGAAGGGGGTGCTCAACGTAGAACTCACCGTGGGCAGCAAGACGATACCCACAACCTTCTTCGTCTTCGATGGAAAGGGTTCCTACAGCTTGTTGTTGGGACGAGACTGGATCCATGCAAACTGTTGCGTCCCTTCAACAATGCATCAATGTTTGATACAATGGCAAGGGGACCAGGTCGAGATCGTGCAGGCCGATCGGTCAGTACACGTGGCCAATGCCGATCTCGCAGTTTGGGAGATGGAGGGAATCGATTGCTTGTCCGGGCGAGTCTGGGACGCCGATTTCCTCAAAGTAACTGATTGCGATATCGAGACAATTGAAGATCAAGACAAGCAGTTGCTTTAACAAAGATGTGCCATCCACTGTCCAAGACGAACAAGCTGGTCCCTACACAGACAATGCAGTGGATGAGTTAGATGAAAAATTGGGACAAGGCTTCACGTCGGCCGACGAACTTGAAGAGGTTGATATAGGAATAGGTGATAGGCCTAGGCCGACGTATGTAAGTGCTAGCCTGCCAAAGGAATATAAGAATAATCTGATAAATCTTCTGAAAGAGTTCATGGATTGTTTTGCATGGGAATACCATGAGATGCTAGGATTAAGCCGATCGATCGTAGAACATCGGCTACCTATCAAACCAGGCTATCGGCCATTTAAACAATCTCCTAGGAGATTTAAGGCCAATATGTACGAAGCTATCAAAGTAGAGATCACAAGGCTTTACGACGCCAACTTTATCAGACCCTGCCGATACGCGGAGTGGGTCTCTAACATAGTTCCAGTATTGAAGAAGAACGGCAAGCTAAGGGTATGTATCGATTTCAGAGATCTAAACAAGGCAACACCAAAGGACGAGTACCCTATGCCATTGGCCGATTTGCTAGTCGACGCTGCATCTGGGCATAAGATTATCAGTTTTATGGACGGCAACGCAGGCTACAATCAGATCTTTATGGCTAAGGAAGACATTCATAAGACAGCTTTCAGATGCCCAGGGGCAATCGGCCTGTACGAGTGGGTTGTCATGACCTTTGGCTTGAAAAATGCTGGAGCTACTTATCAGAAGGCCATGAATTATATTTTTCATGATCTTATCAGTTCTTTAATTGAGGTTTATATAGATGATATCGTCATAAAGTCAAAAGAATATGATATGCACTTGGCCGATTTACGCAAGGTACTAGAAAGGGCAAGGAAATATGGTTTAAAGATGAACCCTAACAAGTGTGCCTTTGGCGTATCGGCCGGTCAGTTTTTGGGTTTCTTGGTCCATGAGAGGGGAATTGAAATTACACAGAAGAGTATTGATGCCATCCAGAAAATCAAGCCTCCAGAAAACAAGACCAAGTTACAATCTCTGCTCGGGAAGATCAACTTTGTCCGGCGTTTTATATCAAATCTTTCAGGCAGAATAGAGCCATTCACTCCACTGTTGAAGATAAAGGACGATCAGGAATTCGTATGGGGTGATAAGCAACAGAAGGCGCTGGACGATATCAAAGAGTATTTAACCTCTACCCCAGTTCTAATCCCTCCACAGAAAGGGGTCCCATTCAGGCTGTACCTATCGGCCGCTGAGAAATCCATCGGCTCAGTCTTGGTTCAAGATATTGACGGTAAGGAAAGAGCTATTTTTTATCTCAGTAGGAGGATGTTAGACGCCGAGACAAGGTACACGCCTACAAAGTCTACAATGAAGAGTGCAAGGCGTTGCTTCAAGCATTCAAGATCGTGACAATTAGACATATATCCGGGAAGCAAAACTTCGAAGCCAATGATCTGGCTCAGGGGGCATCGGGATACAGGCCGATGGTCAAGGATGTACGGGTTCAAATTGCTGCCGTGGACGCCGATGATTGGAGATTTGCTATCATTGATTATTTGAAGAATCCTTCCCAATCGGCCTCACGGAAGATGAAATACAAAGTATTGCAGTATGTTCTGTTAGATAATGACTTATACCATCGGACGGTTGATGGTGTCTTGCTGAAGTGTCTAGGTCCTGAGGAGGCCAAAATTGTTATGAGCGAGGTCCACGAAGGGATTTGTGGAACACATCAATCGGCCCATAAAATGAGATGGCTGTTGAAACGCATTGGATATTTTTGGCCGACAATGCTAGAGGATTGTTTCAAGTATTATAAAGGATGTCAAGATTGTCAGAAATTTGGAGCAATTCAGCGAGCACCGGCATCGGCTATGCATCCAATCATAAAGCCGTGGCCGTTTCGTGGATGGGGAATAGATATGATCGGCCAAATTAACCCGCCATCAAGTAAGGGACACAAATATATCTTGGTGGCTACAGATTACTTCACAAAGTGGGTTGAGGCCGTTCCCCTTAAGAAGGTTGATTCCAAAGATGCGATTCAGTTTGTCAAGGAATATATCATATATCGGTTTGGGTTACCTCAGACAATAACCACCGATCAGGGATCAATCTTCGTGTCCAACGAGTTCATCCAGTTCACCGACAGCGTGGGCATTAAATTATTAAATTCTTCTCCTTACTACGCGCAAGCTAATGGGCAGGCAGATGCTTCTAATAAGACTTTAATCAACCTAATCAAGAGGAAAATCAATGAACAGCCGAGGCAATGGCACGCGACGCTGGCCGATTCCCTTTGGGTGTATCGGATGGCTTGCCATGGTGCGATTCAAGTGCCTCCGTATCAGTTGGTTTATGGACATGAAGCTGTGCTGCCATGGGAAACCAACATCGGCTCAAGAAGGATTGCTTTGCAAGATGACTTGATAGCCGATGAATACCACAATCTTATGGTTGATGAGTTGGATGACTTGGCACATGTCCGATTGCGTGCATTGGAGAAAATAAAGCGCGATAAGGATCGAGTTGCTCGTCATTATAATAAAAAAGTTGTTGCCAAGTCGTTTGAAGAAGGGGATCTTGTATGGAAGCTAATAATGCCGATCGGTTCTCGTGATAATAAATTCGGCAAGTGGTCACCTAATTGGGAAGGTCCTTTTCAGATTCATCGATGTGTCCCTCACAATGCTTATTTGCTTAAGGGGCTAAATGGTGAGATTTATGGACGAGCTCTTAATGGCAAGTACTTAAAGAAATATTATCCTAGCGTCTGGATTGATTCATGATCGGCCCCTCAGCCGATTTATGATAACAGCCGATGTGCTATGCATCGTCTCTAGATGGCCGATATATACTATCGTCCTTAGTTCAAATTTTACAACATGAGCCCTCATCTTCTAAAATTTGGGGGGCTTATATATATACAATCACGGAATTTTTCAAGGAATTTTTCAAACAATCAAACAATCTTTCAAGACATTCGGCTTTCTGGCCGATGAGGTTATTTATAGTAAAGGAATATCTGTTTGCAGGATGAATTTCAAGCTGGACTTTTCAGATTAAGGTCGAATTCAGATTTCTGACCGATAAGATCAAAGGATATTTGTTTGAAGGATTTCACAAATAATATTCAAGTTGGAGTTTTCAGATCAAACTCGACTGCTTGGCCGATAAGGTTTGCGTTTACACAGTATAAAGACAAAATATGCTACATCATCCTATGAAGTCTGCAATAGCTGCAACGGCTTTACGGCGGATCTGCTCGATGTCTTCTATAGCCTGGGCGTCATCGGCCGTCGACCCTGGGATCGGCTTCAGCGATTTGCTCAGGGTCGCAATGTACTTGGCCGATGCCTTCAGCTTTGCCGTCTGGTCTTCTATGGCCTTAGGCGAGACAGCTATCCCGGCTTCGACTTCTTGGATTTCTTGACGAGTGAATTTCAGCTTCGATTCTAGCTCCGCCTCGAGACGACGGAGTTCTTCAAGTCTGTTTTTCAAGACGATCGGCTCCACCACTAGCTCGTCCAGTTTGGTCTTGTCAGCGTTAACTTGGGCCTTGCTGGCAGACAGAGCCGATTCCAGTTGGTCACGCTCTCGTCGCTCTGCGAGTCTTTCTTTGGCTTTGTTGAGCTTGAATCGGTATTGCTCCAAGAAGATGGCCGGTGTTAGGACCTCCATCAGGTCTTTGGGCAGTTCGTCTTGAATTTCTTGTACCCTGACCCTGATGGGGGTGCAATCTTCCACCAAGTACTCCAACGAGGACCCCAGCCGATTGGCGATGTCGGTCAGCCGGTTCTTCAGATCGTCAGAGATTGGTGCCTTGGCTGTGCTGGGTAGCTCCTTGTCCTCATCGTCAAGAAACTGGCCGATATCAAAGGAGAACATATCGGCCAGGTTCTACAAATATCAACATGGGTCGAGGTCAGCCTTATTAAACAGGAACCGGCAGAAAGGGGGTCCGAGTAATCTTAATTACCTGTGTTGGAGCATCAGTGGTCCTTGCATCGGCCTCCCTTTGGTGTGTCGACGCAGTAGGTGAGGGGGTTGGCCGATGTGGTGAAGATGATGGAGCCCTAGGCTGAAAAGGCAAGAAATTGGTAAATAGGGTTATATAAATAAGCAAGATAATGCAAAAATCAACTCTTACCGAGACAGTCGGAGAGGGTGGTGGAGAAGGGGAAGGAGTCCTCAATCGGGCTTTAGCTCGTTCGTGCCTCTGTAAGGTTGCCTTCTTGGTTCTTGAAGAGGCCGATTGGGTTCTCTCCTTGAGTATAGACGACGCAGCAGCCTGAAAAGATGTCAAATTATAGCATACCAATAAGAAGGGGATTGCATGAAGTCCAGTAAAAGAAATATTTTAACCTTGCGGACTGCATGTCTAGTCTTCCTTGGTGGGGCAGCACCGGCTTGGTCATCGGCCGAAGGGATTGTGGTGGTCTTGGCCGATGGTTTCTTGACGGTCTCAGCCGATGAATCTTCTTCTTCAGACACATCAGCGGCTGCTGCATTGATCTCCTCCTCCATCACTTGTTCATCAAGGAATTCTTCCATGGGGGGGTCCAGCTCTTCGAGATCGGCTTGGTCGTCAGTTTTGGCCTTCTTGCTGGATTTTTGGGATTTGCCCTTGGCTGATGCTTTCCTCTTGGGATTTTCTTTAATCATCGGCCCTTGAAGTAGTGTTGAAACCTTTGGGGCAGTAAGGCCGATGATGGATTCCAGGATAGTAGATCCTGATGGAGCCACAGCTTGAGCATAACAAATTCTTTGGCCACTGTTGCTCACAGATGGGATCGGCTCGTCTGGGACTTGAGGGCTGATACCCTGGATAAGCTCTGTCACATAAAATCTGGCCGATTGGTGGAAAATATGAGTGGCCCATTCTTGCCACCATGCCTGGAAGCTGATGTGGACAAAAGCGCTTAGATGCAACCGGTCACAATCGCCGAGATTTGGGAGCTCGATTTCAAACGTCTTGCTCATGACCAGTGCCGATGGAACCGTGCCTCTGCTCTCTAGGAGTCTATGAAGATACAAGCTAACAGGGAGTTGCCCAAGCCCGCACTATCGAGCAGCTACCATTGGGTTGTAAAACTCATAAGATAGGCTGGTGCTTCTTCCCTGAAATATGCCTACTGGGAGCAGGCATGGAGTGAGGCCGATCATGAAAAGTTCTCTTGACTCTGAATCATCATTTATTAAACTCAGCTGAAGATCGTCAGGGAGTTCAAAGTCTCGGTCCGATGTGTAGACAAACATGTCCATCCTAGCTGATGGGGGGCCGGTGAAGAATCGAATGAACCATGTAGACATGTCTTCGGCCGATTGGTCTGCGCCTGGGTAGACAGAGGTTGCTTCCCCATAGGACATGCATCTTCTGGTCCTGGGGTCTTCATGATCAGCATATTTGGAGGGGAAGCAGGAGTCCGATAGTGGAGGCCGATTCACCAAGGTGTTGGTGTGGATGGTAAGCCATAGTTGAACAAACCACCATGGTCCTCCATGTGCCACAGTCTGTTTTAGCATCAAGTATTGTGTGAAAACATGGAGCAGCCGATAGACAGCTCCCAAGAGGTATCGACCCAAGGGGATTTGTTTCTTGTCGACCAGAGCCTGAGCCAAGTGTTGACCGTTTGTAGTGGGGCCGCAGGTCGATCCACAAAAGACAAATCTCTCCAACCACAATGTCAGGAAGGCTACATGTTCTCGATCTGAGACCGATCCCTGTTCCATGTGTTCAGAGATGTACCCGGACCAGCCTCCAATCTTCTTGGTCTTTAGCTTGTGGTTGCTATGTATCAGGAGGCTGAAGGGATTGATCTCGGAGTCAATGTCCAACCCTGTCAGTATCTTGACATCGATTAGAGTGGGGGTCAACGGACCTTGTTTGGACACAAAGGCGTTCAAGGTACTTGACCAGAAATAGCTAGCGGCTGACATGAGTGGCTCGTTCTTATTGGTATCGGCCAGGGATAAAGCGATACATTGGCCGATCCCAATTTCGTCCCAATGGACTTGCTTGGCAGCAGCAATTCTTTTATGCCAGGTTCTGTATCCGTTGAGTTTCGATGGCCAGAATCTGAAGGTATGTTTCCATGAAGAAACATTGGGCTTGGCTTGCCTAAAGGGGATTCTGTCTGTTTCAGCATTAATCAGCCAAGTTGGGTCGCAGTCACCTATGGGGCCTAGTAAGAAGCGATGTGATTTGTCGTCGGTGGGGATCAGGATTTGGTTTTTGAAGATCTAGGTCATAAGAACGACGATGAAAATATAAGACCCGGGAGGCAAAATTTTGAATCCCTAGTTTGAAGAAATCGGCGGAAAAGTGAGAATATGGATTTAGAAGGGATTGACTTACCACAGGGACCTCGGAGGCGTAGAACAGAGCGGAGGCCATTGTTGTCGTCGAAAGGGGTCGCTGTTGAGGGGGTCGATATCGACGGGACGCCGAGGGGTTGCCGGAGTTGAGGAACACGAAGGGATTGTCGAATCGGCGGCGGAGGGATGTGAATCTGGATTTGCACGGTTTTCAGCCAAGTTCTCGTAAGGAAGTTGATGGGTTCCTCGGAGCTAATTCCGCCACATTATATAATGAAGCGGAATTGGGGGGCATGTGTTAACGACGGATTTTGGTAATCGACTTGGAAGTGAAAGAGGAAACCGAAGCAGAGAAGAAGGATTGAGTTGGAGTCGAACCAGGCTTCGTATCGGACTCGGTAACCGTATCAGACTAGGGAGGTGCTGCCAGAAAGGACGTATCGGCCGATACGGATTCGATGTAATTGTTGGCCGATACGAGTTGTAAGTTGACAGAGTCAGCGTGAGCTTGGTCTGGGCTCAAGATAAGCTTTTAAGGAAGTTGCCAAATAGAGATAAAGCTCGGTTTTAGGCAATTGTATCTTGTAAATCAAGTAGGTTTATATCTAATCTGTGGCAAGAATCTGCCGTAAAGACTTGTTGTTTGTTAGAGATAAGGTCGTGTCCTACAAGGATCTTGTCGTAATCTCGGGTATAAATATCCCGGTAGTTTGTACATAGAAACTCTCTCACAATCCAATACAACAAACTAGTTCAATCTACTTCGGCGTATCGCCAACCCTCGCAAGAGGTTGACCTTGACGAGTTCTTGCCTTCCCAGAGCAAAGGTAAGAACTCGTTCCCGACGATCGGCATCGTCGGGGCTAGCGTGTCGCTTTAGGCACGTTAGGCCTCGATGATGTGATCGTCGTCTATCATGTTTTGAGTAATCCTGACAGGTGTCTTAATTATGCTTCGCTGGTGATCTATTCGTTTTAGGGTTTATTGCCGACGACGGTTTAATTATTATGCTTGGTTAGATTGTTCAATGCATCTACCATCCCCAAAAGCAATCGACAGCTTGATTTTTTTTGTGTTAAGTTTCGATTCACACTTTGAGTTGCTATCGACCTTAGTCCTGTTTTGAAATCTAACACAAAACCTGCTTTCGGTTGTAATTAAGGATATAACTGGGGTTTCAGCCAGTTTTATCTGATACACGTGTTTATTATAATGTTTTCATCTGTATCTGTCATCTACATAAACGGATTGATTAATAGGAATGCATCTGTTATGGATAATTCTCTAGGGTTTATCTGTGATTGATATGTTTATATTGGTTGATTGGTTCATGTAGATTTGCACTAGAGTATTAGCTAGTGTAGTTATCTTTATTGTTCTTATCGGCTGATGCCATTAATCGACAGCAAAATGTTGTTGAAGGCCGATAAGATCTATGTTTTAATCTTGCTTTATCATGAGTAAGCCGATATAGCTTTGCCCTATCGGCTGGGCCACGACAATGCGACATCGGCCTATCGGCCGATCAGCCATTGTTTTTTAACGCGGTTTGCTTGTTTATCTTGTTGATTGCAGATCAAATCAACTGGCACGCTCTGCGCATCACTGGGCAAGCTATTTGGACCTGCACTGGAGTTAAGCAGATCTCCCAGGCCGCCGTGGAAACGCGAAACCCGTTTGGTTGCAAGGCAGGTCAAAATTCTGCACCAACAAGAGGTGAAGGTGATTGGTGACCCATGTCGGTTGAATGAGTGGCCACCGTCACCGTGGAAGGTGGACATGTTATCGCCGTCAGGGACCGGCGGGTTGTGGAAGGAGAGGGCGTTTATTTGGGACAGTGAGGCGGCAAGGACGGTGGACGAGATGCGGTTGGATCCATCAGAGCACAAATGGAGTGACCCGCAATAGCGGTACGCTGTCTATCATCAAGGAGCACTCTATGTTTTTTTTGAGAAACACAGTACAAACATAGGCATCTACAACACGCGTACACTCATCCCTATGAACGCTCACACGCACATCCTACCCTTATGAGCATCTCCGAAAGACTGGGCCGACATATCTTGAGATTGACGAAGTCACCATAGGTGCCTCGCTATCGATGGGTACGTTGCCTATCACTGAAAGAATAAATAGCCATAAATGCGAGCACCCATGTCAAATCTAGGATTGGAACCCTGTGGCCTAGTTCCATCACAAGAAACCTAATCAGTTGAGCTACGCTCACTTTGCAAGGAGCACTCTATGTTTATTGTCGAGGTAGTTAATTTTGTCACAAGGTATGCTATATCTTATATCTTACTACTAAATACAGACACAGAAATATTTTTCTAGCTGTGCACAACATGTCATCTTAGTTTTTTCTAAAAAAATTTGGCCACTAATCCATAGGTGATGCTTAAAGCTTTTTTTTTTCAGTTTTGGGTATGCCATACCTGGAACAACCCCTAGGTCCGCCTCTAGCTAAATAGAGCCATTGGAGAACATAATTAAGTTTCACCTTCAGATTTTTATCTTTCTAACACAACAACAAAGGGCATATATGGTCCCTTCGTTCCAATCTCATTTCGATCTTATAATATTATATTTAAGAGTGGCGAGAAGTAACTATTATTTATTATATGCAAATTATATGATCCCTTATTTATGTTTCCTAATCTTCATATTGCGTCCCTATGTAAAGGACAGGGAATTTTGGTAAGGGTTGTTGTTCTGTGCATTATAAATGTTTCTGTTATTTAATTATGACAATAATATGTTAGTGGTTAAGCATCATGCATATTGTATATTTATATATAAATCATAAAATACTCATGTTTTTCAGGTTTTCGTTGTCAAATGATACATACCAAATAATTAAAACGCCAGCTAGAAGCAATACCGAGAATAATAGATATGCAAAACCATATTTTGGAAAATCTGGGAAGGGGTTGTGCTTTGGAATAATTGGTCATCCCGATTGCCAACTACAGGTTTGGATCCTTAGAGAATCATGTGGACAGACGAAGTGGGTATTGAATTGTCAAGACAACCCTAAGCCTTTGCCAAAGAAGTACTGTCTCTTAATCACTATCCAAAACGTACACATGGCCCTTGGATCCTAGAAGATGAAGTTCATGGTAGCATGCATGAAAAAGTGAATTATGAGTGGGACTCCGACAACGATGATTTTATTTCTGTCAGGGACAATTGTAAAGACAGATACGCTATATTTAACATTCTTGGATTTCATCCTTACATAGAAGTTGTTTCTTGGAAACGTCGTTTGAAGTGGTGTCATATCATTTTGATAGCTTCAAGATCCAATATTTAGGTTACGCACGCCCTAAATCTTACTATCGCAGTCATTCAAATGGTATATATGAGTCATTCCCCTATACGGCCCCCATGTATGACGGGAGAGCTTCGTCGGCCAAAAAGACGTGCGAATAAGAAGACGGGCGATTCCTCCTTCAGATCTAGCGCAACTGAGCTTGATGGCAGCAATCTTCAGTGACCAACAAACTAAATGTCTGTCTCATATTTGATTTTTTACGAAATTTTATATAGGTACCAAATTTTACATAAAGTGTGTACCTACTGATACCTTCTCAAAAACCATGAATTAAAATCACTTTTGATTTTGATTTTTTTTTCATATATTTTTGTCCATTAAATGCCTGCTGATACGTAAAAAAAATAAACTAGCAGCTGGCTCTTCTTTCCATTAATATTTATTCATCTCTAATTTACTCTAATTTAATCAACAATGTTACACTGCTGGAAAATCGATTTTTAGTACCGGTTCGTAACCTTTTTAGTACCGGTTATTGAACCGGGATTACCAAATCGGGACTAAAGATCAAGATCTTTAGTCCCGGTTGAAATAACCGGTACTAAAGATAAAAAAAATATGTGCAATATAAGATTCGAACTCAAGACCTCTCACATCAACCCTCCATCCCACCTACCACACACATCTAACTTGGATAGATATGGTTTCTTTTTGAACTAACTCTGAAGACATCTTTAGTCCCGGTTGATAACACCAACCGGAATTAAAAATATCTTTAGTCCCGGTTGATAACATCAACCGGGACTAAAAATGCATCTTTAGTTCCGGTTGGTGTTATCAACCGGGACTAAAGATCGAGGCATCTTTAGTCCCGGTTGGACTAAAAATGCATGTTTAGTCCCGGTTGATGTTATCAACCGGGATTAAAGATGTTTCGAGGGGCTTGGACTTTTAGAACCGGTGCTAAAACATCTTTAGCACCGGTTCGTTAAACATCCGAGACATTTGCTGGTTTTTGCCAACCGACCAAAGATCAGTTGTCCAGTAGTGTTAATTACCTCGATTAAAAAACTATATTAATTTACCTTCCAATATCTACGCGTGTACGGGGTTATGGAAGCGACATACATAAACATGGACGGTCGTGGTCGTCATGTCTATCCCGTCGAACGGAAGCGCCGCCGCATGCGTCCATCGCCACTGGAGATACAACCCGTGGCGGCCCTTGCCGCCGGCGCCGCTGTCCTCCGCCACTCAATCGCCGCCGTCACGGAGCCTCGCCGTCGCAGGAGCTCATCCTCAACATTTGCACCAGATGCTCAGGAACAATGCAGCTCATACAATTGATCAACCAAAAGAGCAGGTTATAATGGCCTTCTCATGCTTGAGCCGTGGCTAGTGACCAGTTGGATTCATCGTGTAATACCATATGTCAGATTTGAACTCTGTTCCATGTTAAAGTCCAATATTCAATTGTTGCATTAATACAGTTCTTTTAAGCGTTTTTTATTCGTTCTTCTACTGATCGGTTGATTAATTTTTTAATAGGATTTACTAGATTTCAGGAGCTTGAAAATTATATTTTCAGTGACCTAAAATCAAGTGTTGCTATGCCTAAAATTGCAGTGCTATGCAATTTAGTTAATTTTAGATAAAATTTTGTAGTTATATATGGTTTACTTTAATTTTATAAGTTTGATTTTTTGTGTGGTTTGTATACATTTAGGAGCTATGAGTCTTTCTTATGTAATTTTGTAAATCTTTTGTATGGTGCAATTATTTATTGTTCAACAATTAGGCTGTGTTTGGGAGGTGAGATTGAAAACTCATCTCCCGCGCACGCAAAACGGAGCGACGTATTTTCTTATGATTAATTAAGTATTTGTTAATTTTTTTGAAAAATAGATTAATATGAATTTTTAAAACAACTTTTGTATAAAAACTTTTTAAAAAAACACACCGTTTAACGGTTTAAAAAACGTACACGCGGAACACGAGGAAGAGGAGTTGGGAACTCCTCATGCCGAACAAAGCCTTAGGGAGCTAGTGGAGTAAGTAGTAGGGGATTGACGAAATCATTGGATTATTCTCCAAAGGGATGAGAAAGGAGATTGAAAATTTTGAAAATTTGGTGCGCCTGAAAATCCAGATGCTTACTTTTTAAATTAAATCTGGGTATTGCCAGTTGGTTTATTCAGGTAATCCTAAAACCCAGATTTGATTAATTGGGTTCCATTTGTTTGTTACCACCTCTGTATTTTGAAAATACAGTAAGAATATGTATCTGCATAAAAACATTTGTTCAAATACTCTCTCCGTCCCAAAATATAATAATTTTTAGCTTTTAGAATTTATCCCAAAATATAACAACTTTTTCATCAATATTTTTTCTCAACCCTTCATCATTCAATTTTTTCACCTATCTTCACCTCTTATTCAATCATAACCTTTTCCTATTTAATTTTACCTACTTTCTAACTGTGTGCATCTCTATAATTTTTATATTTTAGGATAAAAATAATATATAATTAGAAGTTGCTATATTTTAAAACGAAAGAAATACATCAGCATCACATTCTGAAGCCTGAAACTCTCAACATTTTTCTTCCGATGGGACCGCAACTCTGAAGTCTGAACATTCTGTCAAACAAGTTTTGCAATTAAGCCTCCGGCGTAGTTAATTTTCAAAGCCATCTCAGACGAGGTACTTTAAACCGTCCGATCACATACAAGCGGCTCAGATTTCATTGACTAAGTCGTTTGTATGACATTTTCGATTAGACCCCCAGATCAGTTCATATTTACTTCTTTAGCCACCTATTGATGCAGAGCACGCTCGGCGGCGAGCTCCGGCGACAGCGCCGCCGTCGCCGCCCTAATCATGCCTCTCTCCTCGTCGAGAGATCCATCGTCCTTGACCGTGCCACGCATACGGCGAGTCGGCAACGCGTCACCGACGACAGTGCTCGCCGCCGTTCGCTGTCGCCTGCACGCCGGAGTCGGCGAGGCCGGCGCTGGCGCCATGGTGGACACCGAAAAAAAAAATCAACAACGCGAGACAATCAGTTCATCTCATTCATTACCAATTCTTGCAGAAAAAATTTATCTCTGTGATGTACAACGTAAGTAACAGCATCCATCCTCCTCGATCTCTTCTTCTTCCTCGACGCAACAATCTACAATTTCTAGCTAAGCTAATCACGCCATTCTCAAGCTCAAGCACTGGTTGAGCCATGGAGGCTGGAGGAGGCCCATCTCGTTGTCGACGACGACGACGACCCTCTTCTTGCTCTCGCTCTGGAACCTCCCCGCCGTCGCCGTCTCCGCCGCCGTGCAGTCCAACTGATGATGATGATTCTTGAACTGGGCCAGCTCGGACTCTGTCGACGTCGACGACGCAGCCGTGCCGGAGTCCGAGTTGGATGACCTCACCTCCTTCTTTCCCTTCTGCCGCCTCGCCGTACCGTCGCCGCAGCCGCCGCTGCTGCTTCCCGTCGCCAGCGTCAGCTCGAGGTCGCATTCTTCTTCTTCCTCTTCTGCTGCTGCTGCAGGGGATGAGATGATCTTGCTGCTGCTCCTCTGGAAGCGGTAGAATTGGTGGTGATGTTTGGTTGAATTCTCGGAGAAATTGATCTCGAATTTCGGTTTGGTTTCGGCGGCGGCGGCGGAGATGGCCTGAGCTTGGTTCAGCTTGGCAATCTGCATCTGTTTCATCAACTGTTTCTGAACATGGTACAGTCTGTGCAGCTCATGGACCTGAAAAGTTGAGATAAAAGCAGAGAGGTGAGAAACTTTTGTACAATTCAGAGCTCTGAATATGTTTTTTTTTCAGGATGTTGTGTTGCTTGTCTCACCTGTTGTCTGAATGTTTGTTCTTGCTTCAGGATGGCCATCCTCATCTGCTCCCTCTCCATCTCTTGCTGAAGAAATCAGTTGTTCTTGCTGCAATCAGCTTCCACAATTGTATTTGTGTGTGTGTCTATCTCCTAGGATTGCATGTATTTGCTGCAGGTAACAAGATGGTCAACATTTCAGTACTTGTGTTAATTTATCCTATTGCCTTGTTTGATGAAGAAACTTTCTGAATTTGATGTTCTTTGGCAAAAGAAAAAGGGGTTTTATTGAAATTGAACTAAAATTATAAGAAGCTCTTATCCAATTGAACTTGCATACATACAGAGAACCCTAGCTTAGAAAATGCTTAATTCAGGAATCATGATGTGACTGATTGAAAACATCATTTATCTGACATAGCAAAGCTGCTGCAATTTGAGCTTTTATCTTAAATTCATACTTTATACGGGAAGTACTTGGATTAGGCTAGTACTTGTTTAGTACAAACAACTAATTAAATGTAATCCTTATCTAACTGAATAAATCACTTCCAACTCTAAAAACACGGTTCTGAATACTATTTGGCTTCGAAGAACAACTTTTGGAAAAAAAAAGTGGCAAAAAAAGAGCTTCGAATGAAGAGAAAGACCAATCTACAAGGCATTTCTAGACTGAAACATCTAAAGAACAATTCATTGCAAAAGACAGATATATGCAAACCAAGAACTCTAAACAAACAAACAGAGATCTGCAATTCTGCATGCATACTCTGAACTCTGATACATGCATAGATATCAGACATCTGCCATGAAAGAAACAACTCAACAAGGTAAACAAGATCACAAAACCCCAATCCTCACCTCTAATTAGGATTCCCAAAAGCCAATTTCCCTCTGAAGAAAGCAAGGCACTCCTCTCTCTTCCTCTCCCAAGCAAGTCAAGATCTTTGTAACCAAGAGCTCTGTTTTTCTAGCAGAGAAAGCAAACAGGTTGGCATGTATGTATGAGTGATATCTAGTGAGAGGCAGGGACTTGGAGAGAGGAGAGAGATTTTAAGATTCTCTCCTGTCATGAGTTTCACAGCCCATGGTGGGGTCTCTTTTGTAGGCATGCCAAACAAATCCAAGTCACTTTGGCCAATGAGCTCATGTATCTTAATGTGTGAAAGATGCTCCCATGTAGTGCCAAGAAAAGGATAGGGCCTAAGATAACAAGCCCCAGCTATTATATTCCCAACTGCTGCCTTTAAATCCTTATGTGACCCCTGCTATCTCTACACAGCGTGGCATTATAGCGTTGTCTTCGATTACCTATGCATGCATGTTATTATTATTAGTCGCATTCTGGTTGGTGAAGAAACAAAATTTCATGTCATACTCCTATCATTAATTCTTCATGTCTTGTTCAAAAATTAAGCTTTATTGTAGATATTCTTCTTCTATTAGCTTTATTTTTCTTTCGAAAACGTAAAAGACTTACGTTTCATTTCATTAAAAAAAGAAAAACACACTTACAGCAGGACCAAAAGGGCCCTTTCCGAACATGTCACGTACAAAGACGCGTGACCAGTCGGTCAGCTTTATTGTAGATATTATTTGGAAAGCTTGCACTTTCAGTTTCTTTTCCTATGCTCTGTGCACATAACACACATGTAGCCAACCTATATGAACAATTTGGTTTTAAGATAAAAAGAAAGAACAAAACATGGATGGTGTCTTTGTTGTGTGTGCATGTTCGGGGTTGCATAGCAGAGTCCAGTTTTTCTGAATGTTTTGCGTGCATCATTACTTGGCCAGAATCATTCAACAGACAACTAGACATGCTCTGTGTGTGTGTGTGTGTGTGTGTTTAGATCTCTCGTATTCACATGTGTTTGAGGATTAGCACTATCATTACCAGTTGGCCAGATCCCTAACATAATTGCTTATCTTACTGTCATCCTAAGTCAAACATATCAGCTAGCTTCGCATGAAAAATTAAAGCTGCCGGACGATTGGGACATCTCCAACTAATTTATTTATTGCAGAAGAAGACTCTGTCATTCTTTTACTAAGATAACTTCAGTTTTCACTTTCTACTGCTATGCAATCTTTTGACTTAACCATCCTGAAAAGGTGAATTGCTTGAGAAAAGCCACGGCTGGTTACTACTAGATCACCCATGTTAGTTATTAAGACTCTTAACTTAAGAAAAGATATGGTAATTAAGTTAAAGGGGCTCATGGTTCCTTTCTATCTAGTTAGACTAAGATATGCACCATTTTCAGTATTAATTTAATTAGCTCGATAGCAGAGTTGCACTGCAAATTAATATAAATAACCAAGTGGAATTTGGAAATAGAATCCAGCTTCCATCTGATGAGCAACAAACTGTTGTTAATTATTTCCAACTTGAGTGATTTGTGCATGGTTACTGAACAATTAAACCCTATTTTGAAGTTTAGCCAATTTTTTCATCCAAGTTTCAAAACCTGATCCCTTCTGGCAGTCTATAGACCGATCATGCATGTTTGATGAATGATAGGTCATGTATCATGTATCATATATAATGTTGCAGACACCTAGTACTATATGAAGATAATTCAGACCAGATCAGATTCATAGTATAGATTATTGTTGCATGATTGGTCAATATACAATTCGAGATTCGTGGATGTGATTGGATTGTCATGACTCAAGAGAGTTAATGTAGTGGTTGGCAATATATATGTAGTGATCCCCTTTGGTTTTCTTAGATTTGTGAGGCAATTCAAACAAACTGGTCTAATATTACCTATTATTTATTGCACAGATTTGGACAACTCATAATAGTATATATCAAATGAACCAAGCACTGAATGATTAGTTACAAAGCATGCATGGATGCATGATGTCAGCCATGTCACTGTCATGGTATCTCATTAATTAATTAGATGCCTTTGCTTGTCCCTTCCCTTCATTTCCTAGCTGTTTTCTGGAGTAGAATTGTGTTTTAGTTTTGGTTAAGCAGAGATTTGGTTTGGTTGGTTGGATGCATCCTTTGGCTCTTTTCATAGCCACAACTTGCTGGCCCTGCCTATGTTTCTGGAATTAATGGCCGGCCCCTGTTTGATGATATTTTTCTTTAATTCTATGATCTTATCACTAGTGTTATCTAAGAACTCAATTAATATAGAGCATATATTGGCCAGTATTTGAAATTAAAGTGAACTTGACATCAAAAAATAATTTCTTAGTTCCAAAACCAACCATATGATGATTAATTTTGTTTTATACTCCCTCCAATTTTTAATGTATGATACTATTTACTTTTCGATGTACGTTTGACCATTCATCTTATTTAAAAAATTTTCAAACTCATTAGTTTAAGAAAAATATAAGCCATGATTAAAGTTCCTTTAATCATAAAACAAAGCATAATAAGTAGTAATTACAAAAAAGATATTAATAAGATGAATGATAAAAATGTGCCAAAAAAATTAACAGAGTCATATATTAAAAACTGAAGAGAGTAGTATATTTTTCCCAATGTTTTTGGTACTTGAGGTACTAGCAACGTTGAATTTCCCCCAATATGATTAGTTGAGTGCATATATCATCCCGATAAAAAGTCAAACAATTTGGGATCAGTCCTATCAGAATTTTTCACAATTTTCAGCATGAAAATCATGCCCTCATTTCACTGACATTTAACAATGGACATCACAGGACATCATCTCCAGTCTTATTTTCCAACCAAAATGATCGACCTAATTAACTTTCGTGTCAAACATTTGATATGTTTTGATTGGTCCAAATTATTGCAAGGCACTAATATCCAATGTTGATTTGATCATCGAAAGCGATGGAGCACATATATATATGTAAAGAAAGACAAAATAGCAACCTATCCATTACGTACTGAGTTATGATTCCCTTTAATTTGTACGTTAATATTGTTGACCAGACTGGTTTCACCAATGAATTTCTAATTAATCCTAATTTTACTTCTAGATTGCTTTCCACGACACATGTTGCAAAAGTCGCAGCATAAAACTGCAGAGAAATTTTCTAGAAATGTACTAAGTGTACGTAAGAATGGGTCTTAAATAGTTTGGGGAAATGAGTTTGGGCATAAGTCATAGCCAACTTGTGGGTAGTCTAATAACTAGTGTGCATGCATGGCCCTCAATTTTTTTGGTTAGTTTCTTTAGTAACAACGAAAGGGACAGCTTTGTTTGTCTAATTGCACAAAGTTAAAAATATGTACTATGCCTAATTATAGTCAAGAAAGGATTCATATATTGAACTGCACAGAGAATACGATATGTTGTAACAACATGACCAAACATTAATTAATATTTAGAGAAATGGGCTTTAGGTCGAGGTTTCTTGAAGTAAAGGTTAATTATGTATTAAAGCCTAACCGAGGGAACTATAGGAAGGTGTATATAATTTCCGCATAACAATGACTATATGGTAAACTGTTGTAGATCTTGCCCTTCGACATGATGGATTTTACAAATACAAACCTTCTATATGGTAATGTAACGCCCGTTTTGTCGCGGCGTTAGCGGGAAAACCTAAGTGCTAAAAACTCTATTTGCGAAAGTTTGCTCTTCGGTTGAGTCTTGTGATATGCCAAGGTCTCGTGTCTCCCCTCTCGTCTCAATCCCGGAGAAAACCGCGAAATCGGATTTCGAATCCGAACCCTAAATCCCTCCAAAAATCCAACTCCCAAAAAGTCTACCTTACCTCCCTCTTGCTCGGGCCGAACCCCTCTCGGCCTGCTCCCCCCCTTCCCTCTCGGGCCGCCGCCGGCCCAGCCCCTTCGGCCTCGTCCCTCCCCGCTGGGCCGCGCCAGGCCGCTCGGCCCGCGCGCGCCAGGCACGTGCGCCGCACGTGCGCCGCATGCACCGAGCCGAGAGAGAGAGAGCGCTCCGCTTTCTCTCTCTCTCCCGCTCCCTCGCCGTCCACTTCCTCTCTCACTTGGTCCGTCCTGTCGGCGCCGTCCCCTCCCGGCCCCGCCACCTGCGCGCGCTCTCCCGTTCCTCTCCCGCGCGCCCTTGCCCGAAGCGGCATAGAGGCCGCGCCTCTTTTTTCTCTCTCCCTTTTTGCTTTTCCCCGGCTGCCGACCATTGTCGATGTCACCGTAGCCGCCGCTTGGCCGCTAGCGCGAGCGTCGGTCCCCTCTCGCGCGCTCCACCGCCTCCGCGAACCGCCTCTTCGTCCCCCCCAAACTGACCTAGCCGCCCTTAAATCCTCTCCCCGCTCGGTCGCTTTCTTTTCCCTTCCGCCCGGCCGCCATTACCGCCTCCCACCCGAACTCGCCCCTCTCCTCCCCGCTGCCGCCGTCGCCCTCGTCGGCCGCCGCTGCAGCCCAGGGACGCCAAGGAGGACCCCGGCGCCCCCTTCCTCCTCCTCCTTGGCCCGGAGCCGCGCCGTGCCCGCGCCGTCGCCCTCTTCTCCGGCTTGCCGCCTCGCCGCGGTAACCCCCTTCTAACTCTCTCCTCTCTCTCTCTCGTGCATTAGGGCGCTAGCTAGCTCCCCGTAAGACCTTCTCAGGGCGCCGCCATGGCCGTCGCCCCTCTCCTCTGCTCCTCCCCCCGCATCGCCGTTGCTGCCGTCACACCGCGCCGTCGCCAGCCACCGTCGGCCCTCCTCTCTCCCCTCTCGCCCCGGTGCCGTTCTCCTTGCCGGAATCGCACCGAGCCGTCCCGGGCTCCGCCGCCGCCGCACGCCGTTGATCCCGGCGCCCCCTTTTTCCTCTTCCGCCCGGCCGGCCTCCGTGGCAGCCACGTAGGCGCCACGCGAGCGCCAGCCGGCGCGCTCCCTCCTCCCGCCGGCCTCCGTGGCAGCCGCGTAGGCGCCACGTGAGCGCCGACGGCCTCTTCCCCTCCGTGCGCTCAGTCCGCGTAGACCGCGCCGCTGATGGGTGAGCCCCGCCGTAGCGCCACGTGGTGGACACGGTCCACCGGACCGGCCGCCCGCATAGGCCGCGGCCTGCCTCGGCCCGTCGGCCCCTTCCTCCCTCTCCGACCCATCGGCCTCCCTCCCGGACCAGGCCGCGCCACTTGGCCGCGCGCCATCGGCCTCGGCCCATCGGCCTTCCTCCCCTCGCGCGCCGATCGGCCATGGGCCGATTCCCTTCGGGCCGTTGGCCCATTAATTCGGCCGCGCCCATTACTATTCCATTGGGCCGCTCTTAGCCGCCCAAAATAAAGTCCAATTTCAGTCCCTCCTTTCTTTTTCTTTTTCAAAGGAAATTTTAATTCCTTTTCCTTTAGACAGAAAATCATTTAATCTTCGGAAATTCATATCTCCTCAACCGTTCGTCCGATTGACTCCGTTCAACTTCCAAAATTCCTCAAAAATCGAGATCTATCCAATGGCATGCTTAGTCGTCATTAATAGGGCTTCTTTTTATCGTTTTGTTGAGTTGTCTTGTTTCGCGTGTAGTTTCGGAGCCCGAAGACCCGCTTAGCGCGGATTTCGAGGAAGAAGCTCAAGATCTCGAGCAAGGCAAGTCGCCTTTGATCAATTGAACCTATAATTTAAAATTAAGTATTTTGATTCCGCAAACTATGCATTCTTTAGGTTACACTTGACACTTGGCCTCGGTTTGCAATACAACCGGCAGGCCCTACCCAATTGCTGCATTCACCCTCCATGATTATTGAATACCCTAACACCCTTGTCACCCCTCAGGTGAGATCTCGGTATTTGCACCTCGCGTACGGATATCGAGACTCCCCTCAAAATTTAAAATGATCACTTGGGTAAAACTTGAGTTTACAAAATGCTTGGAAAACCCGACACTTGGGTCGGTGCCTTGAAAATAAAGTGAGTTTCTAAAACTCGCGGTGCGGGAGACGTACTGGAGGTACGGTCTACCCGTTCTCGCTCTAAGGACCGATTCTTTGGGAATTACATCCGAGCATATGTCAAGTACGACCACATGGGTGACATGGGACGCCCTTGGCTGAGTAACTAGCTAGGCCAGGGAAATCTTGATGCCAAGGGACAAGTGGATTCGCCGGGGTGGTGTCGGGAAGGACCCTTGGGCTTCCTGGCACAGTATGGTCTGGGACCTAATCTGGTGTTGGTCCGTGGGACCTCTCCCGTTGGCATAAGATGACCCTGAGTCGGCTTTCGAAATGCCTTGTCGTGAAAGCCTCAAGGTCGCCAGACGTGGCTGAGAGTCACGAGCTGGGTGGCTCGGGGTTAGTTACGTCGTGTGGGTAAAGTGTACCCCCTCTGCAGAGGTTAATAACTGTTCGAACAGCCATGCCCACGGTCATGGGCGGATGTGAGGTGATTGCTTAGCGTAGTACTTCCGTACTCACCCTTGCTCTATATAAATTTCCTTTGAAGCTTGCATTAAACACTTAATTTCCCCTGACTTGCTGAGTACTTCTGTACTCACCCTTGCTCTATATAAATAAACCCCCCCAGTTCTCGAAGATGAAGAGGTGGACCCTGCTGATGAGGAGTTCTTCCAGGAGCAAGCAGTCTACGAGCAGTAGTAGGGTTTCGGCCTTTCCCCAAGGTTTTGCTTGTGGCTTAGGGCCAGCCTCCGCCTTTTTCCGCTTCCGCCTTTTTGTAATGTTGTTGTGAACTCGGGTTCTGTCCGCAGTTCCAACCCTGGTTGTAATCCTACTCTTAATAAAAAGACCGCTGTTGTTGTGATATTCTATCTTCCTGTTGTACCAGCGCTATTTTCTAGGACTGGTACAGGCATACAGGTTAATTTGGATCGCCTTATCCTGGCCTCCGTCCGGGGCTAGTTTGGGGCGTGACAGAAGATGGTATCAGAGGGCAGCTTTGGCCTTAGGACGAAACCCGACGTTAGATGACCGTAAGGATGTTAAGTTCTAAAAAGCTATTTGCGAAAAGCTCGGTTCTTTTCTTCTTCTCTCACTCTGTTTACAAAACTGGTTACTGATTTCTCTTTCTTTTTTTCAAAATTGTAGATGGCAGTCAACGCCACCCACAGTTCCCACGGCGTTGGTGAGGGTCACCACGTCGACTAGCTGAGAGACCTCGCTGGGTTCCTTGGCTTCTCTTGTCCCGAGTACGCTGGGTACTCCGTGGACCGCTTCCCTCCCCGCTGTGAGCTGTCCGTGTACCTTTACCCCCGCGGAGGTACACATGGCACTGGCCTTCGCCCTCACCACTTCAACTTGGCCCGCCCCACTCTCTAGCTCGCGTACCAGGACCTCTCCTAGACCGCTCTGCGTCGCTTGGCCTACGACTACCGTCGTCGCCTTGCAGGTTCGGCCTTCCGGCTGATCCCGTAGCTCCCTCCTGGCCGTGCAGACAACCGTTACCCTTGTCCTTACCGCGAGTCGCACCCTGCGCTGACGTGCATGGTGGAGCTTTTAGGCGCTTAGGCCACTCAGCACGACCTTCTCCTTGAGGCTTATCGCTCCTTGGCTCGCTGTTACGCCGCGCTGGAGGCCCGCCTTGCTGAGGAGGGTGTCACCTCCGTGGACACCGTCTCCTGGGACTCTGGTCGCCTTTGCCACTCCAGCCACCTGTCCTTCTACAGTTCACGTGGTTCTGCTCGCACTCCCAGCGGCTCGCACTCCCCCAGCCCGCGTGTGCCGTACTCGCCAGTTTACTCTCCCTACCCCCACCGTGCCAGTCCCTCCTACACCCCAAGCCACACCCCAGTCGTCAGCCACCGTGGGCTCCGACTTATCCGCATCGCGCGGAAGCGCGTTGTGGGCTCCTCCACCGTGTTTCGTTTCGACTACCCAGCTCCTACCCCGCCAGCAGGCCATCCTGCTGCCGGCCCTCGACAGGTTTCGCTGGTCCCTTCGCGTGCGTCGATCGATGTGTCCTCTTCAGACGAGCCGACCACTGGAGCCAGTCAGGCAGGAGAGCAGTAGAGTTCGTCTGCTGCAGGTGGAGTTCGTGTGCTAGACCTTTTGTACCACCGCCAACTCTTTTGGAGTCGTGGCGAGGTAGTGTGTGAGTGTGTTGTTGTGGGTGTTGTCTGATAGTCTGGATCTCTGTGGTGGTGTGCGTACAGTCAAGCTCGGCGCAACTCTGTGACTTGTCCACACCCGTTGTATTAGGTGCTTTCCGAGTGGAGAAAAGCTTTATGACTAGTGTGTGCTTTCCTTGCTCATTTACTTTCCTCCTTCCCTTTTTATGTTCTGTTCTGTCTTCTTACCCCGCCCTTTCTGGGAGATTAGATGGCTGGTCGTCCCCGTCGTGTGGCTCGTGCTCCAGCTCGTTTGGGTTACGAAACCCACAGGGAAGAACCAGAATCAGAAAATGAGTCAGGAAATGAGCCGGTTAATGCTTCAGCTCGGGCAAATCCTACAGCAGACCGTGCAAATCGTGCACAGGATTTACCCCCGCCTCCCCAGCTTCAGGCAGATTATCAGCATATGATGACAGTTCAAACTCAGATCTTGCAGAGCTTTTATGAAAAGAAATGGTTGAAAAACCCAAAATTTACAAGTACCTATGGTAATACATTCCCCTGGAAGGGATATAAGGGCAGATAAACTATGCCCCAAGGTTGATCTACTGATAGAAGGGGTTAGCTTCGCAGCCAAACCCATAGTCCTAGACCACCAAGGTCTGGATGTCATCCTAGGGATGGATTGGTTGGCTAAGCACAAAGGACAAATAGATTGTGTTGAGAGAACCATCACTCTGCAAGGACCCGGAGAAAAACAAGTGTGTTTCACTCCTCTCCTTTCCGGAAACCAACCAACTCTAAGTTGCTTGCAAGCCACTCCTTTGAATTTGGTACCCATAGTCAACGAGTATTCCGATGTACTCCCCGAAGAACTACCCGGAATGCCACCGGATCGAGAAATTGAGTTCTCCATAGAACTGTCCTCAGGAACAGCCCCCATTGCCAAGAGACCCTACAGAATGGCCGCCAACAAACTGGCAGAAATTAAGAAATAGATCAAAGAACTTCAGAACAAGGGGTATGTACGACCCAGCTCGTCCCCTTGGGGAGCCCCAGTGCTCTTGGTAAAGAAGAAAGATGGCTCTGAGAGAATGGTTGGATAAAGGAGCCTTCCTCGGCCACGTCATCTCCACCAAAGGTGTCGAAGTAGACCCCAGTAAGGTTGAGACTGTCCTCGCCTGGAACGCACCCAAGACGGTGTCTGAGATCCGTAGTTTCCTCGGCTTAGCAGGTTACTACCAGAGGTTCATCGAAGGATTCTCCAAACTGGCTCGACCAATGACGGAACTGCTAAAGAAGGAAAAGAAGTTTGAATGGTCGGAAGTATGCGAACGCAGTTTTCAAGAACTTAAGAAAAGATTGACGACTGTTCCTGTTCTCACCCTACCAGACATCAGAAAGGATTTTGAGATCTTCTGCAATGCATCGAGACAAGGTCTGGGATGTGTCCTAATGCAAGACCGAAAGGTGGTAGCCTACGCTTCAAGGCAACTCAGGCCCCATGAAGTCAACTATCCTACGCATGACTTGGAATTGGCAGCTGTGATTCATACCTTGAAGATTTGGTGTCATTACCTGATTGGAAACAGATGTGAGATTTACACCGACCACAAAAGTCTCAAATACATCTTTACTCAGAGCGAACTTAACATGAGACAGAGAAGATGGTTGGAACTAATCAAGGATTATAATCTCGGTATACATTACCATCCTGGAAAAGCAAATGTGGTTGCCGACGCGTTAAGTCGCAAGACCTACTGTACTACCGCCCTAGTGTGGCCGACCCAGGAAGACCTGTGTCGCGAATTCGAGAAGTTGAAATTGACCATGGTCCCTACCGGAAACCTTGCCAATCTCACAGTGCAACCTACCCTAGAAGCCCAAATTCGAGAAGCACAACGAGATGATGCAGTCATGAAAGAGATGAAGGATAAGATCCGCAAGAAAAGACTCAAAGGGTTCACCATCGACGACCAGGATACTGTTTGGTTCGGATCCCGCATCTGCGTGCCAGGCAAAAAGGAATTAAAGGACCTCATTCTGAGAGAAGCTCATGAGTCGACTTACTCTATTCATCCTGGAAGTACCAAAATGTACCAAGACATCAAGGAATACTTCTGGTGGGCTGGAATGAAGCGAGATGTTGCCGAATATGTAGCCTTATGTGACATCTGTCAAAGAGTAAAGGCTGAACATCAGAAACCCGCCGGCCTGTTACAACCCCTCCGAATTCCCGAGTGGAAATGGGAAGAGATCGGTATGGATTTCATTACCGGTTTACCAAGGACCCCTAGCGGGTATGACTCCATCTGGGTAATCGTGGACCGCCTAACCAAGGCAGCTCACTTTGTACCAGTGAAAACCACCTACGATGGGAAAAAGTTGGCAAACCTGTACATGACCCACGTGGTTTGCCGATACGGTTGTCCAAAGAAGATAGTGTCGGATCGAGGCACTCAGTTTACCTCACGGTTCTGGCAACAGTTACACGAGGCAATGGGTACCAACTTAAACTTCAGTACCGCCTACCACTCGCAGACAGATGGGCAGACAGAACGAGTTAATCAGATCTTGGAGGACATGCTTCGAGCATGTGCCTTGGACTTCGAAGACACATGGGATCGCTGTCTCCCTTACGCTGAGTTCTCCTACAACAACAGTTACCAATCCAGTATCCAGATGTCCCCAAATGAAGCCTTGTTTGGAAGAAAGTGTCGCACCCCGTTGTGTTGGAATGAGGTAGGCGAAGCACAAGTGTTCGGACCTGACGTTCTAAAGGAAGCTGAAAAGCAAGTCAAGCTGATTCGACACCGTTTGAAGACAGCTCAGACCCGACAGAAAAGTTATGCAGATAATTGGAGACGTGATCTCGAGTTTGCAGTAGGAGATCACGTGTACCTATGAGTGTCTCCACTCCGTGGTCTAAAGAGGTTTGGGATGTCCAGCAAGTTAGCTCCTCGCTATATCGGCCCCTACCTCATCACCGCCAGACACGGCGAAGTTGCCTACCAGCTCGAACTACCAGAAGGACTGACAGACGTGCACAATGTGTTCCATGTGTCCCAGTTGAAGAAATGTCTCCGTGTTCCAGAGGAACAGGTTCCCTTGGGAAGCATTGAACTGGAGAAGAACCTAACCTATAAAGAGAGACCGATCAGAGTTCTTGAAGAGGCTGAACGTCAGACTCAAAGAAAGATCGTCAAGTTCTACAAGGTGCAGTGGAGCAACCACTCAGAGGATGAAGCAACTTGGGAACGCGAAGATCTTCTCCATGCCGAGTTCCCGGAGCTGCTCCCTTAGGTGCTGAATCTCGGGGACGAGATTCTTGTTATGGGGGTTGGTTTGTAACGCCCGTTTTGTCGCGGCGTCAGCAGGAAAACCTAAGTGCTAAAAACTCTATTTGCAAAAGTTTGCTCTTCGGTTGAGTCTTGTGGTGTGCCAAGGTCTCGTGTCTCCCCTCTCGTCTCAATCCCGGAGAAAACCGCGAAATTGGATTTCGAATCCGAACCCTAAATCCCACCAAAAATCCAACTCCCAAAAAGTCTACCATACCTCCCTCTTGCTCGGGCCGAACCCCTCTCGGCCTGCTCCCCCCTTCCCTCTCGGGCCACCGCCGGCCCAGCCCCTTCGGCCTCGCCCCTCCCCGCTGGGCCGCGCCAGGCCGCTCAGCCCGCGAGCGCCGGGCACGTGCGCCGCACACGTCGAGCCGACAGAGAGAGAGCGCTCCGCTCTCTTCTCTCTCTCTCCCGCTCCCTCGCCGTCCACTTCCTCTCTCACTCCGTTCCGTCCCGTCGGTGCCGTCCCCTCCCGGCCCCGCCACCTGTGCGCGCTCTCTCGTTCCTCCCCCGCGCGCCCTTGCCTGGAGCGGCATAGAGGCCGCGCCTCTTTTTCCTCTCTCCCTTTTTGCTTTTCCCCGGCTGCCGACCGTCGCCGACGTCACCACAGCCGCCGCTTGGCGGCTAACGCGAGCGCCGGTCCCCTCCAGCGCGCTCCACCGTCTCCGCGAACCGCCTCTTCGTCCCTCTCCCAAACCGACCTAGGCACCCTTAAATCCTCTCCCCGCTCGGCCGCTTTCTTTTCCCCTCCGCCCGGCCGTCATTACCGCCTCCCACCCGAACTCGCCCCTCTCCTCCCCGCTGCCGCCGCCGCCCTCGTCGACCGCCGCCGCAGCCCAGGGACTCCAAGGAGGACCCCGGCGCCCCCTTCCTTCTCCTCCTCGGCCCGGAGCCGCGCCGCGCCCGCGCCGTCGCCCTCTTCTCCGGCTTGCCGCCCCACCGCGGTAACCCCCTCTCACTCTCTCCTCTCTCTCTCTCGTGCATTAGGGCGCTAGCTAGCTCCCCGTAAGACCATCTCAGGGCGCCGCCATGGCCCCTCGCGTCACCGTTGCTGCTGTCGCACCGCGTCGTCGCCCGCCGTCGTCAGCCCTTCTTTCCCGAATCCGAGCCGATGGCTCGATTCCCCTCTCTCCCCTCTCGCCCCGGTGCCGTTCTCCTTGCCGAAATCGCGCCGAGCCGTCCCGGGCTCCGCCGCTGCCGCACGCCGTTGATCCCGGCGCCCCCTTTTTCCTCTTTCGCCCGGTCGGCCTCCGTGGCAGCCACGTAGGCGCCACGCGAGCGCCAGCCGGCGCGCTTCCTCCTCCCGCCGGCCTCCGTGGCAGCCGCGTAGGCGCCACGTGAGCGCCGATAGCCTCTTCCCCTCCGTGCGCTCGGTCCGTGTAGACCACGACGCTGACGGGTGGGCCCCGCCCTAGCGCCACGCGGTGGACACGGTCCACCGAACCGGCTGCCCGCGTAGGCCGAGGCCTGCCTCGACCCGTCGGCCCCTTCCTCCCTCTTCGGCCCATCGGCCTCCCACCCAGACTAGGCCGCGCCACTCGGCCGCGCGCCATCGGCCTCGGCCCATCGGCCGCTTGGCCCATCGGCCTTCCTCCCCTCGCGCGCCGATCAGCCATGGGCCGATTCCCTTCGGGCCGTTGGCCCATTAATTCGGCCGCGCCCATTACTATTCCATTGGGCCGCTCTTAGCCACCCAAAATAAAGTCCAATTTCAGTCCCTCCTTTCTTTTTCTTTTTCAAAGGAATTTTTAATTCCTTTTCCTTTAGATAGAAAATCATTTAATCTTCGTAAATTCATATCTCCTCAACCGTTCGTCCTATTGACTCCGTTCAACTTCCAAAATTCCTCAAAAATCGAGATCTATCCAATGGCACGCTTAGTGGTCATTAATAGGGCTTCTTTTTATTGTTTTGTTGAGTTGTCTTGTTTCGCGTGTAGTTTCGAAGCCCGAAGACCCGCAGTGCACAGATTTCGAGGAAGAAGCGCAAGATCTCGAGCAAGGCAAGTCACCTTTGATCAATTGAACCTATAATTTAAAATTAAGTATTTTGATTCCGCAAACTATGCATTCTTTAGGTTACACTTGACACTTGGCCTCAGTTTGTGTAACACCCTGATTTTCGACCGTCGAAAAATTTATTTTAAAAACCTATTTTCAAAAATTTGGTTCTTTAAGTGTACTTAGGACTATGTGCCAAAGATCTCAATTAATTCCTTTCTTGTGAACTCACATTCTTCGCCAAATTCGTTCCCTCCTAAATATCTTTCCAAATAATTTTCCTTCCCTCCGGAGATCCTAGCAATATTTTTTTTCCGGAATCCTATCGCCAACAAATATTTTTGTGCAGTTACATATCAAAATCCGACGGCCATCCCTCTCGTCAAATTTAATCGTGCACCGACGGAACCGGCAAAAGCCGAGTTTTTCCTTCTATTCCTCTTTTCCCCAAATAAAATCCTCGTGTTCGGATTTTTGAATCCGAGACGCATCCTAAATCGCTCGTCCAATTTTTACTCATTCTAAATTATTTTGCTTTCTACTCACTCCATTCATTGCAAGCCAAAATATCCATCTACTTTCCTGAACACACGAGGCAGCAACAAGCAACATCCATCCTCTCCCGGCATGCATGCATGCACACGTCCTTCATTTCTCTGCCTCCTCAGCCTCATGCCAAAACAATGATTAGGCACCGTCCTGCACTGTGCACTGAACCTGGTTAGGCACCGTCGCCGCCTTCTCCGCTAAGCAAACGGCCATTTCTGCACACGGTCCACTGCGCCATGGCACCGCGATGAGCTCGCCGGTGTCACTCGTCCACGTCGAAAGGTGTGAACCGAGCTCACCCATGCCGCACCGGCCACTGTCCTCGCTCTACTATGCCTCCCTGCCGACGACGACCGCCGAACAGGATCATCGGCCCCACTCGGCCGAGCCGCCTTGTCGCCGTCCGCCGGCCGCGATGGCTATAAAAGCCACTGCCCCGTCGTCGTCCTCCTCAGCCTCCAAGCTTTCCAATTCCCACTGTCACCGTCACTTCTCCATCCCAAACCACCGTGGGTGC
Organism: Oryza officinalis; assembly: GCA_008326285.1. NCBI lineage: Eukaryota > Viridiplantae > Streptophyta > Magnoliopsida > Poales > Poaceae > Oryza > Oryza officinalis. The sequence goes on along the minus strand of BDMV01000011.1, from coordinate 31,663,843 downwards.
TGCCATCACAACGACGGGCCGAACGTCGTCGTCGTTCGATCGAGCCGCCTGGCCGAATGCTCAGCCCGCCCGTCACCCAGTCCGAGCCAAGCCCCTGGCCGTCTCCTGTGCCAAGCCGCAGCGCCCGGCCAACGCCGTGGCCCAGCTCGCGCACGGTCGACGTCGTGGCCAGCGCGCCGTCTCCTGCCGCGGCCGCCCATCATCGCCCGGTGCCGAGAGCTGTCGCCTTCACCGTCTTAGGCTGCCCACGGCCTCCTCCTGCCCGGCGGCACGCTGCCAAGCCGCGCCGCGCCGCACGCTGCCGCGTGCCTCCTGCTCGGCGGCGCAGCCTCCCGGCCGCGCGCTGCCGCCATTAAGACGTGCAGCTGCCGGCGCCGCTCCGCCCAGCCATGCCGCGCCGCCGCCCCGTCCAAGCCGCACCGGCGTGCTGCGCCAACGCCTGACCGGCGCCGCGCCCGGCCGTCTCCCCGCGGCCCGCGCGCTGTGCCGTGCCGTCGCCCAGCCACCGGCGCCCTCCCCCAGCCGCGACACTCTCCTCTCCTCTGGAAGAAACGGAGAAGCAGGAGCAAGAAAGAGAGAGAAGGAAGAGATAAGAAGGAGAGAGAAAATGGAGGAGGGAAGAGAAGAAGAAAAGTGGGACCCACCGGTGGGCCACACTATCTCTCTCTCCATGGGCCCCACCTTGACCGAAGACTTTGAAAAAGTCTACATCTCCTCCCTCTCGTTGTCGGGCCAAGCCCATAAGTCGTCCACAAGAAGTCTACACAACCTCCCCCGCAATCATTGGGCCAACCGGCCTCATAATCTGTCCAAAAGACTATTAAGCATCCCCTGTTTCTTTGGGCCGAGCTCAAGAAAATCCATTTCTGCAAAAGTCTATATCATATCCTCCAGGCCGAAGTCCACCAACAAGCCATCCTCCTCACCAAAGTCTAACATATATCCCTCTACTCACCCAATCCCCTCTGTTGAAGTCTATCTTGCCTCCCCAAGCCTTTCATTCCTGTTGGGTTGGTAATAAAAAGATAAAATCTAATGCTCCTCCTCGGTACTGCTTTCGGCGACGACGTCGCCGCGCGCCGCGCCGTCATCTGAACCCCGAGAACGACTAACTTATTGAACGACTAACCTCTAACATCTAACATTCGACCCATTAACTCACTAACCCGCTGACACTCTAACTTACTGACTCACTGACCTCTAACTCGCTAACCCCTAACCTCTAACTTGCACTAACCCGCTAACATTTATTCCTTAACGTTGTGTGTTCGTTTGTTACCACCGAGCGAACACGTGGTGTGCGAGGACGATCCATGGGCCAACTGTCCCCAAGCTGTACATCGACGACCGTAGTTTCGTGTGAGGACCACCGCTCGGTGTGCCGCTACCCGGCTGCCGCAAGGTGAGCTCCTCTCCTACTCTTCCTCTTGCTTTTGCTTCCTTACCGCCGTTGTTGCCGCGGCACGGTGACGTCGTGAGGCGCAACACCGTACCCGTTCCCTGCGCGGTTGCCCTCCGCAGCGATCGCCGCTGTGCCGCCGGCCATGCATGCGCCATACAGCTAGCTGGCTGTACGTGTGCATGCATGCAAGCAGCTCACATGCATGCAGCTAGCTAGCCTTGTGTATGCATATGCATGCATGCTTGTAGCTCGCCCAAACCCTTCACCTCACCATGCGCACACCCATTTAAAAACAAAACCTGTACGTGAGGAGCTAAGGGCGGTCCCACCCGTCAGACCTTTTTCCTTTTCTTTTTTTTAAAACTTTTCCAATCTTTCGAATTCCATATCTCCCTCGTTTTAAGTCGGATTTGAACGAAACTTTTGTCAAAATCTTTCTAAAATCAAGATCTACGCAATGGCACTGGTTTGGTTATTTTTTTCTTTCCGGAATTTTTTGGCTCTTTTTTTTGTGTTAGCGAGTAGTTTGTGACGTTAGTATTCAACCGGACAGGGTACATCTGTGAGGAAGAAACTGAGCTAATTGAGAACGAACCCCCAATTGAGCAAGGCAAGTCACTACGCCCCCTTCCTCGAACATGTTGATCCTATTTTTATAAATGTGTTGATTACAAATAAAATTGCATATTAATTATAAAATACGTACCTACATTTGCTTAAGCCTTACCTTTGATATTGTTTATCCTTATGTATTTACACACCTTTGTTACCTGAGTATATTACTTTACGCGTGATTATTTATTCACTACTTAGCCCTGCTTACATAGACGTTATACACTCCATATGTGTGATATGTGGATGTGGTTATACCGATCACTCGATGAGAGTGATTGTTAGAGATCGGGTGGAGACATAGGCGCCACCCACAGCATGAAAACCTTTGCGAAAACCCAAAAACTTAATTAAACAAAAGTGATTTCGACTGGGGCGGCACGGATAGAATATGGGAGGTTCTGGGAACGGTAAGCCGCCGACCCTGGTCAATTAAGGACCGAGTCAAGAAGCTAAGCAGGAAACGAACCGAGTACGACCACACTTCTTGAGTGGGGTTAGACCCGGTGGACTAGGTTATTCTCGTAGGGTGGCACCCCAGACATGGTAGGTTCTAGATATCGATATGGAAATGTGAAAGTGTGTGGTTTAATGACGTCAAGCTTTATATATGTATAATGTAATCTTCAATCTCGGGAGCGCCAGGACTCCCCTCACAACCGGCTCGAGGTAGGAATGTGGCGCCGGGGGTGCAATGGGGATTCATAGTCCTTGGAGCGGGTGCCACCATGCGAGGGTAACTGAAAAACTGGGCCGTGACAAGTCTCATGTGTTGGGTTTATGTGAAAAAAGCGAAGTGTGGGATTAAAACCGTACATCCGCTGCAGTGTGAGTAAATTAAACTATTCGAATAGCCGTGCTCGCAGTTAATGAGCGCCGGGACTTGTATTACTCTTGACTAGCCTCGTCAATTTGTAATATTGCTTAAAATATGATGGGTATGGAAGGTGTGACCTTGCCTGAGGTGCAAAAAGGTTGTAGTGGTTAAAATTATGGAAATTGGATGCGAGGGTAAACCGGACCAAGCGAGGCTTGGGGAAGGTGGATGAACCCTCGCAGGTTAATGACAACTTCAACTTAACGTGGTTTTTAGTTAAAACTGTTATGGCATAGGTTAGTGAAATAATTTGTGAAAACTAGCTTTATGCAAATAAACCAAGCCATTCTTGAACCCCTATGAACATTATATGCATTCTGTAGTGGTGGCTTGCAGAGTACGGTTGGTACTCACTCTTGCTTATTTAAATTTTTTTTAGAAAAGGGTGTTGGTGTCGATCTGTGCATGTGCTATGCTGGCAAGGAGTTACCAAGGATGGTAGAATAGGGACCTAGGTTCACCAGTCGATGCGTGTGGGATAAAATGGACCGCCGCTGCTTCACTTCCGCTACCTCATTTATTTGTGTTGGTATTTTGTGCTGTTGTCGACCATGCTTGGTCTATTCGGATCCCATTTGGGCTATCCTTGTATTATTAATAGATTGTAAGACCTGTATGACGATGTCAGCTTGTGATATACAACTGTGCCATGTGTGTACCATCTACTGATCCAGGGAATGGTATTGTAATACACATGGGGTTCCGGTATACAAAATCGGGGGCCCACAGGGTTGGTATCAGAGCAAGACGACTGCAGGACCTAAGGACCCTTGTAACCACCCTTAAAACCTAGGACTGGTTTAGTGCAGCCTATTACCCTCAAGCTATATATTTGCAAAAACTATTTTGATAAAGCCATGGGTTCTTACTACTCCTCTGTCTCGAGTAATTTTGAAAATGCATTTTATCCAACCTCTACTCACTGCTTTAATTTCAAATACTCCTATACAGATTATTAGGATTAAGGATGAAGAGATAGCTGATTTATTAGGACCACATGAACCACTAACCGATCTGACTAAATACCCTTAGATGTGTGTCGTAGACGTTGTATTGTGCATAAGCCGCCTCCTATTATGAGTTATCGCAGTATGGGGTGGCAACCCATCGTTTTGTGCATTGATTTCCTTGTTGTGTAGTAGCTCTTAGGCAGTTAACTACTCACCCCCCCTCCCTTGTGTGCTCACCAAGTGTATGATACACGTCACCCGAACAATGAAAACTTCCCATTAAGCAGCCCTTTCTTAGATAACTCTATTTCTTTCTTTCCGATGGACTTTCTCATTCCTCCCTAATCTTCCAAATACCGGTGTTGTCAGGATGAAGGATAATCACCAACATGAGTACAATTAGGATCGACAAGTGTTAAGTTAAGACCCCACCCAGTCTAGCCACAGTAAGCCGACCACAACAAAACCACCTTGGGAATTCGGCAACCTACGAAGATAGGAATGCGACCTCAGCCGAAAGCTTCGACCACAAGGACGGCGACCCAAACAGTACCGACCGTCCAAAAACTCCGAAAGACCCGGGAACCGCCGTATTCCAACAGTACCCACAGGAACACAACAGGAGCCTCGATTGACAGGATCCACAGTAGCATACTGCTCGTCGCCAGTAATTGGAACAGGCCACCCCCGGGACACACGAGCATTGGAGTTGCTGACCCCGTCACAGTAGCCCCAGTGGTCGGTGCCTATAAAAGGAGCCCCAGGCTACCCCAAGAAAATGCACCACTCCTCTCCCTTCTTTTGAGCCGAGTTAGCCAGAAAAACCCTAGCCCCATGGTAGACCCCATAGTAACCACAGGGAGTCTCCCTCAGAACAACCCCATGGCAACCACAGAGAACCCCCCTCAAAGTGACCCCATGGTAACCACAGATTGTCCCCCTCAGGACAACCCCAATGCATATGCCAAACAGTTGGAGTGCATACTTCGGCAGCTAGGTGGTTTCACTGAACCCATCTACCATAGTGAGCAGATCGTCCGAGGATCCCGGAAGTACTAGAAGATGAAAATCTTTCTTCCCTTTCAGGGAGAAGGAGAAGGAACGGTGCTCTCCTTCCAGACACGTCATCCTCGGATCACCCCTGAAGCTGCCTTCTAGGATGTGCTTCGTGAAACCCTTCATCGGTTTTGCAAGATCTTTGCCCCTCTCGGTATAGTCAATGACTATGGCTTGCACCCATTCTGCGCCGAAGACGACAACCGGTACCACCTCCACGTGACCGGACAGGACCAAGGAACCCGGTGCGCTCTCCTCTCCGAGCTAACCTGCACTATTGAGAATGCCTATGAGTAGGCACTCGAGGAGCTGGACGAGCTTCGAGACCAGTACACAAACCTGGAAGCCCGTTACCAGCGACTGACCCGCAGGAACACCTCTGCACTGCTTGCACAGGCGAATGTGGCGGCCAATATGATGAAAGCCTGTGAGATGAGCAGGAAACGCGGGAAGTCCCCCCTAGGGATGGATCCACTCTCCCCTGCGCCATCGCCATGAGTACCGTTAGGTGTGCAAACCCCTATTAGGCTTTGCACTGTTAAGCATAGTAGTTCCTTTTTCCTTTTCCTTGAATTGTACCCCACCCCTGGAGTTGTACCCCCTGTATCCTGTTATGAATGGAATGGAGCCGTTAGTCTGTCATAGTTCATGGTTTGCAGCTGAACATTTTGTTCGTAGCTAGATCATCACGCCTTCCTCTGGGAAGCCCGTTGTTGTTAGTATGGGTTATTCCAAGTTTTGGTTAATAAGCACACTGTTAACAGCAGATTTTGGCCAATCGACCCGGAGAGGAAAGAGGAAACTGAAGCAGAGAGGAAGGATTAAGTTGCAGTCGGACCAAGCATCGTATCGGACTCGGTGAACGTATCGGACTGGGAGAAGCGCTAGTAGGAAGAGTGTATCGGCCGATACGAATTCAATATGGTCGATTGGCCGATAGAGGCTGGAAGTTGACAGAATCAGCGTGGGCTTGGTTTGGGCTCGAGATAAGCTTCAAAGAAGTTTCCAAATAGAGATAAAGCTCGGTTTTAGGCAATTGTATCTTGTAAATCAAGTAGGTTTAGATCTAATCTGTGGCAAGGGTCTACCGCAAAGACTTGTTTGTTTGTTAGAGATAAGATCGTGTCCTACATGGACCCTGTTGTAATCTCCGGTATAAATATCCCGGTAGTTTGTAATCGTTGATGTAATCGTTGTTTATCATGTTTTGGATGATTTTGACAAGTGTTTTAATTACGCTTCACCAGCGATTTGCTCGTTTTAGGGTTTATTGCCGACGGTGATCTAATTATTATGCTTGGTTAAATCATTCAATGCATCTACCATCCCCAAAAGCAATCGGTGACTTGATTCTCTTTGTGTTAAGTCTCAATTCACACTTTGAGTTGCCATCGACCTTAGTCCTGTCTTGAGATCTAACCCAAAGCCTGTTTTCGATTGTAATTAAGGATAACACTGGGGTTTCAGCCAGTCTTGCCTGATATGCATGTTTATCGTAATGTTTTCATGTGTATCTGCCATCTACATGAATAGATTGATGAATATAGATGCATCGGTTGTAGATTACTCTTTAGGGTTTATCTGTGATTGACATATTTATATTGGTTGATTGGTTCATATAGATTTGCACTAGAGTATTAGCTAGTGTAGTTATCCTTGTTACATCTTATCGGCCGATGCCAGTAATTGACATTAACATGTTGATGAAGGCCGATAAGATCAGGTTTATGCTTCAAACTTATTTTACCACGAGTAAGCCGATACAGCTTTGCCCTATCGGCTGAGGCCATGACAATGCGGCGACGGCCTATCGGCCGATCGGCCATTGTTTTCTAACATGGTTTACCTGTTTATCTTGTTGATTGCAGATCAAATCAACTGGCACGCTCTACACACGACTAGGCAAGCCTTTGGACTTGCACTGGAGTAAAGCAAACCTCCCAGGCCACCGTGGAAACGTGGAACCCGTTTGGTTGCAAGGCGGGTCGAAATTCTGCGCCAACACGCTTTTGGCAAGCCCGGTGGGACCTCAAGAACACAAGCTTTGCAACAGCAACAAGATCACTGCGAAGCAGGGTGAGATCTCGGAGGAGAACGTCATCACCGTGACCGCCGACCAGCTCAACGAGGAGCAAACAGTTGAAATGGACAAGCTGGTCGAGCAGTTCCGGAATATGTACCTACAAACGTATTCTAGGACTCAGCAAGGCACTCTCATTCAAAAAACTAAGATGGTATTGTCGAGCCCTGGAGATAGAGCCAGCACGTCGGCGGCAGCCCACGACCATGCCGTAAAAACTGAAGAAAACACCGCGCCGACGTTGCAAGACCGCATCGACTCCGCAGTCCACTCTGCGCTAGTCAACCAGTCGGGGATTATGGTGAACACCTTGACTAATACGGTCAAGTCAATCTTAGATGGCTCAATTCACCAGTACAAACCTCAGGGGCCAATTTTCTTGCCTGAAAACAAGTTCCTAGCTTATCGGACCCTGAGGACCGATCTGAGTTCAACTCCACAGCCGACAGCGCCGATCCCACCTCCATCGGCTCAGCCAGTGCCAATCATGCCACTGGTCCTGGCCAAGCAAGCGGGAGGAAGTCCCCAGCACATCACGGAGGAGCAATTTGCACAGTGGACAAAGAGGAAACAACCGGTGGTCGAGCCGATGCAGCAGATTCCAGTAAACCCGTGATCGGCCGGACAACCTCAAGCCCCTGTGTTCAGTTACCCTCCACCACAGACTGCTTACAACGTGCCGCAAGGCTACCAGCAGTATGCTGTAGGACAGTACGATGCACAGAACTTAAATCATCACTTCCAACCGTACTCTCCCAAGCAATATCGGGCAGAGGGCTTGCAGCAGTCCTACCACCAGGACTTCCCACATCAGCCCGCAGGATATTGGGCCGATATGATAGCCGAGGTGATGCAAGATCAGTTCGGCTTGAAGCCCAAGGAGAACTCTACAGTGTATCGGCATCCGCACCCCGAGAAGTTTGACAAAGTACCACTGCCAAGCCGATACAAAATCCCGGACTTCTCCAAGTTTTCAGGGCAGGACAACGTCTCGACATACAAGCACGTGAGCCGATTCCTAGCACAGTGTGGAGAGGCATCGACCATAGAGGCGTTGAGGGTTAGGTTTTTCCCTCTGTCCTTGTCAGGGTCTGCATTTACATGGTTCTCCTCTTTACCCTGCAATTCCATCAGAGGATGGATAGATCTTGAGAAACAGTTTCACAGATATTTCTACAATGGTGTACAAGTGTTGGCGTAGAATTTAGACCCGCCTCGCAACAAAACGGGTTTCACGTTTCCACGGTGGCCTGGGAGGTCTGCTTAGCTCCAGTACAGGTCCAATGGCTTGCCTAGGTGTGTAGGGCGTGCCAGTTGATTTGATCTGCAATCAACAAGAATAAACAAGTAAACCATGTGAGAAACGATGGCCGATCGGCCGATAGGCCGATGCTGCATCATGGAGGCCTGGCCGACAGGGCAAAGCTATATCGGCTTACTTGAAGTAATAATATGATGTAACTGATAAAACAGATCTTATCCCATCGGCCTATGTTAATATATTTATAGTAAATTACTGGAATCGGCTGATGAGGGTTGCATAAAGATAAATACACTAGCTAATACTCTAGTGCGTACTTATACAAGTCAATCGGCCAATATAAATATACCAATCACAGAGAGAGATCCTAAGAATACCCTGTAACCGATATGCTTATATTCACCAATCTGCCTGTATAGGTGGCAAACACATGCAAGAACATAGCGGATCACATGCATTAGGTAAGACCGGCTGAAACCCCGGTGCTATCCTTAATTACGATCGAAAAACAGGCTTTGGATTAAACCTCAAAACACGACTAAGGTTGATAGCAACTCAGAGTGTAGATCGAGAGTTAACACAAAGAAAATCAAGTCGTCGATCGCTTTTGGGGATGGTAGATGGCTTAGATAATCTAGATGACCAAGCTAATTCGATCATCATCGGCAATAAACCCTAAAATGAGTTAGTCGCTGGCGAGATAGAATTAGAAAACCGCGTCAAGATTAGCTAACACACGATAAACGACGATCACATCGCCAGGGCTTAACGTGCCTAAAGCGACACGCTAGCCCCAACGATGTAGATCGTCGCGTACGAGTTCTTACCTCTGCTCTGGGGAAGCAAGAACTCGTCGAGAGTTAACCTCTTGCGAGGGTTGGCGATGCGCCGAAGGTAGATTAAACTTGGTTGATTGTGTGATTGATTGAGAGAGTTTCTATGTACAAACTACCGGGATATTTATACCCAAGATTACAACACGATCCGTGTACGACACGATCTTATCTCTAATTAACAAACAAGTCTTTGCGGTAGACTCTTGCCAAAAATTAGATCTAAACCTACTTGATTTACAAGAAACAATTGCCTAAAATCGAGCCTTATCTCTATTTGGCAACCACCTTGAAGTTTATCTCAAGCCCAGACCAAGCCCACGCTGACTCTGTCAATTTTCAGCCTCTATCGGCCGATGGCCATATTGAATCCGTATCGGCCTATACGCTCTTCCTGGTAACGCCTCTCCCAGTCCAATACGCCTACCGAGTCCGATACGAAACCTGGTCTGACTCCAATCCAGCCCTTCTCTCCGCGTCGGTTTCTTCTCCCTTCTTCGGGCCGATTACGAAAATCTGCTGTTAACAACAAGAGATGAAACTGTCCGATCTCACCGCCATCAGGCAACGTGTTGATGAATCGGTCCCAGAGTACATTCAAAGATTCAGGGACATAAGGAACATGTGTTACAGCCTCAGCCTGACCGATTCTCAACTAGCCGATCTGGCGTTCCAAGGATTATTAGGGCCGATACGAGAGAGATTCTCCTCTCAGGAATTTGATAGCCTAGCTCAGCTAGCACAACGAGTATCGGCCCACGAGCAACGATTCCAGGAGGCGAAGAAGTTCGCGAAGAAAATTAATACAATTTATCATTACGCCTCCGACGAAGATGATGAAGAAGACATCGACGTCGATCTAGCCGAGTAGGCCCGAATGAAGAAGCCGACAACATGCCAATGGGCCAAAAAGGGCGATAAGGAGGACAAATACGACTTCGACATCAATAAGGCCGACAAAATATTTGACTTACTCTTGCAAGAAAAGCAGATCCAGCTGCCAATAGTTCAGATACTTCCATCGGCCGAAGAAATCAAGAAGAAGAGATATTGCAAGTGGCACAACACCTATTCCCATCATACTAATGAATGCAAGATCTTCCGACAATATATCCAATCGGCCATCGAGCAAGGCAGGATTAAGATCGACGATGCCAAGCAGCCGATGAAAATAGAAGGGCACCTGTTCCCAGTCAACATGGTGCGGGCGGACAAGGCCGACGACGGTGGCCATCGGACCGGCAAGCGACCTTATCAGACCTCGGAGGGCCTGATCAGGAAATACCAGCGGCGGCAGGAAGAACAAGCACAAAACTACGCCGATCAAGACAACTCCTATGACCCGCATTGGGAGTGCGAGTTTTTCTGGTTCTGCTGGAATGAGGGAATGAGGTTGCCATCCATCCAGGAGTGCCCTGCCTGCAATGACACAGAAGACTCTCATCAGGGCAGTTCAAGCCGGCAAGCGCATCGGCCAGCCAAGCAAAGAAAATTTGTGCACGAAAGGCTAGGGCCGATGCGCCAAGATCATCACGGCAAAGACGACGATCAACCCCAGAATCCTCAGTGGTGCCCAAGCGACGTGTTTACCAAGACCCAAAAACGACGGGTACAGAGGCTGAGGAAGAAGGAGCAGGTCCAGGAGCAGCAAGCGACAACAGCCCATCGGCCCACCAGAACTAAAAAAGAGTGGAGGATAAAATCTACGGTGGTCAAGGCCGATGAGGGCACCTCCAAGACAGCTCGAGCTCCTGCGTCCGCCAAGGGTAAAGGTGTAGCATCGGCTTCTGTTAATATGGTTTTCATATTGCCAGCAGAATACAGCGTGCAGACGGCCGATGAAGCAATAGCCGACGATGAGGAGTCCTCGGCTCGACTACAATTGTCACCGGACCAGGCTATATTCGACAAACCGGCTGACAGCAGCCACAGGCACCTACGGCCGTTATACATCAAGGGATTCATCAACGGGCGGCCGATGACAAAGATGCTGGTCAATGGTGGCGCGGCAGTGAACTTAATGCCGTATACAACCTTCCAGAAGCTTGAAAAAGTACCGGAGGACCTCATCAAGACCAACATGGTGCTGAAAGACTTTGGTGGCAACGCATCCGAGGCGAAGGGGGTGCTAAACGTGGAGCTCACCGTGGGCAACAAGACGAAACCCACCACCTTTTTCGTCTTCGATGGAAAGGGTTCCTACAGCCTGTTGTTGGGACGAGATTGGATCCATGCAAATTTTTGCGTCCCTTCAACAATGCACCAATGCCTTATACAATGGCAAGGGGACCAGGTCAAGATCGTGCAGGCCGATCGGTCAGTACACGTGGCCAATGCCGATCTCACAGTTTGGGAGATGGAGGGAATCGACTGCTTATCCGAACGAGTTTGGGATGCCGATTTCCTCAAAGTGACTGATTGTGATATCGAGACGGTTGAAGATCAAGACAAGCAGTTACTTTAACAAAGATGAACCATCCACTGCCCAAGATGAGCAAGCTAGCCCCTACACAGAAGATGCGGTGGATGAGCTAGATGGAAAATTGGGACAAGGCTTTACGTCGGCTGATCAGCTCGAAGAAGTTGATATAGGAACAGGTGATAGGCCTAGGCTGACGTATGTAAGTGCTAACCTACCAAGAGAATATAAAAATGATTTGATGAACCTTTTGAAAGAATTCATGGACTGCTTTGCATGGAAATATCATGAGATGCCAGGGTTAAGCCGATCGATCGTAGAACATTGGTTACCTATCAAACCAGGCTATCGGCCGTTTAAGCAAGCTCCTAGGAGATTTAAGGCCGATATGCATTAAGCTATCAAAGCAGAGATCACTAGACTTTACGACGCTAATTTCATTAGACCCTGCCGATATGTGGAGTGGGTTTCCAATATAGTTCCGGTGTTGAAGAAAAACGACAAACTTAGGGTATGTATCGATTTCAAAGACTTGAATAAAGCTACGCCAAAAGATGAGTACCCTATGCCGTTGGCCGATTTGCTGGTAGATGCCGCGTCTGGACACAAAATTATCAGTTTCATGGATGGGAATGCAGGCTACAACCAGATATTCATGGCCGAGGAAAATATTCACAAGACAGCCTTCCGGTGTCCGGGGGCAATCGGCCTGTATGAGTGGGTTGTCATGATCTTCGGTTTAAAAAACGCCGGAGCTACTTATCAGAGGGCTATGAATTACATTTTTCATGATCTTATCAGTTCGCTGATCGAGGTTTACATTGATGATGTCGTCGTGAAGTCCAAGGAGTACGATATGCACTTGGCCGATTTACGAAAGGTACTAGAAAGAGCAAGGAAATATGGTTTAAAGATGAACCCTAACAAGTGTGCCTTTGGCGTATCGGCCGTTCAGTTTCTGGGTTTCTTGGTCCATGAGAGGGGAATTGAAATTACGCAGAAGAACATTGATGCTATAAAAAATATCAAGCCTCCAACAAACAAGACCAAGTTACAATCTCTACTCGGGAAGATCAACTTCGTCCGGCGCTTCATATCAAACCTATCAGGCAGGATAGAGCCATTCACTCCGTTGTTGAAGATAAAGGTCGATCAGGAGTTCGTATGGGGTGATAAGCAACAGAAAGCGCTGGACGATATCAAGGAATATTTAAGTTCTCCCCCAGTTCTAATCCCTCCATGGAAAGGGGTTCCATTTAGGCTGTACCTATCGGCCGATGAGAAATCCATCGGCTCAGTCTTGGTTCAAGACATCGATGGCAAGGAAAGAGCTATTTTTTATCTCAGTAGGAGGTTGTTAGACGCCGAGACAAGGTACACGCCGGTGGAGAAATTATGCCTATGCTTATATTTTTCATGTACCAAGTTGAGGCATTATTTACTTTTCAATGAATGCGTTGTGGTCAGTAAGGCCGATGTGATGAAATGCATGCTATCGGCCCCTGTTTTAAAAGGACGAATTGGGAAGTGGATCTTTTTTTTAACAGAATTTGACCTCAGATATGAATCGGCCAAAGCAATCAAAGGACAAGCCCTGGCCGGTTTTATTGTTCAACACAGGGATGATTCAATTGCATATGCAGATATTGTGCCATGGACGCTGTATTTTGATAGATTTGTTTGCAGACATGGATGCGGTATCGGCCTGGTCATCATATCCCCTCGGGGGGCAAGCTTTGAGTTTGCTTTCACCATCAAGCCTTATTATACTAACAATCAAGCTGAGTATGAAGCGGTGCTTAAAGGTTTGCAGTTATTACAGGAGGTCAAGGCCGATTCCGTAGAAATCATTGGTGATTCACTGCTGGTCATTAATCAACTTTCTGGCGAGTATGAATGCAAGAACGACATTCTCAGAGTTTACAATGAGGAATGCAAGGAGTTGCTACGAACTTTCAAGATTGTGATGATGAGGCATATACCCAAGAAGCAGAACTTCGAGGCCAATGATCTGGCTCAGGAGGCATTGGGATACAGGCCGATGGCTAAGGACATTCAGATTCAAATCGCTGCCGTGGACGCCGACGACTGGAGATTTGCTATCATTGATTATTTGAAAAATCCTTCCCAGTCGGCGTCACGGAAGATGAAATACAAAGTGTTGCAGTATGTCCTGTTAGATGATGACTTATACCATCGGACGATTGATGGTGTCTTGCTCAAGTGCCTAGGTCTCGAGGAGGCCAAAGTTGTGATGAGCGAGGTGCATGAGGGGATCTGTGGAACCCATCAATCGGCCAATAAAATGAGATGGCTTTTGAAGCGCGTCGGATATTTTTGGCCGACAATGCTTGAGGATTGTTTCAAGTACTATAAAGGATGTCAAGATTGTCAAAAGTTTGGAGCAATTCAGAGAGCATCGGCGTCGGCTATGCATCCAATCATAAAGCCGTGGCCGCTTCGAGGGTGGGATATAGACATGATCGGACAGATCAATCCACCATCAAGAAAAGGGCACAAATATATTTTGGTGGCTACAGATTACTTCATCAAGTGGGTTGAGGCTATTCCTCTCAAGAAGGTTGATTCCAAGGATGCGATTCAGTTTGTCAAGGAGCATATCATATATCGGTTTGGATTGCCACAGACACTGACCACCGATCAAGGATCAATCTTTGTGTCCGATGAGTTCGTCCAGTTTGCCGACAGTATGGGCATTAAATTGTTGAATTCTTCTCCGTATTACGCGCATGCTAATGGGCAGGCAGAAGCTTCTAATAAGATTTTAATCAAGTTGATCAAGAGAAAAATCGACGAACAGCTGAAGCAATGGCATACGACGCTGGCCGATTCCCTTTGGGCGTATCGGATGGCCTGTCATGGTGCGATTCAAGTGCCTCCATATCAGCTGGTTTATGGACATGAAGCTGTGCTGCCATGGGAAACCAACATCGGCTCAAGAAGGATTGCTTTGCAAGACGACTTGACAGCCGATGAATACCACAATCTTATGGTCGATGAGTTAGATGATTTGGCACACGTCCGGTGGCGGGCCTTGGAGAAAATCAAACGAGACAAAGATAGAGTGGCTCGTCATTATAACAAAAAAGTTGTTGTCAAGTCCTTTGACGAAGGGGATCTGGTTTGGAAGTTGATATTGCCGATTGGTTCCAGAGATAATAACTTCGACAAGTGGTCACCTAATTGGGAAGGTCCTTTCCAAATTCATCGATGTGTTCCTCACAATGCTTATTTGCTCAAGGGGCTAGATGGTGAAATTTATGGACGAGCTCTTAATGGCAAGTACTTAAAGAAATATTATCCTAGCGTCTGGATCGATTCATGATCGGCCCGCCAGCCGATTTATGATAATAGCCGATGTGGTATACATCGTCTTTAGATGGCCGATATGCATTATCGCCCTTAGTTCAAATTTTATAACATGAGCCCTCATCTTCCAAAATTTGGGGGGCATCTATATATACCGGCCCAAAACTCTTCAAGTTTATTGGTCTTATCGGATTGATCCAAGTTTATGGACTTAAAATTCTTCAAGTTTTTCAAGTTTATGAGAATAATTCAAGTTTGGGGTTTCAAAACTTTTTTTGATTTGGACTTATTCAGGTTGAGATCAAATTCGGCTGATGGGTCGATGAGATTAATTATCAAAACTTTTTCAGACTTGGACTTGTTCAGGTTGAGATCAAATTCGGCTAATGGGCTGATGAGATTAACTAAATTAGGAGGATGTTTATCTACAAGAAGGACACAAAATATATTACATTACCCTATGAAGTTTTCAATAGCTGCAATGGCCCTACGACGGATTTGATCAATGTCTTCTATGGCTTGGGCGTCATCGGCCATCGACCCTGGAATCGGTTTTAAGGATTTGCTCAGGGTTGCCAAGTATTTGGCCGATGCCTTCAGCTTCGCCGTCTGGTCCTCTATGGCCTTTGGCGATGCAGCTATCCCAGCCTTGACTTCTTGGATTTCTTTGTGAGTTGCTTCCAGCTTGGACACGAGATCTGCTTCGAGGCGGTGAAGTTCTTCGAGTCTGTTGTTCAAGACAATCGGCTCAACGGCCAGCTCGTCTAGCTTGGTCTTATCAGAATTGACTTGAGCTTTGCTGGCGGTTAAGGCCGATTCCAAGCTCTCACGTTCCCGCCTCTCCGCGATTCTTTCTTTAGCCTTCTGAAGCTTGAAGCGGGATTGTTCCAAGAAGATGGCCGGTGTTAGGATTTCCATCAGGTTTTCAGGCAATTGATCTTCAATTTCTTGTACTCTGCTCCTGATGGGATTGCAGTCCTCCACCAAGTACTCCAATGACGACTCCAGCCGCTTGACGATATCGGACAGCCAGTTCTTCAGATCGTCAGAGATTGACGCCTTGGCCGTAACAGGTGGCTCTTGGTCCTCGTCATCAAGAAATTGGCCGATGTCAAAAGAGAACATATCGGCTAAGTTCTGCGAACAACAAGATGGGGCATGGTTAGCTCGATCAAATAAAAATCGACAAGGGATTTGAAGTGATCTGGTTTACCTGTGTTGGAGCATCGGCTGTGCTTGCATCGGCCCCCTTTTGTTGTCTTGAAACGGTGGGTGAAGGCGTGGGCCGATGTGGTGAGGGAGATGGAGCACGCGGCTGAAGAGGGATGAGCAAGGACGATCAGATCTCTATCATTAAAAGAATAAAACAAAAAAGATCAACTCTTACCGAAGCAATTGGAGAGGGTGGTGGAGAAGGAGAAGGAGTTCTTAATCGGGCCTTGGTTTGTTCACGCCTTTGCAAGGTTGCTTTCTTAGTTGCTAAAGGGGCCGATTGAGTTCTCTCCTTGAGCACAGATGACGCGGCAGCCTGAAAAGGATATCAAATTATAGCATACCAACAGAAGGGGATTGCGTAGATTCAATAAAGGAAATGCGCTAACCTTGCGGACTGCATGTCTGGTTTTCCTTAGTTGGCCAGCCACGACTTGGTCATCGGCCGATGAGATTGTAGTGGTCTTGGCCAATGGTTCTTTAGCGGTTTCAGCCGATGGATTTTCTTCTTCAGCTAGATCGGCAGCAGCTGCATCGACCTCTTCCTCCATTACTTGTTCATCGAGGAATTCTTCTACGGAGGGGTCCAGTTCTACAGGATCGGCCTGGTCGGCAGCCTTGGACTTTTTCACAGGTTTGTGGGGCTTGTCCCTTGCTGGCGCCTTCCTTTTGGTGGCTTCTTTGGCTATCGGCCCCTGGAGCAGTGATGAGACCTTTGGGGCAGTAAGGCCGATAGTCGATTCCATGACAGAGTTACCCGATGGAGCCAAGACCATTGCATATGATATCTTTTGTCCACTGTTGCTTACAGATGGAATCGGACCATCGGGGACTTGAGGGCTGATATCTTGGATGAGCTCTGTTAAGTGAAATCTAGCCGATTGATGGAAGATATGAGCAACCCATTCTTGCCACCATGCCTGGAAGCTGATATGGATGAAGGCGCTCAAATGCAATCGGTCACAGTCACCCAAATTTGGGACTTCAATCTCTAGTGCTTTGCTCATGACCAGCGCTGATGAAACCGTGCCTCTGCTCTCTAGGAGTTTGTGGAAATATAAATTGATGGGAAGTTGTCCAAGCCCGCACTGTCTAGCAGCCACCATGGGATTGTAAAATTCATAGGACAGGCTGGTGCTTCTTCCTTGGAATATGCCTACTGGGAGCAGGCATGGGGTGATGCCGATCATGAACGATTCCTGTGATTCCATATCGTCATTCACCAAGTCCAAGTGAAGGTCATCGGGGAGTTCAAAATCCTGGTCTGAGGTGTAGACGAACATGTCCATCTTAACTGATGGGGGACCGGTGTAGAATCGGATGAACCATGTGGACATGTCTTCGGCCGATTGATCTACTCTAGGATAAACAGAGGCCACCTCTCCAAAAGACATGCACCTTCTGGTTCTAGGATCTTCGTGATCGGCATACTTTGAGGGGAAGCAGGAGTCCGATAATGGAGGCCGATCGACTATGGTGTTGGTGTGAATAGTTAACCAAAGTTGGACAAACCACCTCCTCCATGCGCCACCGTGTGCTTCAGCATCAGATCTTGGGTGGCAGAGTGAAGCAGCCGATAGACGGCTCCCAGGAGATATCGGCCAAGGGGGATTTGTTTTTTATCAACCAAAGCTTGCGCCAAGTCTTGGCAATTTAGAGTGGGGCCAAAGTTTGATCCACAGGAAACAAATCTTTCCAACCATAGCGTCAGGAAGGCCACGTGTTCTCTCTCTGAGACTGATCCTTGTTCCATATGCTCAGAGATATATCCAGACCAGCCTCCAATTTTCTTGGTTTTCAATTTATGGCTACTGTTTGTCAGGAGGCTGAAGGTATTGATCTCAGACTGGATGTCTAGTCCTGTTAGCACCTTGACGTCAATCAAAGTTGGGGTCATCAGACCTTGCTTGAACAGGAAAGCGTTCAATGTGCTGGACCAGAAGTAGGTGGCCGCTAACATAAGTGGTTCGTTTTTCTTGGTATCGGCCAGGGACAAGGTAATGCATTGGCCGATTCCTATTTCGTCCCAGTGAACCTGTTTGGATGCAGCAATCCTCTTGTGCTAGGTTCTGTACCCATTGAGCTTCGACGGCCAGGATCTGAAAGTATGCTTCCACGAAGAAGTATTGGGCTTAGTTTGTTTGAAGGGTACTTTGTTTGTCTCGGCATTTATCAGCTAGGTTGGGTCACAATTGCCCATGGGGCCTAGCAGGAATCGATATGATTTGTCGTTGGTGGGGATCAAGATTTGGTTTTTGAAGACCTATGTCATAAAAACAACGATGAAGAATAGGACCCGGAGGGCAAGAGCAGGAACCCTAATTTGAAGAACTCGGCGAGAGAATGAAAATGCGAAGGGGTTGACTTACCACAGGGATCTCGGAGGCATAAAATAGAGCGGAAGCCATTGTTGTTGTCGAAGAGGTCGCCGTTGAGGGGGTTGATGCCGATGGGACGCCGAGGGGTCACCAGAGTTGAAGAACGTGGGTGGTTATTAAATCGGCGACGGAGGGTTGCGAATCTGGATCTACGCGGTTTTCAGACAAACCCTAGCAAGGAGGTCGATGGGATCCTCGGAGCTAATTCCGCCACATTATATAATGAAGCGGAATTGGGGGGCATGTGTTAACAGCAGATTTTCGTAATCGACCCGGAGAGGAAAGAGGAAACTGAAGCAGAGAGGAAGGATTAAGTTGGAGTCGGACCAAGCATCGTATCGGACTCGGTGAACGTATCGGACTGGGAGAAGTGCTAGTAGGAAGAGTGTATCGGCCGATACGAATTCAATATGGTCGATTGACCAATAGAGGCTGGAAGTTGACAGAGTTAGCGTGGGCTTGGTTTGGGCTCTAGATAAGCTTCAAAGATGTTGCCAAATAGAGATAAAGCTCGGTTTTAGGCAATTGTATCTTGTAAATCAAGTAGGTTTAGATCTAATCTGTGGCAAGGGTCTGCCGCAAAGACTTGTTTGTTTGTTAGAGATAAGATCGTGTCCTACATGGACCCTGTTGTAATCTCGGGTATAAATATCCTGGTAGTTTGTACATAGAAACTCTCTCTCACAACCAAATACAACAACCAGTTTGTTTTAATCTACTTCGGTGCATCGCCAACCCTCGCAAGAGGTCAACTCCGACGAGTTCTTGCTTCCCCGGAGAAGAGGTAAGAACTCGTGCCCGACGATCTGCATCGTCGGGGCTAGCGTGTCGCTTTAGACACATTAAGCCTCGATGATGTAATCGTCGTTTATCATGTTTTGGATGATTTTGACAAGTGTTTTAGTTACGCTTCGCTAGCGATTTGCTCGTTACGGTGATCTAATTATTATGCTTGGTTAAATCATTCAATGCATCTACCATCCCCAAAAGCAATCGGTGACTTGATTCTCTTTGTGTTAAGTCTCAATTCACACTTTGAGTTGCCATCGACCTTAGTCCTGTCTTGAGATCTAACCCAAAGCCTGTTTTCGATTGTAATTAAGGATAGCACTAGGGTTTCAGCCAGTCTTGCCTGATATGCATGTTTATCGTAATGTTTTCATGTGTATCTGCCATCTACATGAATAGATTGATGAATATAGATGCATCGGTTGTAGATTACTCTTTAGGGTTTATCTGTGATTGACATATTTATATTGGTTGATTGGTTCATATAGATTTGCACTAGAGTATTAGCTAGTGTAGTTATCCTTGTTACATCTTATCGGTCGATGCCAGTAATTGACATTAACATGTTGATGAAGGCCGATAAGATCAGGTTTATGCTTCAAACTTATTTTATCACGAGTAAGCCGATACAGCTTTGCCCTATCGGCTAGGGCCATGACAATGCGGCGACGGCCTATCAGCCGATCGGCCATTGTTTTCTAACATGGTTTACTTATTTATCTTGTTGATTGCAGATCAAATCAACTGGCACGCTCTACACACGACTAGGCAAGCCTTTGGACCTGCACTGGAGTAAAGCAAACCTCCCAGGCCGCCGTGGAAACGTGGAACCCGTTTGGTTGCAAGGCGGGTCGAAATTCTGCGCCAACACACACCTAACAGAAAGGAGCGGCCCCCGTTACCCGAGCAAGAAGCGATGTAAGCACGGCGAGGAACTAATAATAAAATCAGTATTCAAGCCCTCATCAACAAGCGGCCCCAGACGACTCATTAAGGACCCGAAGTAACCATGCCCATGACAGGAAGAACAAGAATATTTCATTGGACACTATAAGGACCGACTCTGCAGTAAAATGCCCAGCCATAGGATAACCATGTTTTATGGGCATGTAATCGCCTTAAGACCCGTCAAACCAAGGCTGACAAGAACCGTGACCACCAGTCCTCGGGAATACATGACAAGATACTGTCCACCACCAGTAAGTGGAACAGGACTCACCGTGAGAAGCACAAACATTGGAGATGCTGACCCCATAACAGGAGCCACCGAAAGATGGTGCCTACAAAAGGAACCCCAAGCAACCACGATAAAGGGCACCCTTCTTTTGATATAAGCTAGCCAAAAACCCTAGCCCCATGGAAGACCCACCTGTAACCATGGAGGGGCATGCCATGGAAAACCCTAATAGGTATGCCGAACAACTAGGCCACCTACTCCGGCAACTCGATTTCTTTGAGGAGCCCGTCTACTATGGTGAGCAAATCGTCCAAGGATCCCAGAAGAGCTGGAAGGTGAAAGTCTTCCTCCACTTCCAAGGAGATGAAGTGGTCGCTTTCTAGATTCGCCATCCTCGAATCACCTTTGAAGCTGCCATCAAGGACGTGTTTCGTGAGGCCCTCCTACGGCTTTGCAAGATTTGCGTCCCCTTGGGTGTAGCCGACAGCTTCGGTCTCCACCCCTATCGCGAAGAAGACGACAACCGGTGTCGCCTCCGCTCGACTAGACAACCCGAAGGGAGCAGGTGCACTCTCCTCTCCAAGCTAGCCTGCACTGCTGAGAACGCCTATGAGCAAGCCCTCGAAGAACTGGATGAACTTCGAGATCGGTATGCCGATCTAGAAGCCCGCTACCAGCGCTTATCTCTGGAGTGCACTACCATACAACTCTTACAAGCATCCGAGATAGTCCGCCGCATCCAAGGCCACAAGTTGACCAGGATCCGCAGGAAGCCTCCGCTGGAGTTCGATCCACTCTCGCGTCCACCATCACCATGAGCAAGCTATGTGTGTAGACCCTTGTTGTGAAATGTCTTATCCAATAGTAGCAACTCTCCTTTTCCTCACTAAGGATGTATTACCCTTTTATCTCGTTGAAAGGAGAAATTGGATGAAGAATAACACAACCTTTTGCCTGCCATGACTCCATTGTTCAGAAAGGGTCGTCTGTGTCCACACTTAGGCTGACCTGCCCTTTCCACAAAAAGACATTCGACGGATTGAACTATTTCAAGATTGAATGATAATCTCGTCTAATGAGAAAGCAACCCCTAGATACCCAAAGTTAAAACAGGCATGAGCCTGTTCGGAAAACCCACAATGTTGTTAGTAATCAAGCCTCATCAACGAATAAGCCAAGTCAGGCACAAGTACAAACCAGAGACAACCTTACTAATGACACGGAAGACCAAAGATTAAAGACATGGACTATGAAGGTCGATACATAGGGGATACATGCCAAGGTTTGGCAACCATGCCGTCAACTACCTACCCTAACATCGCTTCCATAATGGAAATGAAGATGATGGGTGCCAACGCAATAAGAAGACAGACCGCCTCACATAAGTGGTCGGAATGCTCATCCGCTACCAGAGCACGCCACCATCTCCAAATAAAGACCACCGGACGCACCACCAAGACAAAATGGTACAAATGGTCACAGTGACAAACCGCAAACCCGACCACACCCACACCTAGCACAAAATAGTGGCCACCCTAGACAAGAAGGTTTCCTCTCTGCCGGAGCGCCTTGGCGCCACCCTCCTAGCGCCCCCGCTGTCATCGGCACCGCCCGCCGCTTGCACCGGCAAAGGAACTCGCCACTGCACCTCGATCTCCGTCGCCTCCGCTTCTCCCGGCATCAACCGCCGGCGAAGTCGACCACCCTCAGTGGCACCTTGCTTCGCACCGCCCCCAGCGCCTTGGCTGCCAGCGCCTTGCTCTCCGCCATTGTTGCCGCCACCGACGCCAGACCCCCGCTCCATTTCTCCCCTTCACCCGAGCTACACCGCCTCCACTCACTCTCCACTCGCCGCACCCGCGTGCTCCACTCACGGCACGCCGAGGAGACTGAGCTGGGACCCCTAATAAAGGGGTGCGCTCGATGAAATGGGTACCCGAGTGCACGAGGCAACAGAAAGTATGTTAGTAAACCGGTATACCAGTTGAGTAACTGCCTGCAACCACTGAAGGATAAACCAGATGATCGCCATAACCACTCCGAAGGATGCAAAATCTGGGCACACAAAGTATACCCATCACTGGACCACATCGTACCTGCTTGAGACACGTCAACACCAGTACCGACACCAGAGAAGAGCTCCCGTTTCTAACCTAAAAGCAACATCAGCCAGTGCCAGAGTTCAAAAATTTTGGGCGCCAAACAGTGGGCCCACGTGTCACTTAGAAAAGATGGGCCAGAAATCCCGCCCTACTCGTCGGCACTAAAGGAAACAGTCATCCTAGAGACCGTGTAAAATTCCAAGGATACTTTTGACCCCAAGAGAAGACTGTTACCCTGCTTCGGCTAGAATCGGCTGGAATCTCGGGACGAGATTCTGTTAAGGGGGGTAGGTTTGTAACACCCTGATTTTCGCCCTTCAAAAAATTTATTTTAAAAACCTATTTTCAAAAATTTGGTTCTTTGAGTGTACTTAGGACTATGTGCCAAAGATCTCAATTAATACTTTTCTTGTGAACTCACATTCTTCGCCAAATCCGTTCCCACCAAAATATCTTTCCAAATAATTTTCCTTCCATCCGGAGATCCTAGCAATATTTGTTTCCGGAATCCTACCGCCAACAAATATTTTTGTGTAGTTACATATCAAAATCCGACGGCCATTTCTCTCGTCAAATTTAATCGTGAACCGACGGAACCGACAAAAGCCGAGTTTTTCCTTCTATTCCTCTTTTCTCCAAATAAAATCCTCGTGTTCGGATTTTTGAATCCGAGACGCATCCTAAATCGCTCGTCCAATTTTTACTCATTCTAAATTATTTTGCTTTCTACTCACTCCATTCATTGCAAGCCAAAATACTCATCTACTTTCCTGAACACACGAGGCAGCAACAAGCAACATCCATCCTCTCCCAGCATGCATGCATGCACACGTCCTTCATTTCTCTGCCTCCTCAGCCTCATGCCAAAACAATGATTAGGCACCGTCCTGCACTGTGCACTGAGCCTGGTTAGGCACCGTCGCCGCCTTCTCCGCTGAGCAAACAGCCATTTCTGCACACGGTCCAGTGCGCCATGGCACCGCCACGAGCTCGCCGGTGTCACTCGTCCACGCCGAAAGGTGTGAACCGAGCTCACCCATGCTGCACCGGCCACTGTCCTCGCTCTACTATGCCTCCCTGCCGACGACGACCGCCGAACAGGATCATCGGCCCCACTCGGCCGAGCCGCCTTGTCACCGTCCGCCGGCCGTGATGGCTATAAAAGCCACTGCCCCGTCGTCGTCCTCCTCAGCCTCCAAGCATTCCCATTCCCACTGTCGTCGTCACTTCTCCATCCCAAACCACCGTGGTTGCTGCCATCACAACGACGGGCCGAACGTCATCGTCGTTCGACCGAGCCGCCTGGCCGAATGCTCAGCCCGGCCGTCGCCCAGTCCGAGCCATGCCCCTGGCCGTCTCCCATGCCAAGCCCCAGCGCCCGGCCGACGCCGTGGCCAAGCTCACACACGGCCGACGTCGTGGCCAGCGCGCCGTCTCCTGCCGCGGCCGCCCATCGTCGCCCGGCGCCGGGAGCCGTCGCCTTCACCGTCTTAGGCCGTCCTCAGCCTCCTCCTGCTCGGCTGCCGCCCGGCGGCACGCTGCCAAGCCGCACCGTGCCGCACGCTGCCGCGTGCCTCCTGCTCGGCGGCGCAGCCTCCCGGCCGCGCGCAGCCGTCGGCGCCGCTCCACCCAGCCATGCCGCGCCGCCGCCCCGGCCAAGCCGCACCGGCGTGCTGCGCCAACGCCTGACCGACGCCGCGCCCGGCCGTCTCCTCGCGGCCCGCGCGCCGTGCCGCGCCGTCGCCCAGCCGCCGACGCCCTCCCCCAGCCGCGACACTCTCCTCTCCTCTGGAAGAAACGGAGAAGCAGGAGCAAGAAAGAGAGAGAAGGAAGAGATAAGAAGGAGAGAGAAAATGGAGGAGGGAAGAGAAGAAGAAAAGTGGGACCCACCGGTGGGCCCCACTATCTCTCTCTCCATGGGCCCTACCTTGACCGAAGACTTTGAAAAAGTCTACATCGCCTCCCTCTCGTTGTCGGGCCAAGCCCATAAGTCGTCCACAAGAAGTCTACACAACCTCCCCCGCAATCATTGGGCCAACCGGCCTCATAATCTGTCCAAAAGTCTATTAAGCATCCCCTGTTTCCTCGGGCCGAGCCTAAGAAAATCCATTTCTGCAACAGTCTATATCATATCCTCCAGGCCGAAGTCCACCAACAAGCCATCCTCCTCACCAAAGTCTAACATATATCCCTCTACTCACCCAACCCCCTCTGTTGAAGTCTATCTTGCCTCCCCAAGCCATTCATTCCTGTTGGGTTGGTAATAAAAAGATAAAATCTAAACCTCCTCCTCGGTACTGCTTTCAGCGACGACGTCGCTGTGTGTTCGTTTGTTACCACCAAGCGAACACGTGGTGTGCGAGGACGATCCGCGGGCCAACTGTCCCCAGGCTATACATCGACGACCATAGTTCCGTGTGAGGACCACCGCTCGGTGTGCCGCTACCCAGCTTGAGGTAGGAATGTGGCGCCGGGGGTGCAATGGGGATTCATAGTCCTTGGAGCGGGTGCCGCCATGCGAGGGTAACTGAAAAACTGGGCCGTGACAAGTCTCATGTGTTGGGTGCGTCACGGAGTGTGGGATTAAAAGCGTACATCCACTGCAGTGTGAGTAAATTAAACTATTCGAATAGCCGTGCTCGCAGTTAATGAGCGCCGGGACTTGTATTACTCTTGACTAGCCTCGTCAATTTGTAATATTGCTTAAAATATGATGGGTATGGAAGGTGTGACCTTGCCTGAGGTGCAAAAAGGTCGTAGTGGTTAAAACTGTGAAAATTGGATGCGAGGGTAAACCGGACCAAGCGAGGCTTGGGGAAGGTGGATGAACCCTCGCAAGTTAATGGCAAGTTCAACTTAACGTGGTTTTCAGTTAAAACTGTTATGGCATAGGTTTGTGAAATAATTTGTGAAAACTAGCTTTATGCAAATAAACCAATCCATCCTTGAACCCCTATGAACATTATATGCATTCTGTAGAGGTGGCTTGCTGAGTACGGTTGGTACTCACTCTTGCTTATTTAAATTTTTTTTAGAAAAAGGTGTTGGTGTCGATCTGTGCATGTGGTATGCTGGCAAGGAGTTACCAAGGATGACGGAATAGGGACCTAGGTTCACCAGTCGATGCGTGTGGGATAAAATGGACCGCCGCTACTTCGCTTCCGCTACCTCATTTATTTGTGTTGGTATTTTGTGCTGTTGTCGACCATGCTTGGTCTATTCGGATCCCATTAGGGCTATCCTTATATTATTAATAGATTGTAAGACCTGTATGATGATGTCAGCTTGTGATATACAACTGTGCCATGTGTGTACCATCTACTGATCCAGGGAATGGTATTGTAATACACATGGGGTTCCGGTATACAAAACCGGGGGCCCACAGTTTGCAATACAACCGGCAGGCCCTACCCAATTGCTGCATTCACCCTCCTTGATTATTGAATACCCTAACACCCTTGTCACACCTCAGGTGAGATCTCGGTATTTGCACCTCGCGTACGGATATCGAGACTCCCCTCAAAATTTAAAATGATCACTTGGGTAAAACTTGAGTTTACAAAATGCTTGGAAAACCCGACACTTGGGTCGGTGCCTTGAAAATAAAGTGAGTTTCTAAAACTCGCGGTGCGGGAGACGTACTGGAGGTACGGTCTGCCCGTTCTCGCTCTAAGGACCGATTCCTTGGGAATTACATCCAAGCATATGTCAAGTACGACCACATGGGTGATATGGGACACCCCTGGCTGAGTAACTAGTTAGGCCAGGGAAATCTTGATGCCAAGGGACAAGTGGATTCGCCGGGGTGGTGTCAGGGAGGACCCCTGGGCTTCCTGGCACAGTATGGTCTGGGACCTAATCTGGTGTTGGTCCGTGGGACCCCTCCCGTTGGCATAAGATGACCCTAAGTCGACTTTCGAAATGCCTTGTCATGAAAGCCTCAAGGTCGCCAGACGTGGCTGAGAGTCATGGGCTGGGTGGCTCGGGGTTAGTAACGTCGTGTGGGTAAAGTGTACCCCCTCTGCAGAGGTTAATAACTGTTCGAACAGCCGTGCCCACGGTCATGGGCGGATGTGAGGTGATTCCTTAGCGTAGTTTTAATGGTTACTTTGTGAACTGCTGTTGGTGTGAGAAATCCTTTCTGTGCTTAAGTGTGGCTGTTGGAGCAGCCGGTGTCGGTGAACGATTGGCAGGGAGCCTCTTGTTCCGACGTGCTTGATTTGAGGCGGTTGGAGCAGCTGGTGTCGGTGAACGATTGGCAGGGAGCCTCTTGTTCCGACGTGCTTGATTTGAGGCTGTTGGTGCAGCCGGGGTCGGTGAACGATTGACAGGGAACCTCTCGTGCCGACAAGAATCAATTGATACAATTTCACTACTCCGGCCGGATGAGACGCACTTTCTCGTCTGTGTCGTTGAGAAGCACTCCCTTAGATGTTGCTGAAAGTCTTAAACTAAAAACAATTGTGAAAAACAACTGGCTTTCCTTTGAAGCTTGTATTAAACACTTAATTTCCCCTGACTTGCTGAGTACTTCCGTACTCACCCTTGCTCTATATAAATAAACCCCCCCCAGTTCTCGAAGATGAAGAGGTGGACCCTGCTGATGAGGAGTTCTTTCAGGAGCAAGCAGTCTACGAGCAGTAGTAGGGTTTCGGCCTTTCCCGAAGGCTTTGCTTGTGGCTTAGGGCCAGCCTCCGCCTTTTTCCGCTTCCGCCTTTTTGTAATGTTGTTGCGAACTCGGGTTCTGTCCGCAGTTTCAACCCTGGTTGTAATTCTACTCTTAATAAAGAGACCGCTGTTGTTGTGATATTCTATCTTCCTGTTGTACCAGCGCTATTTCCTGGGACTGGTACAGGCATACAGGTTAATTTGGATCGCCTTACCCTGGCCTCCGTCCGGGGCTAGTTTGGGACGTGACAGGTAAACTGTTGTAGCTCTTGCTTGGTTTTTCTCAAAGGCCATACGGGCTTCAAAATTGATGCCTTTCAAACAGTGGTGGAGCCAATGGTGCCATTGAACTTGGGCAACTAATAGTTTTCGGGTAGCCGATTTTCTAGACATCGACAATAGTTGGCCGAATAATCAGTAGTAGAGACGAAGAGACAGCCCAGGCCATCGCCTGACTTGCCCAGGAGTTTGATCCACCACTGTTACCAAAACATTTAATCAGGGTTAGCTCCAACCATATGCTATATGGGCATCGTAGGTACTTTACCTCTTTGAAAGGTGGAAGCCTGGAGATAAGTCCCTCTAGTTAGTTATTGCTTGGCTTAGCCATAGAGAATATGGGATGACCCAATTACACAAAGTAGTTGGCGTCTTTATATATGTGGCCTAACTTATGAGATATCCTATACGTGATAGTTTGTATATGTTTTAGATCTCTCTGTCATAAGACACGAGTAACCCCAGACACAACCACTCTGGCCAATTGATAGTAACCCTTTTAGCCTTTCTTGTTTTTATACGAGGACATATAGATGTATACTATCTCTGTTATAAAAGAAATGACATTTAGACATTGACACAATATTCAATGTACATGTTTATCACAACTTTCTCAAACTTTAAAAATATAAAAAAATATAACTATATGAAACAGTTTTCAAGCCAAATTAATCTATTATAGTTTTCACATTTTAAATCCTAATATTTTCATACCTATTGGTGATTTAAGATTTCGAGGTTTGACTTGCATGTATTGTAGAACACGTCATCATTTTGATGAATGGAGGCAGTATATATTCCACTCGGAGAAGGTCAATATTTTTGAAGCAAGTCTAAAATTGGCATCCAATAAGCTCGCTGTGCTGTCTTCAGGTATGGAGATGTTTCTCCTCCATCTAGCTTATTAATCTTTTCATACCGTTCAAAAAATTATAAGAAAATATCTTAATCTCTCTTTATGAAATCTCTCTCTCATATATGAAGTATGCTATATGTAAGTTTGCTAACACTAGCACGGAACAACTCATTTGTGTCGGGTAGGAGCCCTCATTTGTGTCGGCGAGAGGCTTCATCATGAACTAAAAGTCAGTGATGTAAAAAGTCATCTTTGTCAGGCCGGCTGCCATCACCGATGATAGTTATCTTTGTTGGGCCAGTATTATACCCTCGTCACCGATAGGTTTGACCTAGTAGAGGAGTCAAACTAGGGCCCGTCACCGATGACTCATCCGTGATGGGCCTCTACTATGAATCGAAAAAGATGACTAGATCACCTTTGTCGGTATGGTTTGGGGACCGTCACGGATGACTCATCGGTGACGGGCTCTATGTTAGACCCGACATATGTTATGCATATCAGCATCAGTTATTTTTTCTAACCCGTCATCGATGATTAATTTACCAAAAAAATAAATTTTATTTTTTGGCTAGCCTCAGGCCTTTGCTAACCATGCCCGCTGCAAAATGACAGAAACAAATATATACATTTCCATTCCCAGCAACCTCATTCACACAGCCATTCCTAGCAACCCTATTCACACATCCATTCACATGCCGTCAATCCATACATTCGCAATCACATTCAAATTCACATTCACAATCACATCCACATTCAAATCCACATGCATCTTCAAGACTTAAGCATCAAAACCTGCAAAACCGAAGTATAATTTGAAACAAATTATGTAATTAGCATTACAAATGTACACATTAACATCAAAGATTGTTCTACATATAATATATACATAAATTTTACATAATCACATGTTTTTGATAAGCAGAGAAAAATGTTCAACAAATTTTAGCCAAGCTACTTTATTCTAAAGCTTCCTTTTGGAGATACAAGTTTCGCAAGTATGAAGACAACTAGTTCCTCTCTAATATATTCGAAGTTATGCGGCGGAATTTTGCTAATTTTTTCTTGCAAGTGAGACACCAAGTTAGTATGTATGTATATGTGTGTGTACAGAATTGAACTAGTAGCTTTATTTTGTGATTAAGTGTATGTAAGCATCAACCTCAAGATCTAGCAATGTCACCTTATCCAACAAAGTACTCATGTTATGGCACACGTGGAAACCACAAGTTTCATCAACTTGTTGATGGCATGGGAAGTCTTTGTGGTGATAGAGGCCAGGATGTATTTCCTTATGCTTGTCGTCTTTTTGCACATATTGGGCCCACGCGTCATTTAATGCAGCTTCAAGCGCCAAAAAATTGTATTTCTCATTAATTCGGGAGTTAAGATAGTAGACCTTACTCCACTTTGGCATTATGACCTAGAGAATCCAATGGAACCTGCGGCATTAATATATTGCAAGTTAAATACTAAAGCTATATGCGTTGTGAATTTCCATCTAATTAGTTAACACACTTACTGTTGATTATGGGCCAATAGAATGAAGACTTTGTCCTGGCAGGCCCACAAGCAATCCTTGACATAAGTTGTCAATGATTCTAGATCGTGCTGCAGAGCTGTCTCATTGAATTGGGTTGTATCTAGGAAACCAACTTGGATTCTGTTTCTTTGTGCCCTTTGCCAACTTAACCTACAAGCAAGACAATAACCCTTATAAGTATTCTATATGCATGGATTGTTATTAGCATATTTTGTACTCATCAATACTTACAACATGTAACACTTAAGAAGATTGGTGTCCATCGCTCGCAGCCTGAAGAGGTCAAAGAGATCCTTAAAGTCTACCACAATATAGGTAGCTAGCCCAAGAAATGGCTCTGCATTGTGATGGCCCATTATATTTGTCTCTCTATTCTTTCTCCTTGATTTCAACCTCTCCATGTAGTATCCGTGCAACTCTTGGCAAACAGGACCCATCTTGGCTAGCTCGTGGTCTCCAACCAATGGCATGCCTAATTGGAAGGTTGTCGGAGTTAGGCTCTTAGTAGGAACTGATATCCCCTTGCCTAGAGATCGAGTTGCTCGGGAGCCAAGATGAGGTGTGCAACTTTCCTTTCCCTTTCCCCCTGCCATGAGCTTTTCTGTTGGATACCATTGGTGGAGAAGAATGTGCCTTGCTCTTTTTGATAGGAGGGGGAATGTTAGCCATGACGTCCTCCTCCATGGGATCTAATCCAAAATCTATATCATATTGTAAAGTGATATCATTATGTGGGTCTTCAATGATAGGAGAGGCTGAAGGAGCTGGAGTGGGTCTTGGCGGCGGACGACTTGGTCCTTGGGCATTTGACCTAGGAACCATCTTTATGACAATTTGGTCCTTGGGCCATTGGATAAAGGTCCCACGTGCAACTCCTAAGGTCAAAATTTTGTTGTTTGGTGGGATCTCCAGAGGCTAGTTGACCCAGTTGTCCATGACCATGTCCACCTGGACATTAGCATGCGCAGCCACCAAATCCGCCCTGTGCACTTTGGTTTCCGGGGAGAGCGACTCCCTCGGCA
Organism: Oryza officinalis; assembly: GCA_008326285.1. Taxonomy (NCBI): domain Eukaryota; kingdom Viridiplantae; phylum Streptophyta; class Magnoliopsida; order Poales; family Poaceae; genus Oryza; species Oryza officinalis. The sequence goes on along the minus strand of BDMV01000011.1, from coordinate 31,632,997 downwards.
GCGGCAGCGGATGAAAATGTATGTGTCACTCTAACTTCTAGGATGCACTGTGTGGGTCCCTGCGATAGATTCATCCACGTTCTTAGAATAGGATATAATAGATGGTTAGTTAAGACAACATGTGGATGGTATCATGACTTTACCGTTATATGGTCAACTGCGGCGAAGACTGGTTCTTGTTCTAGCGCCGCCTCAGTTGACACGCAACTGCTTCGTCGTTGCGTGGGGCTCACTTGTACTCTAGGAAAGGGGGCGGGGTCGGGGTTCTGCTGCTAGATCTCTCCCATGATGTGTGCCTTCACCTGAATAAGTTTCTGATTAAATTTCGAGCTAAGTTCGGCTCTGATCTTTTCTTTCAGGCACTCCTCTTTCTACGCCTTAGTCAGCTTCCGCCTCTTGTACTGCCATGAGTACTGGGACAACCCAATCTTCCTTGGACGTTAGAGCCAATGCCTCTTGTCTGTCTAGGATGTTCTGAGTTGCCTAGCGTTTTTGTGAGGATGTCGTCTACGCGTCTTTGTGAGCACACCTCTTGCGATGATTGTCTCTCGGCAGCATATCCGACTTACAGTACAGTGAAGTCAGATTAAATCATGCCTATCATACAAAGAGACATCCAGATTAAACATCCGATATCGAGAACTCACCATTTCCTAGTACACTCGGTCATCATCTGCATTTGGGAACGTAAGTGTTCCATCGCTATTCTTAACTGCCCGTGCCCTTGCCTAATTTCTTGCTCGTTCGTCTGGGATGTCAGCAAATGGTGGCCGGGTGTTAGATTGTGCTGCAGCCTTATCCTCTATCCGCCATTGCTCTTGCTTCCTGCTATATCCTCCAGTGCCAAGTCGGTGTGGGTGCTTGTTTCTAGCCTGGAGTTCCCAAGCGGCCGCGTTTTTTGTCAAGAACTCAGGAGTTGTTTTTGCAGCCACAAACTCACCCCAAACGGTTTTTGTGATCCACGGGTACGTGCCAAATGGTGTTGGGTGGTTGGGGTTGAGTACGAACTTGTTAACGAACTTTATCTTGAAATTTTTCCAAGCCAAACCTATCTTTTGGAATGCACGATGCTTCATAATGTCCTCGTCGTCTTGAGGGTACTCGAAGCACTTCTTGAACTTCGTCCAAGCAGTGTGTTTTTCCTCATCTGGTACTTCCTTGACATTGTCCACCAGGATGTTGAAATGTCGTCTTCCTAAGACTCCGCATGTACTTGCAACCTTCTTCACTACTGATGCTGGAGCCACTGGGAATCCTTCGACATCAACATCTGTTATCGTTAACTGTTCCCTAGGTAGCCTATTTGCAGTTCTAGGGTTACGTCCAAACGTGGTTGCATTTGTTGTGGCCAATGTGTCTATGGCTTGATTAGACATTTCCTACAAACTTAAATACCGCAAAATACAATACATACATAAGAAATTACCATAAATTGCACTTAGTGACATATATACAAAATTCACTAAGAAATTATCCCTAAAATTCACTAAATTACCCTAAATTCCAACTCATTACCCTAAATTCACTAAGTCACATATCTAAATTCACTAAATTACCCTAACTTCACTAAAAACACTAAATTACCCTAAAATTCACTAAATTACCCTAAATTCCAGCCCATTACCCTAAATTCACTAAGTCACATATCTAAATTCACTAAAATCTCTAAATTCACTAAATTACCCTACTTCACTAAAATCAATAAATTACCCTAAAATTCACTAAATTACCCTAAATTCACTACATTGCCCTAAATTACACTCGGTGGAGGAGGGAGAAGGCATACTCGGTGGAGGAGGGAGGCCAAGGTCGAGGGGGTCGGTGTTGGGCTCAGAGGAGGCCAAGGGAGGTGGCACGTACTTGTGGGAGGCCGAGGACGGTGGTGGGCGCCGAGCTCGAAGGAGGCCGAGGGAGGCGGCGCGGGACTTGGGGACGTCGAGGACGGTGGTGGGCATTGGGCTCGGAGGAGGCCGAGAATGAGGCGGCGGCAGCGAGGGCTCGGTGGAGTGAAGTGAAAAGTGAAGAACCCTAGTCTTCATGTGGTCAAACCACATCCGTGACAGGCTTCAATATTCCACCGTTACGAATGGTAATCATTAGTGACAGTCATAAGTGAAGGACCGTTACGGAGTCATCCGTTACGGTCCATCACTGCAAAAGTGAACAAATATTAGATAATTTTTTTGTAAGATAAGTATTACCAAATTTGTAGGGAGTTTATTATTTTCCAAGTACATAAATAGATTTTTCTGATTTTTTTTATTAAAAAAAGACAAAATTCGCCCCCCAACAACTCCCACCACAAATGTAAACAGTGAGATAACCATTCCTGTGGACATTTGAAGTATTTATAGTGAGCAATAAATATCGGTAATGATCAATAAATGAATAATGGTGACGTGCTTTATTGTTATCTTTGTCAGGCCTTAAGGCCGAGCCGTAACAGATGACACTTATAGGTGACGGGCTTAGACGGTTATCTTTGTCGAGTTGTTATATGAGTCCGTCACTGATGAGTGTCATCGGTGACGGGGTTAGGTTGTGGCCCGACAAAGATTATATTTGTCGGGCCGCAAAATAAGCTTGTCATCGATGAATGTCATCGGTGACGGGCTCTGTCTAAAGACCTATGAAAATTATCTGTAAGTGTATATCTTTGTCGATGTTTATTCTGGCTCGTCAAAGCGACGCCAGTGTGACAGTTGGCAAGCCCTCGACACGGATAGACCGTTCACGATGAAGAGTTCTGTAGTAGTGTAACACTGCCCACAATAACTACTCCTGAATAAATTAATGCAAATGTTTTCCTTGTGTTCCATAAGATAATTAGAAATATGATCCCTTTAATTTCTAATTGTCTCACCACATACGCAACTGCACAAGGTGCCATGTCAAGTCTTTTTCTCCCTGTTTTGGCGCGAAAGGGAACAAAACGTGTAGATCTACCCACCCTCTCCTAACCTCTTCTCACAAACTATTAATATTTAGTTTGTATGTTTTGCACAGGCATGCATATGCATGCTTGAGGGGCATCATATCATTAGATGCACTAACTAGATTAGATTATACTAATTGTTTGATTAATTATATATATCCTGGTACTACATGTGTGTAAATTAATCCCATTATGATAGCAAGCTCAAACGTGCACTTAAAGTGTGGTGCATGTATGGATAGCTATAATATATTTGGGAGATTATATATATAAGTACCATGCATGGAAAAGCTTAGATAGAAGCATCAAGTGGGCTTCAAAAAACAGGTAAGAAATCTTGTTGCCTTGGTGTGTAACATGCAATATATATAGCTGGATGCCCTTGCAGCTGGACATGTGGATCCAACTTGAACAGTAGTTGATAAGAACAATCTCACACTCATTCTCATCTCTTATCTCTCTCTCTTTGTGCAGGCACAGTACACATGGAGAGAGTGCAGGCCCACAGACACTACAGCACATAATGTTGGGGAATGGAGGCACAGCTGCACAACAACTACCATTTATGGTGGGGGCCAAGTTGAATATTGGGGCTGGATGCATTTTTCAATCTTGTGTTTTTTATGATCACTGGTCCAATGTATCTAGTCCCAACAAACAAAAGGAACCAAGGGAGGGGTTGGATAGATCAACACTGAATCGAGGATATGGACAAAGTCCATCAGTAAGTTATCTTCAGTGATGACACATCAGCCCAAATCTGAGTAGGATGACAAGGAAGAGGGGAGATTTTATATCGAAGAATTAATAGAAGTATTAAGTTTATATGTATCAACCAGTTTAACTCTAAAGCTTAACCTGATGGATAAAAATAGGCAATTCACTTATTCTAGCAAAAAGACATTAATGTGGATTAAAAATAGAAGACACCTCGTGTATTAGAGGAAAATATGTTGAACAAATTTGTGGGTATATGTTCAGAGAAACTGTATTATAGAGGATGCTAGAGATGATATGTACAACATGTACAGATAGAAGACAATGTGTTTTCTGTGTGTTTAATTTTTTTGGCGGTACGTGTTTTCTATTGTACATGCCCTAAATGAAAAGCAAAGTAATTGACTGACTTAAAATCAAATCAAACTACTTTATAGGTTTGGTTAAGAAACAGAACATGGATGTGTCCAATTATGATGCCTAGTCAAAAGCTGGCCATGATGTATCTTTTTAGATAAAGCCAGTCATGATTTTGCTTACAAGGTTGCCCTACGGCTGTAAAGGTGCATCCATGGATCAAGCGGGAATTCCTTTGTTGTTTGTGGACCACAATATCTTGGATTTCATTATTTTCGTGTTGGAATTCAAAGAACCAGTTTCCAATGATGGAATGTTATGTTTCTTGTATTATCTATACTGAGGACATTCTTACATGGAAGACACATGGGCACACAAAACACACACTTACACACAAGCACGAACGGGTGCATTGTTAACACATGCTTAAAGAGACGAAGGCCAACGGCAACTCTCCGACATTATCATTAAAATTCTATTAAACATACACTCATTTTTGCACAATAAACTATGGCCTCACTAATGGTGATTCGTCCACACTGAGAACATTTTTTCATCAAGAACAGCTCTGTTTTCAGGAAAGAGCTTTTTCCCGTAAAGAAAAAAGAAAGAGCTTTTTCCCGTAAAGAAAAAAGAAAGAGCCTCTATGTACTATCTCACACACAAAGCTTCTGATCATTTGCATGTTGGCTTATTGGCCGCACCTAAAATTTTAATTTTAAATTAAGTTAGATTTTTATGTTTTTTAAGTAAATTGCATGTTTGACTTTTTTTACCACTTTTGCAGCTTGGACTAGGTGTAAGTTTCTCTTTTTTAACTTTGGACAAGAAAACTTTCCCAAATGTTTCACTTTGGATCTATCACATGCTCTTCTTCCTAAAGGCTCTTCTCCCTCCCACCTCATATAAATATTGTTTTTTGCTGATAGCTTCTTGGTGGAAACACACCGATGCTCAAGCTATGCATCGCGCAGGGCGTTGCATCTTCATACAATGCCAAATAATTCCAGAATTGCATGCACCCAGCTCAAGATCAACATCGATATATAAAGCCAAACACACTCATGTGTCCAATGTACCTGGCGTCTCGAGTGTGAGAGCGCAAGGCAAGGCGGAGCCGCCAACCTCAAGCTTGAGCTCAAAGTATATGATCTGGCTCTACAAGGGAGAGAGGAAGAAGTAGGTCCAAAGTTAAACATTGTGTAGATATATATACCTGACCTAAAGTGAAAAGGATTACTTACATCTGGTCCAAGTTGCAAAAGAGGTAAAAATAATAGTTGTTCTAATGTGCAATTCACTCTAGGTTAGGTTTTTCATAGTAGTTTATTTTTCAGCATTGACTTTTAAATTGCCAGGAACATGGATATATAAGTTGAACCCATAATTTAGTTTTGGTTACTTTATTTTTTTCCAATACTTATTAGCCGTAAAACAAACGATGAGAGTGATTTTTTTACAGAGTTTTAGATATAGCTAAAAGTAATCAAGCAAGTGGATCCGATCATATATCGCATCTTTCAGTATATACCTAGCTAAAATGATGCCACAATAGAAAGGTAATAACTTTACACGTTGGTTTATATGATTCTAGAGTATTGGTAGATCAATAGCTAGCTAGGCACACATCGATCATGCATGTATCAACACGAACACATCCATGATGGATTAATGGACATGTTTCTCCAACCAAAAGAAACAAAGATTTCAATCAATCTGTACTCAACACATGTACACAGGACATTCTTCTTGATCAATCGAGCCGACCGAGCGTACCAACTTTAAATAACCCATCCGTGCAAATTATATATATTATTGTTTCTAATTATTAATGTACCATCCACTCTAATTGATTTGATTAATTGCTAATATATCCATGCAGAATAAGAAGGCTGCATGAATGGTATATAGTACAGTGCACTTATAGAAGAATCGTCCTGAAAAATTAATCAACTAATTTGTCTCTGATCGATCTCAGTCGAGAGCTTATTAAATTTCATCATCACCAACGATCATATTGTCGACCCATGCTTACTAATTAAACCCTTTCTGGTCATTCGTCATAATCAATGTCCGACGACAATGCTTAAATCATAAGATTGCACATGTAAAAGAACAAGCTATATCACAATTTCTGGTGTCAGGACATACTGTGATCGAACTCGGTACTTGGTGTCATCTTTATATTATCATATAATTAAGCAATTTACCGAGTAAGATTATAGTTAACCTCGCGTTGTTCGATCCTGATAGCTATACCGTAGATCCACCCTTGATGAAAGTTTTATAGTTATGCATTTTCATATACGTATACGTTTTGTTGATTTGCCAATCAATAACCATTGCCGCACCCGAGAATAACTAAGGGTGTGTTCGTTGCTATGTAGGAAAATCAACGGTACGCACGAAAAACGAAATGATCTATTAGCGTGTGATTAATTAAGTATTAGCTTTTTTTTTTCAAAAATGGATTAATTTGATTTTTTAAACAACTTTTGTATAGAAACTTTTTGCAAAAAAACACACCGTTTAGTAGTTTGAAAAGCGTGCGCGTGAAAAAAATAGTAGTGAGTTGGGAACACAGGGAAAAGAACAAAGCCTATGAGTGTGTTTGAAACTATAGGTTTATAACTTCTACTCTTTCATCGTTCACATACACGTACGTTTTCTAAATTACTAACCGGTGCATTTAAAAAATCTATAGAAAAGTTGATTTAAAAATCATATTAATTTATTTTTAAGTTTTTTATAGTTAATATTTAATTAATAATACGCTAACGAGTCACCTCACTTTACGTGCGCGGAAGAGAAATGTTCTAACCTTCTCTCTTTCGAACGCACCCTAAAATTAAGTGAGATTCTCTACAGTGAGCACTGGATCTGCAGTAATGCTCACTGATGTGTGAATGTGTGGAAGCCCACGTGTCAGTGAGCAGTGACGTAGACAACATATGTCCAATTTATCTAGAGCTTCTCATGCAATTCCTTGGCCTAAACCTGAAACCTTCTGATTTGGAGGCAGATGAGACGCACTTGTAGAAAGATGAGGGTCTCCGAATACTTTGGATCGACGCACCGGCATGAAACCGATCGATCGACGTGACATGATCGAACCCTTCCTGAGACGACGTCGATCGTCAACAAAATAAAAGCCACGGATCCATCGACGGACGGACCGACGGACGCCCTGCATTTGTCCTGCATATATGACTGCTGAATAATTATCCAAGCTAGTAGCTTAATTTTCTCGGTCTTCAGAGTTCAGACTAGTGCCATATATATATATATCCTTTAATTTGCAGCTTTAATTTTGTGTAACTGATCTGTACAGATCTTCTACTGTCGAGTAGCACCGTACGTAGAACAATCATTTGAGCACTCTTTCTTCATAATTGTTGACGTTTTATATAACGACATGGTTTCCAAAATATATCTTTAACTATGATTTTCTATTTAATATGTTAAAAAAATAAGTAAATATATTTATGTTCATCCAAGTACTTTTAAGACTAATCTATGCATCGTGTTTAAGTGTTTTTAAACTGAATATTCTAACAGCTATATATATAGTTAAAGTTCTATTTGTTTGATTTCAAATTTATCAAAAAAAACTATGTAAACAGAGAGTACACAATTGATAAGCCATCAAACATATATACAGTTGTTTGATCAAGATTACTGAGGGTTGAATTAAACAACTCGAACGACACGTGTCGTCGCCGGGTTCACACACTTGGCAAGAACGGCATCACCGTCTTCAATTCCTCCAGAGAGCATAAATGCATGCAAGTGACAGGGAAAGAAGAGGAGATACCTCCAAAGCTCCCACTTACATGGCCTGATGCCCCTGATTGGACACTGGACAGACAAAGGTTAGGCAGTTGTCAACTAGCTAAAGGCATCACCATCACCAAAGGGAACAGAACAAAAAAGCTACTCATACTCCAAGCATGTATATAGTATCTCACACCAAACTCGATCACTATTGCATGAGCCTTGCATTGCATTGCACTGCACTTGAGACATCTACATCATCTCACTGTGCAAAAGGGGGGCCAGGGGACAAGTTCCATGTCAGTATTTATCCTCTCTGGAGCACACCAGTTGGATTGATTGATTGATTGATTGATTGATTGACTGACTGATTTGGTCATGCTAACTAACATTCTGCAGAGATTCAGAGTAGTGCAGATTCAGAGAATTTCTTCTCCTAGTTTGTCCCTTTCAAGGTGCTCAACTTGTCTTGGGATCTCTATTCTTCCCTGCTACGGCTGCAAAAGTTAGCAACTAGGAAAACCTAGGTACCAAAACCTAGAGTGCATTCCAAAACCGGCCACTTGTCATGACACCAAGAAAAGCAGAAGTACAGAAACTCTAGATATGTGTTTTTTCAGATGAGATAGGAATAATTCCCATCACATATATATTGTAGTGTGAGATGCACACAACCGTACTAAACGTTATGCATATGTATACAACGGAATATATATGACAACATGTTAAGAAATTACGTGCGCAGCTTGCAATATCAATAATGCACACAGTAATATAATGTTTTTATTGGAAAATTGCGGCGGTTCTGATATTTTGTTGTGCATCATGATTATTAAAATTTTCCGGCACATGTATATATAACCCATGTAGAGTAGCATATGGTTAGAATTATACATCTAAAAATAAGTAGTATGCATGGCAAGAATTAAGACCATGCAAATGATAGGTGAACTACTCATTTATGCAACCTAGCTTGGCTGGAAACATATATATACAATCATCTCAAATTGGTTGGAAGGTAGCTAAACGTACGTACAGTGAAAGCTAAGGAAGATCTTTTTCATGGCTTCAAGTGTGAAGGAGGACGAATTAAGTGTGACCTTTCACAGCGGAAGACTTTTCTTGGTTTGTGTCCTTTTCCAAGTTGTCTAAATTTTACCATGTTCAAAGGTGAATACAGAGGTACGTACACTTGGCATTCGCCTTGCCTAACACAAACAGAGGAATCTGACTTTGGTTGATCACCAAAAGTGAGCAAGGATGATCACATCTCAGATTCTGGATTCCTTCAGTTTATTACTGGTAGGAGCATCTACAAGATAAATACAACTTAATTAAAGGGGAAATTCTATATAACCTCTGCTAAACAAACCTTAATTTGGTTGTATTATTTTCTAGAACATGTAGGAGATTTGTGCAATATATAATAAGATAGAGATAAGGTAGACAACTACCTGCTAGCCAAAAACACAACAGCTATAAGTGAAATAAACTGACAAATAAGACAATTGGACCCATGCATTATTGATTTAGGTCATGCTACTTTGCCATAATAGGAGCCTCCATATTGGGCCTGCAAAGTTTCACTTCGGTCAGCCCTCAACCAATATATCATTGAGGGAGACTACACAACGGTATACCATTCCAACGGAATAGCTGACGTCACCACGATACCTCATAGGTATCACATCTGATACTTTCGGTACCAAACATGATACCTCATAGATACCAGATCTAGAACCAAGGTATCATGCTGACGTTAGCATGATATCATAGGTATTGAATCTGATACCTTCAGTATCAAAAATGATACCCCGTAGGTATCCAATCTGGTACCTAGATACCATACTGACGCAGCTATTTCGTTGAAACGGTATAACATTCTGTAGTATTTCTGTATATCATTTTGGACATAGCCTTCATACCTTTTTTTTGTCACTTGGGATCATTATTCATATGCATCGAGTTTCCGATTCGTTGCGGTATTCCCAATGCCCTAGGCTTCTCTCTTATACCTTCAGATTCTCCGTGGCATCGATCGATTTATGCACCTGCAAGTTCCCGACAGTCCGAGGGCACTAGGCATCCTATAGTTAGTGGGCATCGGATCTCATCTTGATCAGAATCTTACCACTCTCAAGAAATGGGAAGAAAAGGTTTGGCATGTCACCAATTAGAAAAATTCTGAACTGCAGTACTCCAAAGTTCAGTTCGCTGCTACAAGTAGCTAGGAAGCAAAAGTGCATGAATTCATGTATATATGGCATCGTATTCTCCACTCAGATCGACCAGATTAAGCCGTGCATACTGATCATCCGTTGAAAAAGAGATTCTCATTCACGAAGTGTGCCGATTGATAGATAGGTTCATGATAGGTACACCATACCAGTTGCAGGCATATATATTTGCATGATTCTATTGCCCACCAATAAATGGAATATACTTCCTAGTGAACTTTTTGAAGCTTGAGAAAAAAAGAGCATGATTCATGAATAAAGTGCTTGTAGCATTGTAAATATTAAAACTTATAATGTAACTATAGTGTAAGTTTTGAAATTTATAATGTAATTGTAAGTATAGATAATTCATAATGTAAACATAATTTAACTATTTTTCGTGAAAAATGTGGCGCCGTAAATATAGCTACCAAAAAAAGTAGTAGAAGAAACCCCACAAAATAAATACTGTAAGTAGAAGAAAACGATGGATATATTACAAGAAGAAGAAGAAGAAGAAGAAAGAACAAGTCCGAAATAGATTAATATGGGCTTTAGTCCTAACAAGCTGATGACCTTTCCTGACATTTAAGCCCAATAAGACCAAACATTTAGCCCCATATATTTCACGAAGCAAAAAGCCCACCAAAATGGGCCCATATTAGGCCCATCAAACCGCCGCGAGCGAGCTAGGGTTTCGCACCACCCTCCCCACGATATAAAAACCTCACCACCTTCCCCACCGCGCCGCCGCCTTCTCCACCATCGCCGCCGCATCCGACAAGGTGAAGGAAGCGAGCTCGAGGTCGCCTCACCGGCGGCGAGCGATGGGCCACTCCAACGTCTGGAACTCCCACCCCAAGAACTACGGGCCCGGTTCCCGCGTCTGGTACGTTGCTCTCGCCTCCTGTGTGCGCATGGTTTGTTTGTACGTTCTTGATTTTGTCTTGTGAAAGGAACATCATCAGTGGTGATGGTTGGTAGTGTTTGGTCTGCGTGGATGGGCTGATTCAGATGTTCTGGTTATGTATTCACTTGGTAATTACTAATTAGAATTGCAAATATGGCTTAGACGCTGTAGTAAGAGTTGATTTGTATGTTTCTGTGTTGCTGTGATGTGAGCTGTGGTTTGGTTGTCCCAATTGGGAAAAAAGTTTTATCTTTTGTGGGTATGCTTTGAATTGATAATCAGATATAGCGAGTTTGCTGTTGTCAGGCATATACCCTCATGATAGGATAGTGAGCGGTGCTGTTTGCTAAAATGTACCAGTTCTGTTGCAATTGAGCTCTTGAATTGTGATTCTATGGTTTGTGATATGATGTAGTGAACGGTAGGATTTTGGTGGAAATAGTTCATTGTAGTTTAACTAGTGAATCCGTTTATACAGAGAACTGCATGATTTCAAAGATACCATGAGATGAAATGCCAAATGAAACTGCTTGTTAGGCAATAGCCGCATTATTTGAAAGATATCGTGGCTAAACTACCAAGCCAAATTATGTTTAAAAGATGTTTGTGGGCTGAAAAGTACAGAGTAATGTGACATTTGCTCTGAATTGTTTTAGTAACATCAAGCTTGTTCATTTTTGGCAGCCGGGTCTGTGGGAACCCTCATGGGCTGATCAGGAAGTATGGGCTCATGTGCTGCAGGCAGTGCTTCCGCAGCAACGCCAAGGATATTGGCTTCATCAAGGTATATGGTCCGCTCATTGTGCTCCTTGTGTTGTGCACTTGTCCCACAAGTTTTTGAGTACTTCATTTGATCTATGGATCACTTTAAAGGTGCAAGTTTAACTTATTTCCTTTTCACCAACCTTATAAATATATTTTTTTGTAATTCTTACAATCATTGCACTGATATAACTATTTGGGATTATTTGGGTTTCCATGTGTCAATAATAACCAATCAACTTACATATAGTCTAGAAACTTATTTAAATGAAAAGGCTCTAAATTTCTTGTGTTCTCCTTGCAGTACCGCTGAAGGCCATTTTGCTTGTCGTTGAGCCTGAGAACTCCGCCTGAACCAGAGAAATGGATCTTTTAGTATAATGCTAAATTCATGTTGTTTAGCTTTTTGTTTGGAGTACTGTCCTATTAAACATGTTTAAGTTTTGATGGGAACCATGAGGTTGTTGAACTAACTTTGTGATCAAATATTGAAGTACTCTGTTATATTTGAGGTCTTGTGTATTTGATACTACTGCGATGGTTCAAAGTTACTGGTTTACAGCATCCCAGCTTGTTTCAGGTTTTTTTTCATGATTCCAATGGTCATTATTGTAGATATACAACATAAAAAAAGATTAGAATGTAAAACAAAAGGAAATTGAACTTTGATCAAGTTAACATGTGATCTATTCCATTTTCTTTCAAAAGTACTTCGATAGCACTCAGATGTAAAATTCTGAGTAAACCTATGGCTGACGCTCTTAAGATTTCACTGCTTGTTTTCCTTTGTCATTTAAGCTTGGTAGTTTTCTACCTATTTTCAACTCTTGAAGCAGTGAATTTTCAATTGCTTCGTGGTGAAATTTAGTTTTGAACGTGACAATACATTTCTCCAAGATTTTGGCTATATTTTTTAGTATGACAGATCAACAGTGCCCTCCAGTGTTATATTTTTAGTTTTGAATGTAGCAACACCTTTCTCCAAGATTTGGCTATATTTTGTAGAGAATGACAGATCAACAGTGCCCTTCTAGTGTTATGAATAAGGAAAGGATGGGAAGCTGCATCCCGTTTGTCAAAGATTTTGTTGTCCTTCTGCAATTAGATGTAGCCATGCACATGGGCACATAGCTGTGAGGAAAAATGTTATCTTTTCTTCCTTTTGTCTTCTGGGATAGTCCAGAAAAAACATTATTTGCTGCAGCTTGCATGACAGATGGCAATATATAATGTTATATCACCTCTTATTCGTGTACACTATCAAAGAAGTGTGCTGAGGTGATGAAATCTTGTTATGCATATCTGGAATAAGATGGCAGTCTACTCGTTGTTTAGATGCACTTTATTTGCTTACATTGTCACAGTGTGCATCTTGTGAAGCTGTAGTTATCTGTATGAGATTGCTGCCATACACTTGATGTATTAGTGTTATTGCATGGAAATTGCATTTTGTGCACCATAAAATTTCAAGACATCGAAGACTATTTTGTTGGCATATAAGGGTACTGAACAATGTTGAGTTTGAGAGCATAGCATCTGATGTGGTGTTCTTGCATGAAAACAGAGTTCATTTGGGTTGGTGAAAGCAGAGTTCTTTCTGTTTCTTGTCTTCGTGCATAATGATGATTCAGGCTTTGATGTGACTTCAAACCTTGGGAATTTAGGGCTTTTTTGTTGGACTGGAGTACTGGCTGATTCTATTTGAGAGCATATAAAGCATAATACTAATCTCTACTTGTTGTCAGACCACAAAATAGCAGTCATTTGTTGAATGATCTTTCATCCATTTACTATGGACTGACAGAACACAGTCCTGTTGAATTGAATAAATTGCTAATTGGCCAATTAAGTTGACACTTTTTTTTCTAATAATGTTTTTTTATATAACTATGTCTTCTTCCTTCTTTTCTGTTTTCTTACATCAGATTGCATGTTTATTGTCTTGCAAGTTGGCATTGCATTCTAGTTTCTTTGTTGCACTATATTTTCAAAGAGTAGTCCACCTTTGCATTATGGATATCTGAAGATTTTATATGGTTAATGTGATATTGTACTAAGCCCCATTGAAATCATTTATATTTGGCTAATGAAATGATTGGCATTGGGTCATTAAATTCCTGGAGATCCTTTCAAGTGGCAGTATAGTACCCCAGATGAAGTCTGAAGGACAGCTTAGCTTGTATTTGTGGAGGCAATCAATGATGAACTTGTCCATTTTGATGTCCATATTCAAGATGTATGTTGGGGGATTTGTGAATCTAACTACAAATTTGTTCGTGCAGCTTAATTAATGCCAGGTGCAATATTAATGCTCATGGAAGCCGTGCTTGCATGCTTAATACAAAAATTAAGAACGTCTTGAGCAGTCCTAATACAACAGAATAAAGAACAATTAAGTGGCGTCATTTTCATGGCTTCACCTTATTTGTTCACATAGCATGTGTATTCAATATGTAGATAGACTTTCACAATGTGAATTACTGAATTGCATAACTAGGATTAGTTACGTAAGTACAGTATACCAAAGTATATGGCATGCCATACTGTTCTTTGAATATCATCTTCAAGTCACCAAGAAAGAAAATGTGAACCTGCCAAACTGAGTTGATATCTTATCAGTTGTGTCCTATTTTATTTATAACATTGCCAGCACTTCTTCTCCATGATCACCTCCTTACAAATTTCTTATTTCTGGCCAGCTCTTAATGATTTCTTACAAGTGGTGCTATGCTTTTTTGTGTCCTATTATCGGCTGTCGATCTTGCGACTTAATTGCGGATCATTTGAATCATTTAATGTTATCATATAATTAACATTGTTAGTTGTTTTTTTAACTCCCTCTCATCTCAAACCATAGGTCTAAATAGCGTGCCTCTTTAGATTGCTCAATGGGCAATCGATTCCCCATATGATCTTTCTATCACTTGAAGATCCTGAGGGTATGGGTCATGGAACTTGAGATATAAAGTTCTAGCTCTTAGTTGTCATTGTACACAAAAAAATGGATTATGATGGAACCTTAGTCAAATTTATATCTGCAGATGATTCTCTGGAAACATAGTATAAATATGTGCCTCTACCTGCACAGTGCTCACAGAAACATTGCCAAGAGATCACACATTAGAACTCTTTTCGAAAGATCACATATTAGAGCTTAGAAGTTTCAAATCAATAGGATGGATGCAAGGTGTGCAAACATCTGGAGCTCTGTTGATGCAAGGAGTGAGGAATCTGAGATGATTGATCAACTGAAGTCCATGTTCTGGAGCAGCAGTTATGCTGAAATCAACTTTTATTCTCCTGACAGTAGTGTGAATTCTTGTGTCACAACCAGCACAATGCCTAGCAGCTTGCTTCTTCCTCTGATGGATGTTGAGGGATTTGGCACAGTGCCATTGATGGTTAGCACTGGCATGGATATGTGTTCTGATGATCATCAGCATCAGGTCATCACTGGTAACAAGAGGACGTTCCCCATGGATGAGCACTTTGAGCAGCAGCAGCAGAAGCCGAAGAAGAAAACCCGGACTTCTCGCTCGGTAGGTCAATTTTGCATGAGAATTTTGATTCATGCTTAAATTGTTGTAATGACTAAAATTCATTTTATTTTAGGTATCAAGTAGTTCAACCATTACTGACTACGAGATCAGCTCTGAACTTGTCAATCCTAGCTGTTCCTCCGGGAACAGCGTCGGAGAGGATTCAATTGCTGCAACTGATGGATCTATAGTGCTGAAACGAAGCGGCAATTCAAGAGGCCATAAGCAGTGCTCCAAGGATACACAAAGCCTCTATGCTAAGGTTAGGACCTAATTGTGTTATTATTTCTCTAATGTTTGAATCTGAAGTAATTTTTCTGACGGCGTTTGTGACCCTCTTAACAGAGGAGAAGGGAAAGGATTAATGAGAGACTGAGAATACTTCAGCAGCTTATTCCCAATGGCACTAAAGTAAGCTTTTGCTGATTAGTATTTAGTAATTATCTTACTAGTTTGGTGAACAGAACAATCAATGTAGTAAGGTTGAGTGCATCAATGAATAATCTAATGTGTCTGCCATTTTCAGGTTGACATCAGCACAATGTTGGAGGAAGCAGTTCAGTATGTCAAGTTTCTGCAGTTGCAAATAAAGGTACTAGTTATGTTACAGTAAAATAAAATCAACAGAAGGATAAAAATCCATAGATATTTGTAGAAAAAGGGTACTTCATGGCTGCAAGTACATTAATAGAGGCAATTTCACAACACATTTTAGAATGTTCACTCGGTTTCGCAGTACTTTCAGAATACAATATGTACTAGAACATTCAGAATGCAAAATATAGAAGAATCAATTCTGCTTAATCTTTTGTGTTACACATTACGCATTCGAAAGATGTATGTATCTTTTATCTGATCTTCCTTCAATTTTCTAAACAGCTCTTGAGCTCCGACGACACATGGATGTTTGCGCCCCTAGCCTATAATGGCATGAACATGGGTCTCGGTCATACTTTTGCTGAAAACCAAGAATGACTCCTGAAAGGAATTGGCTGAACCGATCAACATTTCAGAGGAATTTGAGTTGGATATATATATGAGTTGTTGCTAAATGGAACTCATTACTGCATGATGCATTTTGTCTTTAGGATGTTAACCCTGACTGACTATACATTCTTCTGTTCTTCTTGTAAGGTAGAGCAAAGTGCTCCACTGCCAAATATACGTAGTAAAAAAATAATGTATATAAGTATGATTGATGGCAATAAAGAGCTTATATAAGTCTGAGTTCTGAAGCTCATGACTTCTTTAGTTTTTTCAGTGCCTGATTATTGCAGTAAAAACATTATAAATCTCTTTGAATCTTGTTCAACTTATACAGAATTATTCTTTATCTCATATGTTATCATCTCACATCATGGTGATGGTGCCGTGTATGTGCATATTGAAATATCCAATGGCATTGATTTCTGAAAGTACACTTCTGGAAAATACTTCACACTACTAAAGTACAACCAATCCCTAATGTAGAGAGATTGAGTGGCTTGTTTAATTCTGATCATCAGATTTTTTTTTTTTTGTAAAAGCTGTGTATCTGTGCATATTCAAATGTCCAATAGCATTGATTTCTGAAAGTACACTTCTGGAGAATAATTTAAACTTCTAATGAGAGACTAATTTAAAGATAATTGAGTGGTTTGTTTGCTTCTGACGATCAGGACTCTTTGCTTTAAAAGTTTTGCAACCTTTCTATAGCTTTTACATATTTCTGTATGATTAATGTGTTGTTATCTGTACACTATTAGCAAGCAGAGAATCTTGCATTCCTTCTTAAACAACAAAATCATATTTCCTAGCTACACTGAAAAGTGACTTTACCACTTCTGAAAATTTCAAACCTGCGAAAGTTCAATCACCAAAAATAAGCAAAACTATTTAAAGTGCAACTAGATTCAAAGCAACTCTATCTTAACAAACTTTTATGTCTCATCATGGACATTAAGTAGCCATGCCATCAGATGCTAATTGGTCTCAAGTAATCAAAAGCTAGTCTTGGATAATTGGATAAGAAGGTCTGTTGCTGCTGAGCTGACCCCAAAAAAGAAGAAGAAAAAAAAGAAACAAACATTAGGCCATGAGGCCATGACAAGTGCTAGTAGCACTACACAAAGTTGCATCAATTCGTTTGCTACATTATGGGTTACCAAAGTTGCATCAATCATTTGTTGTAAATCAGCTATTACATGGGTTTGGTAACTAATTGTAGTGCGTATTAATTGTACTATCACAAGATTAGTACTAGTACTTTGCTTAGTGCCCTGCACTTTATCTAATCTAGGATGAGTTGTCCAGATGCATAGAGTTGTCTACCATTCTTGAGTTCTCAGTTGAGTATCACTAGGCAGGCACCCGAGAGGCTTTCGCCTTTGTGCAAGCTGAGTGTGTTAGCTCACAAAGGAGAGAAATTTGCTAACTTCACAAGCTAGATATGATCTCTTCTTACAGCAAACATTTTGTGGCGATGATATATAATGGCTAACCTAAACATGTTTCAGTTGGCTCTTGTGATGTGCTTACATGCATGTACTTATTATCATGTAAAAACTACTACATTTATTAAAAAGACTATTTCCGGCTATAAACATAGATAAGTAATTGTGGCCTTGTGGGCCAGAAGTAGTAGTATATATCATTGTAACCTTGACCATAATAAATTTTATATTTAAATAGTTAGACTACGACGAAAGAAAGAAAACTTAAAGCTTAATTATATTTAGGATGTTAATTACACACTTTAATAATACGTCATATTTTTTGGGAACAGAAAGAGTACAATTGTCACATTGACAGAAAAAAAATGTTACAAGCCGTAGACTGTAAATTATGTCATATTTTTCTTTTCACCTTCTACTGAAATAAGTACATATAAAATGATCTTCCGATCAAGCTAATGTCCACATTGGTCTGGGCGACATGAAACGTATCCAATATCAATGTAATGGATAGAGATCGATTTCATGGAGGTTGGTTGTATAGTACTTGCCTACGTGGAGGGCTCGAACACGGTTGAATCCAACAACCTCGAACATTGATCAGGAAGCAGAAAATGCACCAAACAAAATATCGTATATATAACGATGGAAAATAGTCTAAATTAATCTTCTGCATGCTATAGGCGTGGCATCCATATCTTTCTTCCCATTAAATATTTTCTGTTGTTGGCACGACAATTAATTAACTATGGTATTAATTGATCACTGTACACATATGAGAACATCTCCTCAACCGACACTATAATTAACCAAACAACCATGATCGATGCGAGAGTTAGGTACTGATGCTAAACAGGAAGGAGACATTGTGAGAGATATGTGGCCAAAGCATTTAGCATGAACTATATATGTTCAGAATTCAGACCAGCAAAAGAAATGGAATTTACACTTTCTTGTGAACAATATCGTTCAAAAGCAGCTAGTTCTCCTTTTTGTTGGAAGTTGGAATTCATTGGTGCTTACAAAAGGCTCCAACTTATATAGATTGGAATTAATTCAGGTTCATTGAATCTGTCCACAATATATATAGTTAGGATGAAGTCATGAGTGGGAACAATTCTTAGAAGTTTGAAAGCTTCCAAAATGCACACTAATCCTTTATAATTTTGCTATATATTTATCAAGAATTTTTCTTCTAAAAATTCAACAGATGTAATTATAGTAGTATAATTACATTGTAATTTATATATAGCTATAATGTAACTTTCACGTAATTTTGAATTGTTAGATTTGTTTCAAGAATTGTGCAAGCAAGGAAGGAAAAAAATCACAGCGCGTACATATAAGAGAGGATTTAGTCCCACGACCTCTGTTTTATGAAAATAGCATGTTACAAAGGGATTTTTAAAAGTTATATTGTAATTACATATAAGTTACAACATAATCACACAATGATTATACTATAATTACATATGTCAAATTTTTGAAGGAAAATTTGTCGACAAATGTATAGGTAGTCTCGATCCTTTATTGGAAGTTTGACTGCTTAGTCATTTCTTCAAACAATGAAAAATGGTATAGCTAGTTCTATTAAATTTTAAGAGAGTGACACCTTTTACTACTCATCTTCAAATGTACTTCCTTGGCGTTGAAGATGTATTTTTAAGATAAAAAAGCTTCATTAATCTCAGACAATTACACCTAAATAATACAATTAATTTAAGACCACTCTCGACCTTGTATAGTGAGCATGTACACAACCTGCAAGTATTGAGAAAAGGAAAAATAAAAGGAACGGCATGACAATAAATATCATGTCGCTGCAAACTACAATATACAGATGATCTTCAACTCCATTCCCAACCGTAACAACACTTAGACTGCGAGAAACACACTCCAAAATAAGATAAATAGATGGCGTCATAGAAATCAATATGTGAAGATGGTATTGCTAGATTTATCATGAAAAAATGCTTTCATGTAGTTATATTTTAAATATATTTGTAAAAATAGTATATATGGACTGTGTCGATCAATGTCCAAATCTAATGTGTTGACGGTTAAATTAACCACAGAGCTAATCAGCTAATTCTTATATATGGACTGTATCGATCAATGTCCAAATCTAATGTGTTGACGGTTAAATTAACCACAGAGCTAATTCTTACGTAAGGATAATAATGCTGATGTGATTAACCTGTGTTTATCGCCATCACCGTCCTATAAATAGCTCTGCACATAGCGAATTTTATAAGGCAGGCCTTTTCGTGCACATAGCACTCGCCGCCGGTCACCACCCATGCTTGCCAGGGCTCTCCCCCTGCCGTGCTCCGGCGCCGGCGGCCGCCGTGCACCGGCTGCTGGCCTCGCCGGAGGGGTGAGGCCGCCGTGGGGAGGAGCTGCCGGCGTGAGGCTCGTCGCAGCGGCGAGGTCAATGAGCGTCGTCACGGTGGCGGCGGCGGCCGGAAGCTGGGACATGAAGGCTGGCCGGTCGGAGGCCGTGCCGGCCGACGGGAAGGACGATGTGTTACCAGGTGCTATATATATATATATATATATATATTATTAATAAATGGATTTTTCCGATTTGCAAAGTGATTAGTTTGCTTTGATTAATGTTGCATATGCACTAGTTCAGCATCACATTTAATTTCGTTAGCTATATTTTTCTTAGATAATGGAAATAAATAAATCCCAACCTTTAGCTCGATCAAGAGCTTCCGGACAATGTTTATTACAGTACGTAATTCGGCTTTCAGGTTGAGCCATTTCGTTAGCTAATTTGGGCACAGAGATTAATAAGTTTCTTGATATACAAATGAATTAAAATGTACACATTAGGTTTTGTGCTGTCGAAATTAACCTTATGTTTCCATGTGAAAGGTTCATTTCAGTACAGCGTAAAATATACTTCAAAAGTACATATTTATTTTTAAAACAAATGGAATGACATCAACCTGTTTTTTATTATGTACAGACCACATAATTACCAAAGTGCAGGAATTGCATTTAATTTTATTAAAGTTCGAGTATCATACTTTTTTTTCCAAGGGTTCGTTGATATTCAGGTGGATTATGAGATAAAAAAATTGCTTAATTAGTTCAACTACTTTTAGATGCTTGGGTGCTTAGCTAAATGCATTTATTTATTCTATAGCCGCTGTCCTATATGTAGATGACTGTACTATCGTGTTGAAAAAATATAAGAGTGATTGTTTGAAGCACAATAGTTGGATAATATATCGTACAATAGTTTTATATTTTTGTTTCTACAACAGCATATCACATATATATAACCACGTACGGAGCCTAATAGTTACTCCCTCAATATCATTACTGCTTATAAAAAGGAGTTTGTGTGGCAATGATGTGCTCTACATTACTATATTATTATTGGGAATATATATATATATATACTGGCATGGTAAAAAATAGTGCATATATACCAGATATGGGTAAAACCAATCATTTTAAAAATCGCCCTTTTATTGCTAGTTAGAAATTATATAGAGCATATTTTGGACCGGATAAGGTGGTGATATATGGGATTCCAATCCAATAGTCAAGCAAGTTATTGCTTGTAATTGCACTGTTTGTGTAAAACTACTTACAAACATACCTATCATCCATTTAGCTCCTACTTACCACGACACGTATTTTGCCATTACTACTAGAGAAGTGTCTTTGCTCGGATGACAAAAACTGGAATCGGCATCCCGGTTTGTAATCTGAGACTAAAGGGTGTTGCAAACCAGGACTAAAGATGGATTCCCCAGTAGTGCATATTCGTACGGATAATTCATTTAGTCTCTCTACGCGATTTTCCTTTTTTATGCATGACTGAAAATGACTTTTGCTGAAGTACTGGAGAAGAAAATGAAATCCTAATAAATGCTGTACTTATTTTGTGATCCCATCAGATATATGTTGTATTTTCTCGCACGTGCCATGCATGGCCCATATAATATAATCCCTTCGTCCCAAAACAGCTTCATTTTTCATCATCTTATTTATCTCAAAATAACTTCATCTTTTAAGTAATCATTATATTAAAATTTATGAAAGTAGTAGACAAATAGATTGGGGTTTGTTAAAGTAGGGGACAATTATATTGGATTTGTTAAAGTAGAGATAAATTGCATTTAGGGTTGTCAAAGTGGAGGGCATTCTACTTTTTTTTTGTCTTTGTATTGGAATGTATGGATAGGTTCGAAAAATAAAGTCGAAGGTAGTACCTGCACAAACATGTCTTGTGTACCTGTGTTAAAATTTATTTTGATCGGTCTGACAAACAACTTACTTGTTACTTCATCCTTTCTCAAATATAAATAATATAATCATTTGTATTATTCAAATTTTAATGTGTCTTATCAATTAACTCCCGCTCAAAATTCTTTTATTTTTATTCCCAACAACCCCTCATTTAATGAGGGATGCTATAGTCCTTTCTTCTTAAACTTTAATCTCTCCTAACCAATCTAGAGCTGGCTATATTTGGAAATGGAGGGCGTAGTATTGATTACCGACACCATAGTCCTCTGAACATCTGAATTCTGTCTTGTTGATTTCTGAATCTGTCATGTCCAACAGTGTGAAGTCTGTTGGAACTTAGAACTTAGAAGTAGGAGTCACTGACAAACTGCAGATGATATGCTTTATATATTCGGCACTGGTAGGCTCTCTGATACTGAGTTGTCTTAGGAATGTTCAGGTATTCAGAACTGCACATGATTGTCAGTTTTCTTCAAGTTTGGCTGATCACTTCAGATTTCAGATTTCAGAAGTGCAGCACAAAACTTTTTAGAGAATATCTATTCTGCAAGCTTTACAGCACTCCTGTTGATGGAAAATTGTAAACATAACAGTGTAGGATTCAGCTTCTCTTGATGTTTCAGTGATGATAAGAAATCATGTTGTTACAATGCCATATGCCAAATATGATTCAGATTTCAGAATAGTAATATTGTTTACTGGAATCTTCTAAAAGGAATCTAGTTCTCTGGTAAAGTCCTGCATCAGCCTATTCAAGACACTTTCGACATTCCAATAATATTATTATGATGTTAAATTACCAGTTTTAAACAAGCTCATGACCTCAACTGTCGGTAAATCAACAAACATCCGATGGCATGACTGCCCAGTAAACCAGGTTGACAGACAAAAGTTACTGAACCAGAAGGGCTGTGTTGTTTGGATCACTGGCCTAAGTGGTTCAGGTATGTATCTGAGAATTCTGAAAATTCTCCCTGGGTTTCATTGTCATATCTGAAAATTCTGAACCTATGATATCTGAAGAAACCTCAAAATCAACTTCAGGAAAAAGCACCCTTGCATGTGCGCTGAGCCGTGAGCTGCACTCAAGAGGGCATCTGACCTATGTTCTTGACGGCGACAATCTCCGGCACGGCCTGAACAAAGATCTCAGCTTCAAAGCCGAGGACCGTGCCGAAAATATACGCAGAGTTGGTCTGTTCGGTTCCAAAATCTGGCCTTGGATGATCATTATTCTGTAGGTGTTTTCAGTGACAAATTACAACAATGTTCATGTCTGGCTTTGTAGGAGAAGTGGCAAAGCTGTTTGCAGACGCTGGATTGATCTGCATTACTAGTTTGATATCACCCTATAAGAGTGATCGAAGCGCCTGCCGCAAATTACTACCCAATTCTTCATTCATTGAGGTATATCTGCTGAAAAATTCAAATCGCCATGTAAACAAGTGAGACAATGCCGTCTTGTTCTATTTGATGTCTAATAAGTTTTTCAGTTGGAATCTGATTAGTATTAAGTATATTTCTTCAGGTGTTCCTGAATGTGCCACTTGAAGTATGTGAAGAAAGGGACCCAAAAGGCCTGTACAAGCTTGCTCGTGCCGGCAAAATCAAAGGTAAAGTAAACATATTGCAATTTTCTGATTATTACTTGCTATGCTTACTGAGGAAATTACATGCATGCAGGCTTTACAGGAATAGATGATCCTTATGAAACACCTTCAGATTGTGAGGTTTAGCCAAATATCTTTCGTAGTCATACTAACATCAGCTTCTCAACAAAACAACAGCATCAGTATCAGTACAACTCCGATAAAATATTCCAAAAAAAAATTTATGAGGATGATTTGTAACTTCTCTGATTGTGACCTTGAATTACTCTTTGCAGATTGTGATACAGTGCAAAGTTGGGGGCTGCCCTTCACCTAAATCAATGGCTGACCAAGTAGTGTCATATCTTGAAGCCAATGAATTCTTGCAGAACTAGATAGTTGGATGATTGTGAATTTATCTATATACCTCCAGATGCTGTAGCAAAGTTAGGCCCTTTGAAAATTAGAACTTGTTTCCTGTGTTTGCGAGTTACTTTCCCAGGAATTATTTTGGAATGAACATTTCTATCAGCAGATCTGTATTTACATTAAAAAGGAAATGTTATGCTGAACTGAAATGTTTGTACCCACAAAGAATTGTTATTGAACCTGTACAAGAGGAATAAAACTAGTCTGTATGAGTTCATTGTTCACTGCATAACTTCTCTTTTTTTTTTTAAAAAAAAGAACAACTACAATTGCTTTTGGCAGACAGAAATCAGAAAAAACAGGTATCAATTCATTACATGTAAATTCAACAATACACTTAATTTTTCTATGCATCATTTCTTCATAGCTTCTTTTCCTGTCTATATATATCTGCTCCTTTCATCCAAAGCTATTGTGAGAATATAATCGTTCTGTTCCTGATGTGGACTCGACTAACCTTGAGAATGAATGGCAACAGGGAAATTTCTTTTTCTTTGCCTTTTTCTTTGCCATGTTTGTTAATCTTATACTAAAACTAGCAATAATGCCCGTGCTTCGCCACGGGGATAAAAATATCGTTACGGGTAACAGTTCATTAAAAATATATTGGCATATATACTTTTGTTCAAAAACCTTGCAAAATAAAATCTTTGATTGACCTCATTGGCAAAAGAAAGGAGACTTGTATTGCTAGAATCATGTCGATGCTGTGCACAACAAAAAGGGTCATCGGGGAATCCTACTAATTATAAATTCAAAGTCTCAACCACACCAAAAGTAGGATCTGCATGAGAAAGAAAAATCAGACCATATGACTCATTTTCAACGCTGTATTATGAGAGCGAATAATTAATGAACTTCATAACATCATTTTTCATCAATTAGCAGTTAAGACTACCTGAATAAAAAGACTGAGGCTCCAAGTTATTTATCTAGCTCACTCCGTACATGAGTTTTGTTTTAGCTCTTTTAGCTTTGTTCTTATAGCAGAGGAAGAGCAGCCCTCAGCATTATATTTTCACCAAAAAAAATATTTAAGCTTTGGGCATTGTTTCATGGTTTCAACATTTTAAATTAATCGGCAATACCTTTTATTGTCCATGGCCCCTGACCCCATTTAGCGAAACTATGATATATTTTGGTTCTGCAAGCTTCAGAGATATAACAATTGTTAAGGCTGATAAGTTGGTTCAGCCTTCTTTGCCTATATAAAATTTTATATTACATCCTAACGCTCTCACCTAGTTTTGCAAATATTTTAACATGCATAATTGGTAATAAGACAGAAAATACAATCCCAAGAAAAGAGGAGGACAATCTTTGCACCGTACAATTTTCAAGACCACAAATTTTGCCTATGAAATGCAGCTTCTGTTTCGAACATTATAAGCTCCATTTCAATGGACTGATCTTCTGTGTCCAGATGAAAGTGAAAAGAAACAGGATTATGCTACTTGATTCATCCTCCTCGCATGCGCCAACGATAGCAGAGCGGAGAGCCTTTTCATGAACATCCATCAACCCCTCCCCAACAAGGCGAGCTCCTCATACACATGAAAATTCAAGACCAGGGGTGTGCACGAAGCACTTGTCCGCATCAATGGTGGTGAGCACCTAGGCAGCGGCACATCAGTGAGGACATCGCACTATGGCTTCCTTTCTCCTCCTAGTCTAAAGCGTTGAAGGCCTCAAGCTGTCGATCTGACTTTTCCTTGTCATTATCCAATTGGAGACAAACCCACTGAATGGATTCCTCAACCTTGTTGTCCTAGGAGTAGGGGAACCGAGGAGATGAGGCCTGGGTGCCACGAGCGCGTTGTGTTAGAGGTCAGGCTCCACGGAGAGGAACTGGTTGCAGACTCACTCATCGGCCGCCACCACCAATGTGGGACAATTCAGTTGGATTCGGGCAAAATGCCGGCACATGCGAAGGACGGAAGGGGAGAAGAAAATCTCGCCCTTGAAAGAGTGATTCATCTTGCATCGGGGACAAATCGCGTGGGCCTGAGAAACGATGATGAAAGTTTTGGGGCAGGAGAGAGAGGAGAAGAAAATATGATTCTGTTTTGTTTTCTGCTTCTCCCGCGATAACAACAATGATGGACAAACGATAGTGTATCCTTGTGCATTCCAAATCTCTCGATGCGTTCCTGAGTCAGACCGGTAGATGACGGATGAAACAATCGGTGAGTACATAATTATTTTCAATTTTTGTAATAAGTAAAGATAAATATAATAACCAATCTGGCGTACGAAGCACTAGAGAGGCAGAATTGTGATCTGCCGTTTGGAGTTCAGAGGAAGTCAGGAAGGTGACTGAAAGTTAGTAATCCTTTTAGTGCTTCATTTTTTCCCATATTCTGAAAGTTAGTATCTCTTCCTAATTATTTTTTTGTTTTTGGATTTTTGTTATTGTTTCAGGATTTATGATTTCTGTATTCACATTTTTCAACTCTTGTCATTTCTTTCTAATATGAAAGCTGTAAGGAGGAAAACGGGGTGCGGATAAGCGCAACTGTCAAACGTACCAAATAATGTCCTATATTTCTGTTATGAGAACAGGTTAAGAGCATGCCTGGGGAAGTTTTAGGTTGTAAGAAGCAGCTAGTTATGATCCATGTAGTGAGAATATAGAGAAGCTAGTAAAAGCAGCTTCTGACTTCTACGCCCTCCGCTTCATACTATAAGTCAATTTGACTTTTTTTTCTATTCAAACTCTTTTAGATTTGATCAAGTTTATAGAAAAAAATTAACAACATCTATAAAAATAAATTAATTTCATTAAATATAACATTGAATATAATTTGATAATAGGTTTGTTTTAGATAGAAATATTACTATACTTTTTTACAAACTTGATCAATCTAGGTTGGACTAAAAAAGTCAAAGCGACTTATAATATAAAACGAAGGATACTTCATAGATTCTACAACTATAGCCTTTGACAATATGACAAAAAACTAGGCTGGTTGGAAGAGTTTTTTTTATACTCTCGGAGAAGCTGTAGCTGCTAGAAGCTCCTTCCAACAAATTCTAAGAATTCAACCGAGGATGCGTGGTCTTTTGTCACCGATAAATTGACTACTGTTGGTGCAAAATTGTGAAATGTAGAAAATGACATGTGGAACATGATTTGAGTGTAACTAGCAGAAATTAATGCAAGATATCTTTTGACAACAAATAAGGAAGTACATGCATATCAAGATTGTACCCAAAACAAAAGTTTCACCTCCATGTGTTCTTTTCCAATGCAATCGCCTTAGAGTAAGGGTAATAGTAGGCTATTGTTGATGCAAAATCTATCTCGTCGAGCGTGCCAAAAGATGTGTTGACGTAGATCCTGCGTGTGGCACACGAAGGCCTGAAAGATCTGCTTAGCTCCAGTGCAGGTCCTAAAATTGATGAGATGCGGGCGTGCCAGTCAGTTTGATCCTGCAATTGACAAGATATATAAACAACAGATCAAAGAGTCGATCAGCTAACGAGCCAATGGAGTAATTCCAGCCGATGTCGATACCAACCGATGTCGATAGGGTTTTGAACAATCAGCTGTAGATTCTGACACTTGATGTAAAGACAATCGGCTAATGATAATGCGATAAAATAATAATATAATCCAATAGAAACCAATCGGCTAATAGACATATGATAGAATAAGTACTGATCCAAAGATTAAAACATACATTGGCTAGAGGTACGATGTCATTAAATCCATATGATTAGAAAATCAATGAAACCTTTGTTGTTATCGGCTAAATCCAACTCATATGTAATCCTTGTAAGCCGATGCAACATCCAGATAACTCATCGGCTGAAACCCCGATGAGACCCTTATTGGCAATCAAAAGCAGACTATAAATTATGGTTCTAAGCATGACTAGAGCTGATGCAGCGCAAAGTATGAAAAAAAATATAATATCTAGACAATCAAGCCTTCGACTGATTTTAAGAGTGATGGATACTTAGCTAATCTAATCTGGCAAAGCAGTTTAGCCGATACTGGCAAAAATCTTAAAGCAGATCCCAGCCGATACAAGTAAATCGAGCTATCAAACTGGATTAACTAAGATATATGATAAATAGGTAGGGCCGGTGGAACATAGGACTTACCCCTTCGCCGAAGATCGATAGCCGATGCAGCCCCGCGTCAGGTGCCAAATTCCGGCGGTTGATACGTAAAAACCTCGGGAAAGAGGGTGGTGATGCGCCGAAAGTTGTATTGATTGAGAGATAAATTACATAGACCTCGGATGTACATATCTATACTCATGAGTAGATAATAGTCCTTATTGGACAAGACACAAACTTTTCTAAAAATAAAGTAAAAGATACTAGTCTTATTTGGACTCTAAACAATCTTTCCTAAAAGTAAAAAGGAAACTAATTGACTCTGCCTAATTAATAGATAACTTGCCATGCTGCATCTTCCACGAATTCAGTCTCTTCTGGGTAAGTTTTCTTTAATTGATTAATTTCCTTAACCGAATCCATCAAGAATCCAACTGCTGGCAACTTGATATGTCCATCGGCTAATCCCAGGACTCTGAAACTGATACGATTTCTAAGCCGATGATGACTTTGGGGCTTACCAAATTTTGGCATTAACAGCTATAAGCTAACTATAAGCTTATATGGAAGAGAGATAAGAAGAATGTTGGCTCTCATGTAGGAGTTAGCTATTCACATGCTTAAAAATATTTACATTAAATTTACAGTGAGAGAAAGATAGATTGGAGAGAAAAAATAAAGTTAACCTTATAGTTAATCTATTATACATGTTAGCTATAATATGGGCTAATAGCCAATAGTTAGCTATGCTATTAAACTTGCTCTTATATCCATCTTGTATAAAATGAATTTAAACTAGACCAGTTAATTGCTGCCACACGCACTTTCCTGCACACATTCAATCAGGCCAAAAAAATATGTATTTAATATTATGTCAGTATTATGGCCAATTCAAACCAGATATATTAAATGACAATATTTAATCTCTTGGTAAGTGCACTACATTACTACACTTTTCTTTAGCAACAGATTAATTACGAAGAGATTAATTATTGCCATTTAATATACCAAGGAAGAGGTGGTTGTGTTCCACCTCTCCATCATAAAGGTGCCTATACATGTCATTTGTATGGACGCAACTTCCCCTTGGCCACCACACTTGCTCTCGCACTTGCAAAGTTACTAGTCGAATTATATATATAGCTGATTTTCTTCCTGGACCAAATTCTTAGTTTTTAGCCTGGATAAAAGGGGAGAAGTTATCTTTCTCCCGTTCTTCCTACAATATTTATCCTGGCTCTTACATAGCACCTATCCAAATTGAAGGGAGTAGAATACTGTGATTGCTTCTGCAATAGTGCAGCTCCAGATCAGCAAATTCAACAAGGCTATGGGAATCGGCGGCATCGAGGAAGAACCACCTTGCTGCAAACAAGATTTGGTTGCAAACCCATGGACATAGTGATCAATACTGTCCATTGAAACACAACCGTGGGGGTATCAGACTATTAGAGCGGGAGGAGCCTTTCGCTCTCTCTGTCAGTGTGCTTTCTCTAGGCGAAAAAGAAGGTGACTTCTTCCTCCCTCTCTGTCTAGCCCCTTTCCTCCATCGATTCCGGCGACTCTTGTCACTGGCGATGGGGGAAGGGGTCTAGGTAGTTGGGTTCTTCCTATAGTGGGGTTTTTCTTTTTGTTTTCTATTTTTCTTTGGTACTTTTGTGTAGTGCAAGAGTTCGTCGGTGTTGCGTTTCTCTTGTCCCAATTCGTTTCCATGAATTCCAGCCAAATCCATCCATGGAGTGGTTTCTGGGTTTGCCATGAACGCCCCAACTGGAAGTAAAGCAAGTTTGCTTCACAAATGGTTGTGCCAGCCATTTTATTCATCTTCAACAAGGCAACCACAAGGATACAAGCTTCCTTCGTCACCGACAATGCATCTTCAAAGAGAAGCATAGTTTTTATCGTTTTGTCATGGAAGCCTCAACCTTCAAGCGGAGGCCCCTTTTGGTATGCTTCCTTGCACTTTCATCTGTGGCTACTCGTCGTTTCTTCATCACCATCATTGCCATGGATCAACCTTGCAACCTAGTGGAGAAGAGAAGGACCCGATTGCTTTTTCTAGTTTTTTAAAGTCCTTCATAGCAATTTTCTTGAGCTTATGTCAATTTGGCCATCTTCAAGGGGCCTTTATGCAAAACTGCTTGTACTTGCAGTTGACTTCCCACTGGAAATAGTTAGCGATCACATCTGGGCTGATCCATGGCTACAAACTAAAGTTAGCGATCAAGCCAGACAGGTCGACTAGCCCATTAGATCATCTAGCCCATGGGGCCGAAGTGTTCAGCCCACATAAAGCCCCAGGTTATTCGACACAAGGAAAAAGTATACATTGACTCCCTCAACTATGGTCTGAGTATATTCATGTCCTCCAAATGCGAAACTGGATATAGAGCCTCCTCCAACTATCAAAACCAGTACAAATTATGTCCTTGGATGGTTTTGGAAACGGTTTTGGCTGACGTGGCGTCTACGTGGTGATGTTGACGGGGTCTTCATCCTACATGGTATTGACATGGTGCTTATCTGGCACTGAATAAAAAAAATGTGAGATCCATTTATCGTTCACACAAAAATATATTGTGGGAGCCACTGATATGTAGGGCCCACATGCCATCCTCCTTCTCTCTCGCTTATCTTTCTCTTTCTCTTTCTCTAGAGAGGCGGCGGCGGGCGGGAGGGTGAGCGAGGGCTGGAGCGGCGACGGTGGCGTAGGGCCGGAGTGGTGGTGGTGGGAGGAAGGGCGAGTGGGGGCTGGAGCGACGGTGGCGGAGGAGGTGTAGGAGATTTCAAGGCGACGATGCGTGGGCAATGATAGGACCTGAACTGGGTGTGGGGACGAAGGCAGCGGAGGAGCACCTCCTCCTCCGTCTCCATCAACGCCAAAACCACCCCAAATCCTCCTTGCTGTCACCTCCCTCACCATCGACGACCCTGCTGACCTCCGTCCCTCGCTCGCCACTTGCGCACCGGCACTCCCCTTTGCCCCTCCTTGCCACTTTTCCTCGGTGTTGTTCTTGGCTTTGGCCTTGCAGTCTCTTTCTCGCTCGTCCTCAAGCCGTCGTTGGGCAACTCCGTCGTCGCCGGAAACGGCTCGGCACCGACGACGTCGCCCCCTGCTGTGGCCACTGCATCGACTTCGGAGGTGATGATGAGGAGCGCCATCCCAGTGCAGGGCAACGCGCGGCAGTAAGGAGAGAGAGGGGGACAGAAGGAGGAAGATGGGAAGGAGAGAGAGGATGACATATGGGGCCTACAATATTTTTTAATGACATATGGGTCCTACATATTTTTTGTTTTTAGTTTTTATTCTAATGCCACATAAGCGCCACGTTGACGCCACGTGGGACAAAGAGCAAGTCAACACCGTCACGTAGGCGTCATGTGAGCCAAAACCGTTTTCCAAATCACCCAGGGACAAAGTTTGCACCGGTTTTGATAGTTATAGGAGTCGATATACCCGGTTTCGTGGTTAGAAGTCATTAATCGTACTCAGGCCATTGTTGAGGAAGTTAAAAGTATATTTTTTTCCTCGACACAACATGAAGGATTTTTGCTTCGAACCTTGACCACCACATTTCACTGCTGCGCCAGTAAGGGTAAATTGAAGTGCACCTTGACATGTTTCAAAAAAAAAAAGTTCACCTTGATTTGCACTAGCTGGTACGAGCTCAACCAGGTTAATTCTTTTTACAAACGCTTCAATAAATCAAAAACTAATCTTCGGAGAACCAATATGTTTTAAACATTTTATATAAGATGAGCAAAACTCATATCTGTATATGAATTTGTCTCAAAGGGCGCTCTCATAATGCCTGAATTCCATCAGGTTGCTTTTAAATATTTTTGCAATATAATGCAGTGATCAAAATGGTGCTAGACTGGTGCTAGACTGTCTCAATTTCCAAAACGTTATTTTCTTATGGACCGGAAGGAGAACTATAGACATTCATGTGTACGTACGTTTATACTGAATCACGTCGATCTATGTATACACGAAGCCAAATAAAAAAAGAAGTCCATAAGAAGAATATTGCCCATGACGGCCGAACAGTGGGCCGGATACATCTGGGCTTAAGAACTGGTGAAACTGTGGGCCCATATAAAGACCCAATCAAAAGAATGAAAAATAATACGGCCATATATGTGATGCGTTCCTCCACTTAATTACTACTCCCTTCATCTCAAAATATAATAACCTATGATCGGATGAAACATTTTTTAGTATTACAAATCTGAACAGAAATGTCTCATCCGATGTTTGATTATTATATTTTACGACGAAGATAGTATTATTTTTGGTTGGAGCCTGTAGATAATAAATATCCTTGAAATCACCATGTCCACTTCATCGTTGGGCCACTGAAAATTTCGGTTCTTTTCATCTGCTTCACCATATTATTATCATGAATTATTTATTCATGCCTAATCTTAAAAATCTTTCTTTTGCATTCCTTGTACCATTAATTTGTTCTTAGGTATTTCTCATAAAAACAATAATTTACCTCTATACTCAATTAGATACTGCAATTCGTGGTAATAATCTGTTTTAATGGGCTTTGGTCCCTTCTCCCGTCCCATTTTCTCTTGTTATATTTTTCTTTTTTTATTGGAGAAAATTAACCCTCCTACACATACAGAGTGAATCGATACATTTTGTGTGTACAACTTG
The DNA here is from genome assembly GCA_008326285.1 of Oryza officinalis. Classification (NCBI taxonomy): domain Eukaryota; kingdom Viridiplantae; phylum Streptophyta; class Magnoliopsida; order Poales; family Poaceae; genus Oryza; species Oryza officinalis. The sequence continues at coordinate 31,600,328 of BDMV01000011.1, read as the reverse complement.
TGTTCGTCAGTATATATGTCTTGAAGCAGGTAGCAGCTTGATTTGAGTGTAAAATATAGCAGCCTTATGAATGAATGGCAAGATACTTTTCCATGACATAAGGACAATGCATATCAAGAGTGTACCAAAAACAATTCACAATTATGTTACCTTTTGTGGTTAATTAGATCCATGGCACTCTAAAAAAATACGAGTAAATTATAGTTTTGACCATTTTTATTACTGATGTTCTATTTTGAACCACCTTTTCAAAATATGCCATTACAAAGACTAAAACATGGTGGATGCTATCAACACTTTCCAAAACTAGAATTATGCCATTAGACCAGTCTTTTTTGCATATGGCGGACCGAAATGTCCCTGCCTGCCTAACTCCAGCCCCAGGGATTGACAGTTCACACCATTTCACCTTTTATTTCCCCTCTTTTACATTCCAAGGACATCTATGAATTCACACATTTCCGTGACAAAAAAAGGACAGCATAAAAACAGAGGATCGGTTGGAGATCACTTCTGTTCTTCAGAATATTAGTTACTTCTCCCAATGCCAACTTGTCGATCGAGTTTCTTCTATAGACCATGGAGTAGTTGAGCTTTGTGCTTAGACAAAGAGCATGTAGAAATCAACAAAGAAGGAGATAGAACATACAACTGACACATACAAGTGGAGGAAGATGATAGGGGATGGTGAGAGTCAGAGACATCCAGGAAAAATGAAGTTCCAGACAACTGATCTAGTATTGATCAATTATCAATGGTCCATGCTCTCGCGAGTTGAAGACCTGTAGTGTACATATGTTATGTCCAATGCGGCCCGTGGTGCTCCCAAAGTTAGTTTAATTTCCCCATCGCAGTATAGGAGGAAGTAGGTTGCTACTAGGTAAAAACAAAAACAGATCATAAACAATTACAGAAGTACCTTTTTATGTGATAATCACATCACTACAAAGTGTATGAGAATTGAGAAGCACATGTATCATGATATTATTGTATGGTTTTTTAATTAGGCAATAAAGCATATGCTGGTATTTGACATTTTCCAGAGTATTATGGGTGATTCAAGCCGTATTTAGATATTATATATAATTGATCCCTTGGTAAGTGCGGTACAAAATATGACAGGAGCTTTAATTTATTTACTACTCTTTGGTTGCATTCACCTCTCCATGCATTATAATTTACTAGTCGCCAATCCGTGCATTGCATGGCTATTGTTATTAATATTTAAAGATTTTTTTAAACAGATTTGATTATGCTTTAGTTCTAAGATTTGTAATTAATAAATATCAAACTGTAATCGGTTTGGTTTCGAAAATCATAAAAACTGTAAAAACTAAAAAATATTTATTTTGTCATTATAATAAATTAATTATATTTTTCTTAGAGTTTACTGAGATATTATTGTTAATATTGTAAACATTACAATTTTAATCATGTGTTGTGCTTTCCAGTGGCTTAGACTAAGTTCATCTAAATTACTAATAATTTTCAAATTAAATAAGGTAGTACAGCTTAATTGATATTTATTTATCGCCAATTTTGGAATTATTAACTCTTAAAACAAAAATTGTAATCGATAGTATCTCCAGTAGCATGTTTTATTTATTCTGGATGGAAAGGTATAAAAGGTACTGATATCTATCCTGGAATAATTAACATTGGCAGTTTCAATTTCAAAATTTGACCACATAATTTTTAAGTGAAATATTTATAATACTTTGAAAATATGTTATATTATTAAATTTTTGCGGAATAAAAAATACAGCCATATAATTTTCATTGATTACAATCTAATTGTTGGAAAGTTTTTTTTTTATCAAAGTGAGATGGCAATAGTTAACACCATCAGTAATTTCAATGGTATATTTTATTTGACACAAATAAGTGCCATAATCAAAGTTGACAAATTGAACGTACATGCTCCATGCATATTAATTTAAGGGGGACTACTATTGTCAGCATGACATAATAAAACAAACTACTTAACCCGGCAGAGAGTAATTTAGTAGATTTTAGAGTTTTTGTGTATCCTATGCAGTAGAACTTGTGTGTAAAAACATGAAAATTTTGTTCTGGTGTACGTTATTGCAACTGCACCACGGCAGAGAGTAATTTAGTAGATTTTAGTGTTCTTGTGTATCCCATGCAGTAGAACTTGTGTGTAAAAACATGGAAATTTTGTTCTCGTGTACGTTATTGTAACAGCCCCACGTATGGCTTTGTAACGTTTCAACCAAAGCGAATGACAGCAAGCCATAATACAGGGCTGACTTAATTAGAATAAAAGCATATAAACATTCGATATTTGAGAAGCGCATGCCGTAGGATCGAACAGTAAGAACTAAGAACTAATCCAATCAAAGGAAGAATGAATGGTTAGAGTACCAAAAACCCAAAACTTTTGCAGAATAAAAAGTTATCTTCGTTCGATGTAGATCGATCTGACTGAAGTAGATGCATCGGTCTGACCGCATAGATGCCTCCGGTGTTGATGCTCCAGTCTGACCGCCCAATGCGCCGCTGTCACTTGTCGTCGTCGCTGGTCCAACCGCCGTTGCCCCATCGGTCTGACCGTCGAAATACCGTCAGTCTGACCGCCGCTATTTCATTGGTGTGACCGCCGAAAACCTCAGCAAACATAAATCGAAGATCTCTCAAAATAGATTAAACTTTATTGCTTCTATTCATGTTTACAAAGTGCAACAACAACACTCCTCTCAAAAATCTCGACTAAACTCGAAACCCTAACTTTTCTCTCAACTCCACTCTAACAAAATCGATTCCAAGAGACCTCAACCTCCCTCTCTATTTATACCAATAGATCCTAAATCCAACTCATATAAGAAGTCCTAATCCCCTATGAACCTTCTCGTACAAAACACGAACTTTACAAAACTAATCATACCAAATTTAGACTCCTTCCAAATTTAACTCCTCATCCCATACACACACAATATCTTCATCGTATGCCATATGAAATCTCCATCAAACATGTGCATTGATCTTTAGCCTAAGCATCCCGCATGATATACTGATCGTCCGGACATCACCTTCTCCCAAGTTGACTCCTGATCCATCACTGGCAATACTCTCCCGAGGCACCAAGACTGACCTACACATGAATCAAACAAGAAACCATATCTGAGCACAAGTTCTCTCTAACTTGACTCAATATTAGCACACATATAGAAATCATCTGGAAGTCATAAACATGAATTAATCACGAACATCGAAACAAATAACTCAGAACCGATTCCAATCAGGAACCGGTCGATCTGATTGAACAATAACTCTGGTCTGACCTGCGACACCTGCCCGGTCTGACCGGCTCCAGTCAGCCGAAACACCTATTCATCATCTGAAAATACTGTTCGTCATCACCCGGTCTGACCAGTACACCAACCCCGGTCTGACAGGCTGCAAAAGCACTTCACCAATAATCTTCAAATATCAAGATCAATTATCTCAAATACCAATTGTTCATTATAAAATAATAATCAAACATACTTTGATTTTACAATCTCCTCCTTGATGAACACATTGACAAACCCACAAAAAATTGTTTGTGTGTTTGGAAAGATAAAAACAAAAAAGTGATAAAAACCATCAGAGTGCTCAAAAATTCAAAAGAAAACTTTTATCACTTCTGAAAAGAAAGAAATTTCCCTGAGCTGAAAAACATGTACTTTTTTTTAGCTCTTCTCCCCTATTTGACAATAATTTCATCAAGCATTTGTATTATATTCATCATAGTATCAAGAGCTTAGAAATATACGGAGAGTTTATTTATATACATGTGGTGCAATATAAAGAGAAGATAATCATCAAGTAAATAACAAGCATGCACTAGAGTATAATCATGAACAAAAGATATTACATTTAAGCTCAAGTTAACAATCAATATTCATTGTTTGAAACGATTTATAGTGCAACATATTCACTAGTAGATAGATTGAAAGAAAAAACCACTATACATATACTCAATGTATTACTACTCTTTCTCAAATTAACTCCATCAAGAGAACTTTTAACATTTATTCGAGCTTTTTGTGCTCATTTTGACGTTGAACATTATAATCTCTCAAATATTCCGGGTACATCCTTATCGTCAAGATTGTTTTCAAGGATTTGGCACCCGTTATTTTTCTCATCGCGAATACGTCCTTGTCGCCAAGACTATTTTCAAGGATTCCGTATTCATTTTTGCTCTCTTAAGAAAGCAATATTTGCACTTGCGGTATTTGAAACAAAGAGCAATTTGAGGAATAACAATCCATCAAGCACATGTATAAGCATTAGTCATCCAAACTAAGCACTAACTTCAACATTGCATATTTTCTTAATTCAAGTAAAAGAAAAGTGTCATGCATCATCTCCTTTAAAAATAGTATCTAACCTCATGAAACAACTAGAATGCATACAAGCTATACTAGCAACAAATAAATCTTAATCCTATTACTTGCATACACATGAATATATAATAGATATATAACAAAGCACTTTTTTTTTCTCTTTTTCTTTTTATTTTCAGATTTGCTTGATAAAAACACAAAAACACAAGCTCCTCCTCAAAACATGCCAAAAGGATGAATAACTCCGAATTCTCCATGAAGAAAAGCAAAGCAAGAAGTATCCAATGGTTTACTCAAAATATCAGCAAGTTATAACTTTGTATCCAAAAACATCAATTCAACATCTCCTTTATCAATATGATCTCTCAAAAAGTAAAAGCGAATATCAATGTGCTTTATGTGTGAGTGTTGTACATGATTCTTAGCAATGTTAATAGCACTTGTGTTATCGTAAATGAGAGGAACTTTCTCAAAAGCAAGACTATAATCTTTCAAAGTCGACATAAGCCAAAGAATCTAAGAATATCAGCCAGTGGCAGCAACATATTCAGATTCAGCTGTTGATTGAGCAACACTAGATTGTTCCACTATTACTCTTTCTATCAATTCTACAACCAGCAAAATCAGCATCGGAATAGCCGCTCAAGCATATAGATGATGAACTCGAATACCAAATTTCAAATTCAAGAGTATGATTCAAATACCTCATAATCCGCTTGTTAACGGCAGATTTTCGTAATCTACTTGGAGAGAAAAGAGAAAACCGATGCAGAGAAGAAGGATTAAGTTGGAGTCGGATCAAGTCTTGTATCGGACTCGGCAAGCGTATCGGACTGGAAGCTGTGTCAGTAGAAAAGGTGTATCGGCCGATACGGATTCAACGTGGTTGTTGGCTGACAGAGATAGAGAGTTGATAGAGTTAGCATGGGCTTGGTTTGGGCTCAGGATAAGCTTCAAGGAGGTTGCCAAATAGAGATAAGGCTCGGTTTTAGGCAATTGTATCTTGTAAATCAAGTAGGTTTAGATCTAATCTATGGCAAGAGTCTGCCGCAAAGACTTGTTTGTTAAGTTGTAGATAAGATTGTGTCCTATCTGGACAATGTTGTAATCTCGGGTATAAATATCCCGGTAGTTTGTACATAGAAACTCTCTCACAATACAATACACAATCTTGTTCAATTTATTTTCGGCGCATCGCCAACCCTCGCAAGAGGTTAATTTCGACAAGTTCTTGCTTCCCCAGAGCAGAGGTAAGAACTCATGCCCGACGATCTACGTCGTCGGGGCTAACGTGTCGCTTTAGGCACGTTAAGCCTCGATGATGTGATCGTCGTTTATCATGCTTTGGATGATTTTCGTAAGTGTATTAATTATGCTTCGCCAGCGATCTACTCGTTTTAGGGTTTATTGCCGATGGTAGTTTAATTATTATGCTTAGTTAAATCTTTCAATGCATCTACCATCCCCAAAAGCGATCGACGACTTGATTTTTTTTGTATTAAATCTCAATTCACACTTTGAGTTGCCATTGACCTTAGTCCTGTTTTGAGATCTAACCCAGAGCCTGTTTTTGATCGTAATTAAGGATAGCGCCGGGGTTTCAACCGGTCTTATCTAATACATGTAATCACCATAATGTTTTTATATGTATTTGTCACTTGTATGAGTAGATTGATAAATATAAATGTGTTTATCATAAGTTACTCTTTAGGGTTTGCCTGTGATCGATATATTTATATAAGCCGATTGGTTCATACAAGTTTGCATTAGAGTATTAGCTAGTGCACTTATCTCTTTTATCCTTCATCGGCCGATGCTGCTAATTGACATTAATATGTTGATGAAGGCCGATGAGATTAGATCTATATTCTGATCTTATTTTATCACAGTTACAAGTGAGCCGATATAGCTTTGTCCTATCGGCTAGGTCATGACAATGCGACATCGGCCTATCGGCCGATCGGTTATTGTTTACTAACATGGTTTGCTTGTTTATCTTGTTGATTGCAGATCAAATCAACTGGCACGCTCTACACGCACCTAGGCAAGCCTTTGGTCCTGCACTGGAGCTAAGCAGATCTCTCAGACCACCGTGGAAACGTGGAACCCGTTTGGTTGCGAGGCGGGTCTAAATTCTACGCCAACACCGCTTGACTGCTTGACGATGCGAAGCATGCGGAGAAGCTTGAAAGCGAGCACACAAACACACAACAAACTGTATGTCTAGCCTTGAAGCAGTAAGATACAACAAAGATTCAATCATACTTATGTACTCCTTTTGATCAATAGCTTCACCATCTTCATCAGGATCCAACACAGCAGTAGACCTAATTGGTGTAAAAATTGGCTTGCATGTATCCATCTTGAAATATCGTAGAAGATCCATGATGTACTTTGTTTGGTGCACAAACATACCTTGAGGTGTTTGCTTGATTGCAATCTCAAAAAGTATGATAACTCATCCATCATGCTCATCTCAAATTCCCTGCGCATTACCTCAGAAAACTCTATAATTAAAGCGTGAGATAAACAACCAAAGATGATATCATCCACATAAATCTAAACAAAAAAGTTGATTATCACCATGCTTTAGAACAAAAAGAGGTTTATCCACTTTCCCATTTGAAAAACTTTTTCAACCAAAAAATTTTTAAGTCTATCATACCAGTCTCTAGGTGCTTGTTTCAAACCATATAAAGCTTTTGACAATTTAAAAACATGGTTGGGAAACTAAGAATTCTCAAAACCTGTTTGTTGTTTAATATAAACTTTCTCCTGTATAAAGCCATTTAGCAAAGCACTTTTAACATCCATTTGATACAATTTAAAACCTTTTGAAGCAGTAAAAGCCAACAAAAGTCTAATTGCCTCAATTCTAGCAATAGGAGCAAAAGTTTCATTAAAATCCAAACCTTCCACCTGAGTAAAAGTAACAAATCTAGCTTTATTTCTCACAATTAAACCATCTTCATTTTGTTTATTTTTAAAAATCCATTTAGTTTCAATATTGTTATGACCAGAAGGAGGTTCAACTAAAGTTAAAACTTCATTTGTCTCAAAATTTTCAAGTTCTTCATCCGTGGCATTAATCCACGATTCATCCGTTAAGGCATGAGTAACATCTTTGGGTTCAAAAGAAGCAACAAACGCAGAATTTGCATGAACATCACGAGTCGTTACCTTAGACATTGTAGTACACTCATCTAAATTACCGATGATTTGTTCCAGTGGATGTCGTCGTTGAATATGCAATGGAGCGGTGACTTCAGAAACTATTTCTTGTTATGTACCTTCACTTATTGAAGTAGTAGCCTCTAGAGGTCGATCACAGTCAGCATCAACAGAACCTAAGTAGAACCCCTTGGCCAGTCTGACCGCACCTCCTGTGTCGGTTTGACCGGCGTGGCACTTGGTCTGACTGGCCGACACCAGTTCGTCATCGTCGTCGCTTTCATCCTAAAAAATACAACTATCCTCCCCCAAAACCTGTGACAATGTAACTACAATTTTAGGTCTAGTACCAAGACTAGCCTCCTCAAAAGTGACTTCACAAGTCTGAAGTATTTTGTTCGTTTCTAAAACAAGTACACGATAGCCACGAGAATGTGCAGGATATCCAAAAAAATTCCATCGGTAAAACGTACTTTAAATTTATCCAAATTTCCAGACTTCAAGACAAAACACTTGCAACCAAAAGTACACAAATGTAAAAGTTTGGGTTGATGTCCAAATCAAAGCTCAAAAGAAGTTTTTTCAAGTTTAGATCTCAAGAAAACACGATTGGAAATATAACATGCAGTGTTAACAGCTTTAGCCCAAAATTTTCTAGGAGTGTGATATTCATCTAGCGTTGTCCTAGCCATCACAACCAAAAAACGATTTTTTCTGTCAACAACACTGTTTTGTTGAGGAACCTAAGGAGAAGAAAATTAATGTTCAAGACTTTTTTCATTGCAAAATTGTTCAAAAGAAGCGTTTTTAAATTCACCACCATTATCACTTCGAATTGTTTTCAAAGAACCAAAAAATTCAAGAGCCGAAAGAAGATACAAACTCTGAAAGTGCTCAAAAGACTCATCCTTAGTTGCCATTAAGAAAATTCAAGAATATGTGGAATAATCGTCAATAATAACCAACACAAACTACTTTCCTCCAACAGATTGCACTCTAGCTGGAGCAACAATGTCCAAATGTAAGACTTGTCCCGGTGCATCCGTCATCATAGAAATAATAGGAGCATGTGAAGAAGCAACCATCTTGGCATGATATCACGGTGAACAAACCAAATCAAGATCTTTCTTAAGTTTAGGCAAATCACGAACAAGATCCAAACCACTAATCCTAGTGAGATGATTAAAACCAACATGTCCAAGTCTACGATGCCAAAACATCAAATCTCTATTAAACTTAGAAACCAAACATTTGATCTTAGATGAAATAGGATTTTCAAAATCATTTTTAAAAACTCTTCCATAACAAGAAATACCCAACACAGAGTCTCCAAATGAATCAAAGATTTTACTTTCAGTTTTCTTAAATTGAACCTCATAATTCTCATCAACAATTTGTGAAACTGAAAGCAAATTATACTTTAAATCATCCACTAAAGGAATGTCTTTTAAAACAAACTTGTCACTTACCTTAACAGATCCAGTAGTGAGATGACACTAGTAGAAGCATCTCCAAAGATAATTGATTTAGTGCTGGATGCCTGTTTGAGGGAGAACCAACTTTTATCACTGCTCATGTGCTGCAACAACTGAAATTCATGATCCACCCATTCCCCTTTCTCGCCACCAAAGCCTACAGACAAATAGATGTCGAAGCCTTACTACTAGGGTTAGATATAAGAAATTTAGGAATTCAATACTGAGGCACATGACCAGTAGTTCCAATAGGCATATATCCATGCGAGAAAACAGTTTGTGAATTTTTAGAAAAATCTTGCCAAGGTCGGTCTGACTGAAGTGGTACAAGCAGTCTGACCGCTGCTTGTGCCTGTGGTCTGACCGGGCGCCGGTCTGACCGACACATAGTTGTCGATCTGACCGTTGAACCCACTACGGTCTAACCGGTCTCCTCGAGTAAAAGCTAGATTTTTGCCACTTTGATTTTGCAAAAGCTACTTCTCTTTTCTTTTTTTGTTTACGTGCAAGTCTGAAACAAAAACCAACTAAATGTCTATCTTTAACACAAAAAGAGCAAGTATACTTTTCACAAGAAGTAGATAGTTTGGAAATATCAAGTTTTGTTTCTTTTAGTGTTGAAAAAAGAGTGGACATAATTCTAGCAGATTTAAAAATTGTTTTCTTGGGTTCAAGTTTTGTTAAAATTTCTCCATGATTAGTTATGCTCAAAATAGCAGGTTGATGTTAAGTAAAATAATCATGAGTATCAAAACCTGTACCCCTATTGTAACTAGTCACTTTAGATTGATGTAAAATCATGTTAAGTTTCTTTTTCCATCAGAAAATCTTTCCAAAGAACTTTTCAAATAAGAAACTTCACTACACAATTTAGCATAATTTCACAATCAATTTTAACATCTTTTTGTTTGCGACATCTAGAACAAGAAAACACTTCATCAGATTTCACAATGTTTTCTGTGTAGTCAACACGACCTAAGACATCTTTTAGTTTTATCTTTTTTAATGTGCATGTTGAACAATTCAAAACACCATGTTGTTGTTTTAACTTTCTAGCACAAAGAAGATTAAACATCGAACTAGCATGAAAAGCCGTTTGATATTTTTCCTAAAACTGACATTGTTCATAGCTCGATACAACTTATTAATAGCCAAAGCCAAGTCCTCCTTCTCAAATTGTTTGAGTTGATCATCGGACATGACATGATTAATAGTAGACAGAGCATTATGAATAGATGTAGAAGCACCATCATCAAGAGAAGATCCAGAGGAAACCAAAGCATTTGATAGAATCAACTTTACGAGAAAGAATATTCCTCTCATGAGTTTTGAGTTTAGTGTAAAGCGAATCCAAAGTCAAGATAGACATATTAACAGACTCTTGAATAGAAGTAACTTTCATCTCCCAAATTATCATGTCAAGTCCATTGAAGAAGTGACGAGAAACCTCAGATTGAGAATAATTGGTATCAAAAGATGAATCAACAGATCTAAGATTGCTCAAAAACTTTGTTAAAGCGTGGAAGATAATCCTCTAAAGCCTCTCCAGATTTCATCACAAATTTCATGTAATACTTTTTAAAAACATCTTTACGAAGTTCCTTGATATCAGAAGTACCTTGATGAAAATTGTTTAAGGCATTCCAAATCTCATTCGCAGTTTGAAGATGAGAAACACGATCAAAATCTGAACGAGAAATTCCATTGAGTAAATAGTTGCGAGCTTTACAATTGTATTCAAATTCAGTTTTGAAAACAGCAGTATTGATCTGAGGAGGAATTTCATAGGGATTAATGACCTTTAACCAAATATCATAATCTTGTGCAGACACAAAAGCTTTCGTCTTTTTTGCACCAATAAAGAAATCCAATCCATCGAAAACTTGTAAACTTGTTAGCCATGGCTAAAACTTAAGATTGGTAAATATCTAAAAAAAGAAAACAAGACTCTGATAAGAACTAAGCCAACCAGAGGGGAGGGGGTGAATGGTTGGAGTACAGAAAACCAAAATTTTGTGGAATAAAAAGTTACCCTCGTTGTCGATGTAGATCGGTCTAACCGGAGTAGATGCGCCAGTCTGACCGCACAGATGCCTCCGGTCAGATCGGTGTTGACGCTCTGGTCTAATCGCCCAATGCGCCATTGTCACCTATCACCGTCGCCGATCTAGCTACCGTTACCCCATCGGTCTGACCGCTGCTACTTCACTGGTGTGACCGCCGAAAACCTCAGCAAACACAAATCGAAGATCTCTCAAAGTAGATTGAACTTTATTTCTTCTATTCATGTTTACAATGTCCAACAACAACACTCCTCTCAAAGATCTCGACTAAACTCAAGATCCTAACTTTTCTCTCAACTCCACTCTAACAAAATCGATTCCGAGAGGCCTCAACCTCCCTCTATTTATACCCATAGATCCACACACTAAAGCCACAAATTCCAACTCATACAAAAAGTCCTAATCCCCTATGAACCTTTCTCGTACAAGACACAAACTTTACAAAACCAATCATACTAAATTTGTACTCCTTCCAAATTTAACTACTCATCCCATACGCACACAATATCTCCATCGTATGCCATATGGAATTTTCATCAAACACATGCATTGATCTTTAGCCTAAGCATCCCGCATGATATCTTGATTATCCGAACGTCACCTTCTCCCAAGTTGACTCCCGAACCATCACCAGCAATGCTCTCCCGAGGTATCAAGACTCACCTATACATGTATCAAACAAGAAACCATATCCGAGCACAAGTTCTCTCCAACTTGACTCAACATTAGCGCACAATAGTATCTCATATGTATAGAAATCATTTAAAGTCATAAACATGAATTAAACACGAGTATCCAAATAAACAACCCAAAACCGATTCCAATCAGGAACCAGCCAGTTAGACCGTCAGGCTGACCGGTTTAACTGCACGCATAACTACGGTCTGACCGGTGACACTTTCCAGGTCTGACCGGCTACACTCAGCTAAAACACCTGTTCATCATTTGAAAACACTGTTCATCATCACCTGGTCTGATCAGTACACACACTACTACAGAAAGGGGCTTTCTGGACGAGGCCCTCAACCGTTTCCAGGCGGGCCATAAGTGGCCGCGCCTGGAAAAACCGGTCCTGAGGGGGCCGGCTGTTGAACCGCACGCGATAATAAGTTATCCCGTGCGGTCGGCTTAAGCCGACCGCACGGGATAACTCATTATCGCGTGCGGCTTCCTTAAGCCGACCGCACGAGATAAGATTATCCCGTGCGGTCCGCTTAAGAACCCGCACGGGATAATGCTTATCCCGTGCGGTCCTCTTAAGAACCCGCACGGGATAATGATTATCCCGTGCGGTTCGTTAGGTGAACCGCACGTGATGATGCACTATAAAACAGCTCCCACCCCCCGACAGTGCCATTTGAACTTGGTGTTTCTCTCTCCAAAAAAATGCAATTATAGGGGGGAAGGTTTTCAACTTGTATTCTTCAATTGGAATTAATACAAAAGGTACCATGTTTGATCTTCTCTTCCATTTGCTTCCACTTTTAAAAGTTTTTATTGGTTTAATGTGAAGATATTTGAATTTATTTTAACTCGGTTTCTCTCTCCAAAAATAGGCATTTTCTTTTGGTAGAGTTAAAATCTTCGATTGAAATCAATATAAAAGGTAATGTGTTCGATCATTTCCTTCATTTGCTTCCGTTTTTGTAAAATTTCATTTGTTGAATGCGAAGATATGTAAATTTGTGCGAATTGGTATTTTGTGCTATATATGTATGTAATTTGTAGGTCAAATATTTTATTTTTTTGATTGAACCATTTTTTGGTAGCTAATATTGGATGGTTGCGCACAAAGACAAAACTGTCCTCTTCGTCCCTTACGCGCTGCGGTACGTTATGATTCTTCTGTAGTACTTATGTTTTAGTACGATATCACATACAACTAACATATCTTCTTTGCAGCGATCATTACATACTTTTTCTGATATATCCACGGGACCACCTGGCCGTAGTGCTGGATCCGGCGCACTATGGCGAGGAAACATTTACAGAGTTTCTCGTTATATTAAATTTGTAAGTCCTGTTATGCACCATTTACTAAATGTTGGCTATTGTACTCTCGAATACACATAATTGACTCAAATAATTGTTTTGTCTTTATAGAGCACACAGATATTACGTAGACCACGGTGGACCAATCAATAATCCACAAAAGAAGAAGCTTCTCGTGAAGACAAGATGGCCGGTAATTACATGTCTCTTGTTCCGACATTTCTTACATATACTTGTTTCACTCAAAATATTGAAGTATACAATTTTTTTCAACATAGTGTTTTAAGCAACCACCACAGACTAATTTATGCGGATACTACGTATGCGAGATGCTTAGACTCAACGGGAGATACACTACAAAGTTTGAAGAAGTAAGTCGAGAGAAAATATCTTTTCACACATTATAAGATCTTTTATAACTTTCCTAACTATAACAATGTGTATTCCTTCTGAAACAGATCCCGTCCGTTCCAGTTGTAGCGAACCGGTTCGACGATCGAACCATACTAAACTTGTGTGCAGATATTTGCCGCTTCATCCGCCGCGATGTCTGCAACCATTTGGGCGATTTCTACGATCCGGAGAGCCAGCTTGCGACGGAGGATACCTTCAAACGACTTAGAGAGTGGGAAAAAGAACATATGTATAGTAGCTAGCTAGTACAAATATTTCTAATTAAGGATATATTTTATGTGGTTTTTTAAACTTCTGTAAATTGCGAGACGCGGTGATACGTATATTATATACATATGTGATGCATGCGTACAAATTTAATATCTTAATTCCATGAAAAAATAATTAATTACGTTCAATATTCTTAATACGAGACATGTGTATGTATACTATTACGTACTGAGAGTGAGAGAGACGGAGAGAGATAAGGTAATATATTCACATAAAATAATAAACAACATATAAAATACTATTTTACTATTTTATATGCACATAAAAAATTGGGCAGATCCCTTATCCCGTGCGGTCGCGTTAAGTGGACCGCACGGAATAAGCGAATGCCGTGCGGTCCACTTAACGCGACCGCACGGGAAGATCGCTTATCCCGTGCGGTCTGCTTAAGCGACCCGCACGGGATAATGGATCTTCCCGTGCGGTTGGGCCGACCGCACGCGAAAATGGTCTTTTCCCAGACCTTCTCGCGCGTGCGGGCAGGCCTTCCGCACAAAAAGGTGTCTTTCGGCCCGCACGGAAAGGCTGTTTCTGTAGTAGTGGTACTCAAGCATTCTTCTAACTTGTTTCTTATATGGGCCTAGCCTGTTATAAAGTATTGACATGCTATTATTTTAAAAAAAATTACCCTTCTAACTTATTTTTTATTTTTATGGACCTAACCCGTTACGAATTGTTGGTATGTTAATCTTTTGTGGAAAAAAATTAGAGGAGAAACTGAGTGGCAGATTCGTAATTATTGGCAAAACACGGAAGCAATTTTTGGAGCAATGCTAGTCCAAAACCTGCCTTTTGAACTGATTCCGCCTGAACCCACACATTTCGCGACCAAAACCCTCGCCGCCGCTCGGAGACCTCTCGCCGGCGGCGGCTGCATGCGTCGCACACCGGCACCGGACAACTCCCCTGGCTTCCTGGCCGCTCGCGCGTAGCCTCCGCTCTCCGACGCAGCGCCGCCCGCTCCCCCCAGCCCGCGCACCGGCGACCCTTCGTTTCTCCGGCGTCTGCGCCGCCGCGCAACTTCGGAAACGGCATCTGTACCAACCGCTTGTGAGTTGTGGCTGTACTTCCCAATCTTAATTTTTCTCTCTTCGTGTTGCCGTGTTAATCCCTTGCTTGCAATGTTGCGATCTTATTGAGGTTCATTTTTCTTTTCCTTTTTCTTTTTCTCTTTAGGAGGGATCGCAACAGGAGGCCAGAACACAAGAATTCTGCTGGATTAGGTTACCCTTTTTTTCCCCAATCTGACTGCACGCAGATTATACATGTTGATTTTTGTTATGACAGTGTAGGTGTTTTTTCTTGCTACTGTTTGATACATATTTTGTCCTAGTAGGCAAAATAATGTGGATAAATTGTGCAATTAACCAATCTATATGTCCAGTCATCTTCCCAACTTCGCAGATGACATGCATGTATTTTTTTCCCCTAATCTTCATGTTATTCTCATTGTGGTCTATGTAGATCTCAGGTTTTGTTTGGGAAAATATTAATTTGTCAGACTGTCACAGAGTGACTAATGGACCTTTGATTCTTCTTTTTTTTTTTGGGTGACTGAACCATCCATATCATGTTTTAATTGTAACTGTTTTCTTTTATACGACATTTGTTTATATGACATTGCGGCCTGTAGGACAGACTATTAGGGAGCTCCTTCAAACATGTCACACTAAAGTTTTGGATGTTGTGTGGCTAATTAATTGCTATGTTTGGCATAAAACTGATAAGTGGTCAATATTGAGTTGACTGATAGCATTATGCACCTCCTTCCTTGTTGAACAGGCAATGCTTTTCTTTTTGTATCACATCTAATAAGTTTTACTGTTTAGTTAGTGGAGATGGACTGCTCCTATCCAAGATAACTTGAGCTTCCTCTTCTCCCTTGCTCTGCCTCGTTGTTAGAACTGATGTTTCTATTCAGTCTCTTACTCTGGTTCTATCATAATATCCGTCACACTCGAACTGGGTTTTGACATTCAATCTGCACAAGTGAGCTAGATCTTATTGTAGTAAACTACAGGTTTCTGTTCTTGTATGATTAATGAAAATCTCATGTAGAAATTATGCAAGAACCTCCTGTTACAAATGACATAGCGTTTTTCTTCAGAACCCTTACTATGGAAAGAACTGAAAAAACCAGTATCAAGACTCCAATAGCGTCTACTTTTGTTTGAGAGTGGCATTTCCGGTGTAATGGATCTTGCATCAAGTTCTATATTTATATTTACCTCTGATTTACCTAGGGTTGAGATACATGTGTAGTACACCTTTTTTTAACTTTCTGGCCGTACAATAGTTATATAGAAAATGTCGCAGCAAGACGAACCCATATCAGCGACTATTAGTGGGACAACATCGAGCCGGACTCGTAGGACCCAGAATAAAATTCCTAAGAAAGTATACACCATAACAGAGGTGGACGATCTGGGATTCCCGACGGCTCCTACGAAAGCTGTCAAAAAGTTCTCTACGATATGCGGAGTCCTAGGGAGGCGGAACTTCACCATTTTGAAGGACCACATCGATCAGGTCCCACAGGCAGAAAAAGATGAGGCCTGGAAGCAGTTCAAGGAAAGCTTCCAATACCCCCCAGAGGCCGAGGCAAGACTGAAGAGGCAGGCTATCCGCAAGATGGGCAACTTGTGGAAGAATTTCAAGACCACGTTGGTCACCGACTACGTC